>VXBQ01017623.1:433912-520595 GCA_013400175.1 Phainopepla nitens
TGGCAAAGTTAGATGATTTCCCCAAGGAGCACCTGGCTCCTAAAGGAAAGTCTTCAAGCTGAGATAAGATGCTGGGCTTTCTACAGGGCCATTTTTTTCTGGTGATGTAAAAACCTGTACGTTGAGGAGAGGACCTTTTCATGATGTCTGTAAGAAACATTGTAAAAAAGGGGGTTGAAATCCTCTGCTTCCCTGTCAAACAGATGTCTAGATCATATCTACCAGAAAGTGCTTCCTTCATCTGGGGCCCAGAACCTGAATCCTCTCTCAAGAGAAATGGAAGCAAGGACTGGGCAAGATTCACAACTTCCTCCCCAAAGGAGATTGCAGAGGAGCCCCAGCATGTTTCTGTTTCACTTCCAGTGCATAGCTCCTTCAAGTCTATATCCATGTCCCTCAACAGACTGAGGGCACAGTTCTACCACATGTATGGGCAGCCTGTGGGGCAGCAAAGATGCTACCTTCTCCTACAGCCCTCTGCATGAAGCCTTAGGATCACTTTGCAGAAACACATCTTGAACTATGAGGACCTGTATGAGGCATTATCTCAGAGAAACTCCAGATGAATGGCTGTGACAGCTTTTCCTCATGCATCTGTGTTTGTGTGCATTACTGGGAAAAACCCCTTAAATATGATACACAATCTGAATGTCTCTGTTAGAGTTTGTTATTAACCTATCCAATATGTTCTGAATCTTCCATCTGGAGGGAAGTAAAATGAAGCCAATAGCCCTCTTGTCAGACACAGGATGTGAATAAAATACCTTACTAATTGAATTTCTCTTACTCTTGTGCCTCTCTGCTCCCATTAGACATTTTAGCAATGGCAGCCCTTTCTTCTTCCTTTTAAAAGAGAATTTAATTAAGAATTTAATTTTAGCTCTTTCCATTCCTCTCCATAGCTCTGACTTGATGTAAAAAAAATCCAAGAACTCCCCAAAAGTACTGCAGCAGTACAGAGAAAAATAACTGTGATATCAGTGGGTTCCAGCAACACATATGGGTGGCATCAGAATGTTTCCATAGAATGTAAAGTTTATATAAAATATAAGAAAAAATTAATAAAAATAGTTATTTACGATTTGACAGTAAATATTGGAATTCACTGTCTACAGGTTCAGTGACTACAGGTGAGTTGATAGTGAGTTGTTCGTACTTTAACTTCCTGAAAGCCTTCTGGTGCCAAGGTACTGTGCTGCCATTTTCCTGAGATGAAAGAGCAGGAGAGTTATCTGGACATGTCACTATAGAGCTTTTGCCCTAGGCCGCCTCAGCAGAGCCTTCTTGCAAAGGCAGGGGCAGTTCAGACCTTCCTTTCATCAGGGCTGGACACTGATTATGCTGGCTATAGTTTTACTGATGAAAGGATTATGTAATCACCAAACTTCGTCTTTTCAGACAATTTGTATTTCACAAATACAAACCTGAGGTTATTGCCACAGCTTGAGGCATTATGACATTTGAAGCTAACTGTGGAAGCCAATCAACTTACACTTTATAAATTACCTGTGGCACATATTACTGAAATACTGACAGCATAATAAATCCAACGTTGTTACAACAGAAGGAAAAATTATTTTATATAAAAGCTATACATTGAAATGAATTAAAAAATACTGCACTGTCTTTAATAGATGGAAAAGTTAATTTCACAATTAATAGGTTCAGTTTTGCTTCCTTTATTTAAATAAATTATATTGTATGCTTTATAGTACTGATAAACTGGTATTTTTGTCCTAAGCTAAGTAATATTACAAGTTGCCGTGAAATACATGTTATTTTAGAAGATCTTTATTAAGACATCTTTGCTCTGAAAAAGAAATAGCTTGTATTCAGATGGATTCCCTATACGTAAACTGGTTTTGTTTGTGTGAGAAACGGCTATATGATTCCCATCGTGGTCTCACAGAACAATTAATAGTATAATAGTATGGGGATCTAGGGAAAACACTAAAGTGCTGAGCAAGACAGCATATGCTCTTAATTTCAGCTCCTGCCTCCCAGAGTAGGTTCATGTTGCTGATATTATATCCCTTGGGGATGGAGGAGACATGGATGCCCAAGTGAGGATGTTCACAATCTCACAGCACCTATGAAACTTTCCTGAGGGGTTTTAGTGCCTGTAGGAGTGCTGCAGCACTGACTGTGGAACTGGGCTTGGTGCCAAGACAACAGCTTGAAAATTGCTCTGGTTGTCTCTAACCAAAGTTTTTTTAGCCTGTAAAGACTAATGACTCATTCTCCCCCTTCACCTGCTCTCAGTAAAAGCATTTTTGGCTGCACAGCGGCTGACGTCCAAAGAGGGGGAGTTCTTCCTTCCAATATTCCCCCAAAATTGTGTAAATTTAAAATTTACTGCTTCCACGGGATATAAGAGCTGAGAATTAAAATTAGGAGACTGGGAGCTAGGCATCCTGCTTTCTGTGGTGCTAATCTGTCCTCAGATAAGAACTGAGCAAGCATTGACTGTGGCTGTGGGCCAAAGTGCTCATACTGTTACAGATTTTCCCTGTTTTTCTTTGAAGATTTTCCCAGTCATGCTGGGAGGTTCAGCGCTTACATTTCTATTCTCTCCCTCTCTCTGAGTTTTCTTTTCCTTTATTTCTAATGCCGTTGCCAACAACAACCTCTCTAGGTAACATTACTGCCTCTCCTTCATGTAGCCCATCTTGAAAGGACAGACCCTTTCAGACTGCATCTTTGAGGAGGGTAGAGAGTAGATGAGATTCCAGATAGCATCAGCTTTATTAATTTATCTCTTTTGATTTTTCTTAGACCTCTGCAGTACCTCCCTGCCCTGCTGAACCTCTCAGTGTGACACTGAGCACTGGTGACTATGTGGGTGACATTCAGTTTGAGACATAATGATGCAGCCAGCTGTAACTGCTGACCTTCAGATTCACATCCCTCTGTTGAACACACTGTGTTTTCTGCACACCAGAGAGTGGCTTGTTTGCTTTTCATCCTTTTAAGAAATGTTGCTATATGGAAAAGTCCATTTCATTTAAAAAGAAAGAGTAGTTATTCCTTTTACAGGTAGATGATCTCAGGCAGATAATCCAAAGTAATTAACACAGAAAAAAAAATCTAAATCATCAAAGATCATCTGGAAAGGATGTAGTTCAGCTCACAGGTATCTTTCATTGTCTGTGTTCTGGGCACAGTGTATATAGATTTATACTCATGTGCCAATAAAATTTATAAGCCAAGGAAAATCTCCAATTTATTTTGGCTTTTTTTTTTTTTTATGTTAGTATATGCTGCCACTTTTAAATTTTTTTTTCCCTAAGGGCCTATACAACTGGTATTACTGTTAACTAGTGGATACCCACCCCTCAAACACTTCTTACAGACAGAGTGTAATATTTTTGGGGTTCCAGTACAATAGTATTAAGCTTCCTACATTTTTACTGAATGCCTTTACTTAAGATTTTATTTTTCCCATCATGAGAAAGAATTTTTTTCCTCTTAGTACATTTCAGCAGCATTCCAGGAATTGTCTATGTTCCACTTCCTTCAAAAAAGAACCATGAAACACACTGGAACTGGATATAACTCTGTATCAGTGTTGATATGACAGATTTATGAAGATTTTAATTTGAAATTGGGGAAACAATTCTTTTTTTAAAGAAGATTAAGCATTTTGTCACACAATTATATAAAATGACTCATAACAAATGTTAGTCAATTCATCTGCTTGCAAATATTTATTAGCAAGAATGTTTACAGACCCCTTTGCCATTTAAAAATTAATTACTTTGGGCAATGGAAGAAGAAACATATGGATGAACTAAAGAGATATTAGTTACATTTGGTGTGAACCTGTATGACCAGCTTGCTAAGGTTTATCGTTAATAGAAGCAGGACTGGTGCCTTTGAAGAGGCATGGCAGGAGGCAAGGCTGGTGTGAAGTGGCTGGGCTGCTGCTGGGCTCTGATCTGCTGTCGGTCATGCTCACTCTTTTGGTGGGCGATGCATTAGCTTCTGCTGGAACTAATCACAGCTCTTGTCATAAATTTTCTGGTTCTTTGGCTCAAAGGCACAACACGGTGGAGTTTCTGGTCTAGACAGCCAGCCAACTGGCTGAGAATCCAGGATGTATTGTGTCAACAGCCTTGACAAAATCTAAGTGCAAGATGTGTGCCAAAACCTGGATATGCCTCCTTGACTTTATCCCAAATCTTTTGAACATCTCTTTTTAAAAAGGATTTTATCCTTTAGGTCTAAAAAGGGCATATGTATTAGGCTTTCTTAACCAGAAACACTATTAACTACTGACAACTTAGAGCAGCAAAAAATATTGTGTATACACCTTCACTGACTTAACACTTAAATGTCTCAAAAATCTTGTTGGAGTCTTGCTAAAAACCCTGGAGTGCTCCTGCTCATATACAGATACAGCCATCTTTTGTACCTTTCAGCCACTGTTTTCATTGGCTTTGTTCCTGTTTCATTAAATCTCCCAAACACGATCATTTTATCCTAGCACAGGATCCTTCAGGGATTTCCTTTTTTGTTGCTTGAGCACCAGCTGAGCTGCAGGAAGGAGATGCACTGGGCCCCAGTCAAAGTATAAGTGGTTTAACGAGACCTCTACTGCAGCTTTTTGTGTGTGCACTTTCATGCCAATGAAAATGCTTAGGGTAGGTCAATTGTATGGGCAAGAAAGTTCAGTACCTTTCCTGGTTAATCACTAAGACCTATGAGACATAGAAAGGTGCAAGACAAGCACTTTGCTTTCTGCCCAGACTTCTTTTTTTTGCACCCGTTAATTTGTTTCTGTTTACTTTTCTTTAAATTTTTTTCTTAGAGGATTGGTTTCCTACACCCTCTCTATCCAACTAAACTGATCCTTCCAAGTAAGTCCCCTTTGTGTCCTCCATCCGTCTCCCTCACCGACTGTCCAAACCCTGGACCTTTCAGCCACTTCTCTTCCATTGTGCATGATGTTCATGAGAATCCTTATAGCCCTTACAGATACAACTTTTTGTACAATAAGGTGAGCATCGAGTATAGTGTGATTCAAGATCTTTGTAGGCTCTTATCCTTTTAATTCTAGGCAGAATTTAGCTGAATCATTAGGATTTAGACCTGGCAAGTGCTATGGGAAACGTATCTCAGATAAGCCTGTATGTCCAGCTTCCCTGGAGATATTGCAGCTTTTCCTTTCCTTGACACAGCTAGTGTTGAGTCTTGCTTTCTCTCTTTTGCTCACATCACTCTTCATTCAAACTATTTCTTCTCTAAAGCAGGAATAAGCTATTTCATCCCTCATGCTCAGATTAGTTTTAACATTTTCCCACTCAAAAATAATGGGGTATTTATTTTTTCCTTGGTGATTGAATGAAGGGAGACTAATCTGAGACAAATAAAGACTTTTCCAGTGGCTCTATCTGTCATCCTGACAAGCACTTTTCTCTTGCCATTCTTAAGTGAATGATGTTATTGATGACATTTTTATCTTCTTTGAAACAGTATTGGAGAAGCTGGACAAAAATCTCTGTAGTTCAAGGCGTGTGGGTAATGAGCAGGGCTCGTTAACAGGGCTGGCAATGAGCTTTGTAAGGTGAAAATTTTGTCCTATGTCTTAACTGAAGTCCTTTTGATGAGCAGCTGACACAAGGTATTTCCAGTACCTCAAGAGAGCCCCTGCCCTAGAAAAGCATCAGTTATGGAAGTTCATAAAAGACGCTGTTTGGAACCTCCCAGATGCATCTCTTCTATTTCCTCTTTTTCTAACACAGAATCTGGCTGCAAATGATCAAACCTTGTTTCCAGGAGAGACTATTCCACTCTGAGATGTACAGTGTACTTTTTTTGGGATGCAAGAGGTTAAAACGTAGGCATTAAAACGTAGGTGCTGTTTCTTTAGGCTATGTCATGGTTTCCTCTTCAGGGGAAGTACCAGGGTGAAATATGTGTCACTAGTTTCAGGCACAATTTACAGGGATGCAAGACTGCTTTGGAAATGTGTATCACCTCTGCAGAGAAAACATGCTGATCAGCTGTCAGACTCTAAAGAAATACCTGGAAATGTCTTTCTCTCTCCATACTAGAAGCATAGTTTAAGTTAATAGGCAATGTTAATAGTGTTTGATACTGGCCCCTCCATCCTGTGGGATTTACAGAACTTACCATTTTACCCACTTAGGAGAACAAACTAGAGCTAAAACTAAAACTAAAACTAAAATCAACTTCCCATTTTGCCTTTGAGACAGCCTGAACAAAAGTACTTTTTTTACATCTGAGAGACTGGTTTAAACAGAACAAAAGTTCTGTTTAAATTTTTACTGAACTGGACTGACATATTTACTTAGGCAGGAAAGATTTTACGGTCAAATAATTTTGACAAGTTTCCTGGTTCATTGAAGGCATTCACATGAACAAACAAATAGTTCATATGACTAACAAAACCATTTTTTTATAATGAAAATGGGTATTTACTGTTGCTAATGAAAACAATGCTAAAACCCCAGAAATTTGAATAGAAAACTGAGTAAGTCAGGAAAAAAGGTGTCTGAAGATAACATTTTTTTGTATTTTTTTGGTATGTCATATCAGCTGTTCTTTGGCAAACAGAATCAGATGTCAATACTGAGCTATTTTAATATAAACGAAGGTTTTTTTCACCCTAAAAGCAAATATTCATCAGTTAGAATTTTTTAATGCTTCTGTTTTCATCTATAATATTAACATACATTGATAACCAAAGGAAGATTAATTTTGATTTTGTTCTCATGATCAATATTTAAAGTTTGAATCAGTATATGCTGATAAAATTCCTAACAGTATTTGCCTATTATTTCCAGTACCACCCAAGTTGGTCTACCTGAAGTTGGAGGTATTAATGTTTTCAAAAAGAAATTATTTAATTTATTATTTAATTTATTGAATTTATTGTCATAAATACTTGCAGTAAACATAGCAAAGCAGACACAGGATAAGGTGTTGAAATTTCAAAGAGTTAGACCCATTCTGTAAACAACATCCCAATGGCATGGGAGTTTCTTTCTGTTCTCTACTAAACCTGGACTATATTCTCTGCTAGTTCCCTGGAGTTTCTCCTTTCCACTTCTTATTCTTTAGGATAAGGAATAATATGCAGTGACTCACTCGCTGTCTTTTCAGCCACCCAGTAAACATGTGGTCAGTGCCCACCAGGTCAATCTATGAATGTTAAATTTCTAATTATATGTTGTGTTTTGCTTCCCCTTCCTCTCGAGGGCAAAACTTGCTGGCATGAATTCTTATAACCATTCTTAATATGTAACAAATACAGTATTCAAAAGGGACAGGAGGTCACAGTAAATGAAGTTATTCTCCACCTGCACTATTGTTAAAAGATTACCTTAAACAAGTGTTCCCTCAGAAATGGGAAATGGAAACAATCAAAATGATTACTTATGTCTTATATTAGGGAGACTGTATATGGTGAGGACCTAAAACCAGGATGATGTAATTTTTTGGCTTGGGGTATAAGCTAACATCAGCTGTATTGATTTGAAATGGTTATTGAAAGGGCACTGGGTGCCAAGCCAAGTCTGGGTTTTTTTGAAGTACCTGAACCTCCATAGGTGATGAAATTACACAGATCAAGCTGAAAGATAGACCAGGCAGTTTTTGTGGATTATAACTGTTTGAAGTGATGAAATACATAACCTGTGTCCCAAATAATTTCACAATGGGATTTTAAGATTTGATAGGAGGAGGCAGTGGAAACCAAGGTATTGTGTCTCTCTCCTCACATCTGTGCACAGGCTACTTCTGAAATAAAAATGCTGTCCACTTAAGTGGGCTGATTCTGTTCATACTTGCCTTGTTATCTCTCTTGTCCTCGCCTTCCCCATTCTATTGCTCAGCCACCAGGTAATGCTGCTCTTATTTAAACTCCTTGGACTCGAATAATTACATGAGTTAAAAGTTTTATTATTAAGAAAGCTCCTTTTCCTTCTGATTGCAACAAAACAACTCAGGAAAAAGGAATTATATACAAGTATTGCAGTGATGGAGAGTCTGAGAAAATGTGGAGCTCTGTGGTTTACTCCAAAGCATAGTTCTGATGGGAATTGCTCCAGTCTTTAAGGGAGAACAGTATAGGATGAAAGAGCACAACTCTGCACCGGGGATGCTGTGTCCAGTTCTGGTCCCCACAATTCAAAAAAGATGCAGACAGACTCGTGAGAGTCCAAAGAAGGGCCACAGATATGATTAAAGGACTAAGGAGGAGAACCAGCCCTGTGAGGAAAGACTGAAGGAGTTGCATCTTTTCTTCCTGGAGAAGGGAAGGCTCAGGGAGAACCTCCTCACAAGATCCCAGTACTTAAAAAAGTTATGGAGAGGACAGAGGCTTTCTCTTCTCATGGAGCCGCATGGAGAAGACAAGGTACAATAGATTCAATGACCAGTAGAAGAGGATTCATCTTGTTATATGTAAGATTTTTTTTTTTTGGTGAGAGGGACCAATCACTGGAACAACCTCTGGAGGGATGTGTAGAATCCCCACTACAGGAGGTTTTTGAGATGTGTTTGGAGAGGGTGCTAGGTAACCTCACCTAGGCTCTCTTTCCCCCAAGTGGCGGGGCTCTTCCAATCTGTGCTGTTCCAAGATTCTATGATTCATAGGGGGCACAATAGGTGTAAATACCTGTCAGGGCACAGATCACTAGATTTTAGAAAATCAGCTATTTGTTGAAGGAGAAAGGAATGACCTGCCCAAGTGAAGAGGCAAGAGATGAGTGGGTATAGCTCCCCCAGCCTCTCAGGCCCTAATGACTTTCAAACTTTTCTTTCTGCCAGCAAGGGTTGAAAACACGATTTATGAGCACCCTGTGAAAATCTCCCTATTTGTTAAATATTTAGCAGCACAGCCTTTGAAAATGGATTGGAGGGAGCTGCCTTTTTGCAAGCAGTGTGAGAAATTTTAAAAAATTACCATTTCTCTCTGGTCAGGCATTACTTAAAAAAGTAGCAGAAGACAAGTTCTCTTTAATGTCCAGTTTTGTGCTCAAGCCAATTTAATTTTTTTCATAAATGGTCTAAATGGAATTTTCTTGAAACCACTAAATGTAGTCATGCCGAAAGTGTCAGCTTTTCATAATCACTTGCAGGTCTCCAGGCTCATATGTAAGCAGAATATTTAAAGGAAATCTTTATTATTTTTAAATGATATCTCTGGTGTTTACTTCATCATCCAATCTCCTACTCACTGGAGTTTTTATTTGATTAATTGTAGCATAGTGAGAACTGACATTCTGTGAATACAGTAGCCTTTCAAGGTTGCCATGGAAAAGCACTTTTCTCCCAGACATCATCCCAACAGCTTTTATTTTCTAGAATACAGTTTCTTTCTCTCTTTTGAACTTTGGTATTTAAATGTTGCTCTTGTGTAGATGTATTGTGGTTGATCAATCTACTACCTCTGACCCAGAAAAATTGCTATGGTGTAGAAAAAGATACCAGAGGTAAACAAGTCAGTTCATTAGTGCTAAGCTACAAATTGGACCTCCTCGTTGGGAAAATATTAATGATTAATATTGCTCTGTCTTCTTTGTAAATTATTTTTATGACATTTCTTGGGATTAATGATTTATTT
The DNA here is from genome assembly GCA_013400175.1 of Phainopepla nitens. Taxonomy (NCBI): domain Eukaryota; kingdom Metazoa; phylum Chordata; class Aves; order Passeriformes; family Bombycillidae; genus Phainopepla; species Phainopepla nitens. Next base: position 443,505 of record VXBQ01017623.1, read on the forward strand.
TAATGATATCATATTTAGATGACATTTCTATCACTTTTGACTTGGATTGATAATGCCTTCAGAAAATGTGTCTAGAACTCCTGCTCAGCTTATCTTTAAAGAATGGCGTTTCTCTTGAAGCACTTTTTAGAAAGATCTTAACTTTCTAAATATAATAATTTGCTATCTTCAAACCCATTGAATTAGCAACAGAACTTGAAGGTATCAGGCTCAATGTGCATCCAACATGGAGGTGTCCTAAGTCTGGCACCACCTGGAATGACCTCATCTACTTGTTTATCTGGAGACAGCTCTTCCAAGAAAAGAGGAAAGAATTGATTACTGTGTCACAGCTTTTGGCCTGGGCAGTTAGACAAGTTTGAGAACCTTTCTGTGCTATCTCCAGTAGGAGCAGCTGTTGATGGTAGGAGCCTGGCATTTCTTTGGTGTGCTTCTATTCGTTTAGAAAATGTGTGCACAATGCAATAGGATCAAGGCCCAGCAGGCAATTTCTATGCTTAGAAACCAAAATATGCTTCCAGTGACCGCACCCAGGAGTGTTCAAGTTTCCTCTTGAAACATAGTTATGGCCACTTCTGTTTGTTTCTGCCTTTTCCTTTATACAGACTGTCTCTGCTGGGACAGATTAAACCAATCTTAAGCACCAAATAGTACTTTAAGATGCTTTGTCTTCATTCTTAGAAGTCTCTGCATAATAAAAATTTGACTTCATCCTTATATCTGGTTTTCTAGGGTGATGGCATCTAGTCTTCTGGGTAGTGGATTTCAGTCAGATATTTTTTATACAATAAACATTTCCAAATATAATAGAAATCCGGCCCTGGCTAACAACTTGCTTCTGAGAACAGAAGCAACCCAGAGGTAAAGGCTGTTATTAACAGCATTAGCAGAAATATGTAATTGAGTGAAGAATACCAAACCAGGTTTGGTGTGTATGAAATCTATATGAGAAACAAAAATTACGCTTGTGCTCTTTTTATTGAAGATAGTGAAAAAGCAAGGCCTGAAGGAAAAAGAAAATCATAACTAGTGGAAACCCGAGAACACTCAGAGCTATACAGACATTTTTATTACAAGCATTTCTATAATGTATGCTCTAAAATACAGTCTTAATTCACTCCAATTTCAGTTATGTTAGATAAATGGATAAAATATAACTAGTTCTGGTGAAATTCCAAGGATGTACTCAGATCTTGAATTTAAGAAGTCAGTGCTTACTGATTTAGAGAGATGTTGTGAACTAGCTTTTTCTTTTTCTCAGTTAAATGCTAGATGTAATTTTAGCATTTATATTATGGGCAGAATATGATCTTAATGCATATTTTTATATAATAAGTGACAGATGTGCACTCAAAGATTCATTCAAAGTTTCTGGTTTGAACGTAAAGTAGATAAGGTAAAAGATCTCTTTCATCAGAAGCTTGCTCAAAACCAGGGATTTTTCAGTTTAGCAGCTAATCTGGTAATAAAATATGTGGGGGAAAGTCAGATTTGAAAATTAAATCAAATTCATTTCACAGTGTCACCTGGAAAGCAGTTAGAGTTCTTCGGATGTTTTCATTCAATTAGAAATAAGCACCTTTCCTTGGGCAGGAAGCATCTAAGCAATGACTCTATTTCCATGAGTCCATAAATAGTTCACAGTCAAAATACTGAGAGAAATTTCAAATACTTGTGCTGTTGGAAATTCTGACATTTTCTTTCCAATACAGATTAAATTTTGAAAACATTTGAATACTCCAGAAACCAATATTCATCCTTTGGGTTCCATGAATTAACTCAAAGCAGATAGCCCTAGTCCATATGGCTAGAAGATATTTGTCTCTGCTGCCTTACCCTACGGATGTGTAGGTTGTGGTTCCCATGCCTCAAGTCTTCATCATGGGTCTGGAATCCTTGCTGTCTACTACCTCCCATAATCACCAATAGTGAAATTAGCCCTGCAAGGAACTGCAGTGCTTCATTAGCCCACAGCAGAAGATAGAGTCTCTTAACATGATTGCCACAAAGTGGATAGTGAAATGCATCTTAGTATTTTATGGAAGTGATCCAAAATGAAACATCCAAGGCAGAAAACAGAATCTTATAGTTACAGATGGGTTTTCTTGCAATTGAATACTTCATTTTAATTTTCTAAATAACTAGCAAGAATTTCCAGGAGAAATAAAAATATTTTGCAGAAAGCTTAATCAATTAATTAATTAATTAATTAATTAATTTATTCTTGTTGCTAGTATTTTTCATTGAAAAATTATTATGGCAGAAAATCCTCAGTCAAATCCATCATGGACTGGCCCTGCATGTGAAGTTAAACTCAATGTGGGAAAAAGCAGACCAAGGAAAATTGGTGCACTGCTGGGCTTGCATGCATCTCCCTCCCACTCCACTTACAGATAAGGAATCCTTACTGCAAAGCCCTGTAACTCTTCCAGCCTCTGGTATTCCCTGGTATTGGGTTGCCCAGAGAAGCTGTGGATGCCCCATCCCTGGAAGCATTCAAGGCCAGGTTGGATGGGGATTTGAGCAAGCTGGTCTAGTAGAAGGTGTTTCTGCGGATGGCAAAGGAGCTGGAACTAGGTGATTTTTAAGGTCCCTTCCAAACCAAACCTTTCTATGGTTCTGTGATTCATTCTATTTAGATTCAAATCTCTCAGTCTCACTGCCCTCTGGTGTCCCTTGGCCCTGAATCTGGTAAGAACCTGTCAGGAAACCACGCTTGCGTGACAGTTGTTTCTTTTTTGCAGGTACTGTCAGTACCAGGAAAGAGTTTTGAAATCTTCAAAATAAAAACACACAGCTACAATAATGTAAAATAAGGATTTGCAAATCTGTCAGGGTGTTTTACTGCAGAAATCTGAAGGCACATTGTAAATCTATATTGTGATTGCTATTTCTACTTTACTTTTCATAGAGGTACAAGATTCAAAAGAATTTGGTGCTTAAGGACTGAATCTTTGAAATAGATTTTATACAGTGTCATTTCAAAGAGACTAGAGACATTACAATCACAAATTGCCCCGTAAGTTTATATTATTTTCTTTCCTCTTGAAAGTATTGCTTGGTCTGCTGCTGTGGGTGTTTTACCATTTATTGGTATAGAGTATTTCATTATCATCATCACTCAGATAAAGTGGAGAGACATAAAACCGTTTTATAAAAATATTTGCTTGTTGTACATGTTTAAATAAATGTTTGTAGTCCTTGAGAAATCAGCCTTTTTCCTATCATGAAGGAACGTATCTATGTTTAATAAGAGTCTAGAGTACCTAATTTATTTTCAAAGGTTATAAAAGACTTGACAGAGTAGAGTAAATGTGAATGTTCTCTGGTTACTATAGTTGAAATATTCTTACTTCTTATGTATGTTATCTCTCACTGGTTCCAGTTTTAAGCCAGTGCCTCAATTAACAAAGGCTGCAGACCCTCCAGAGAGCAATTTATGATTTAGATTTATGAAAAAACATCTTACACTGAGAACAATTCAGAAAGGTTTATATTATTTCAGAGGCAACTATGATTCATGGCACAATAAAGATCAACTGACCTTTTAAAGGCAAATATGTCTTGCTGATTACAGAACTAAATGAGTAAAGGTCTAATGAAGATATTATATAACCTCCTCTTTCTAAGCCTTTTCTTAGTCTGTAAGTGGTTATTTTGGGAAGTTGTATAATTTCTCTTTGAAGTTAAATGCTGCTCGTACTTACATATTGTAAAGACACTCTGCTCTCCTCAATACAATTTTGCAGCCAGAAATGCAGATTTTTCTAGTTTGCTCTTTCACTGTTCCTAGAAATAATAAAGAAAAAATGTCACATTAAGAGAAATCTGAGTAACGTCTGGAAAAGTTAAAAATTGTTGATTAACCTTGTAAGAGTAATGCAGAATTTTGTAACTGTCAAAGGAAAAAAAAGAGTAGTGATTATAAAAGCAATATTAATCTCCCACCATCAACAGACACAATGTTTTCACATTTGCATACGAGATTGGGCTTCTTGCCAGCTGCTTTGACCTGAAGACGAAAAAATTCCAGAGTTTGATGAGGTCTCACTGAGACTACACACCCATAAAAAGTACAAAGTCCTAGCTGCATTCACACCTCAGATCTGGTGGACACAAGCACATTCCTATATGACTCTTAGGAGTGACAGCACACAATGTCTAGTAAGAAAGGGCTAATCCAGCCTCATTCTGCCTACTTCATATTCTGGTACTTTTATGTTGACTGGGTCATATGCAGTCAAGAACACACACACACACACAAAAATTTTAGGAAAAATCAAGAAGGAAAGATTCTGTAGCCTTTTGGTTAAACTCAGGAGAGGTATGGGACATTTTCTACAGCAAGACAGACACATCTTGATTTACACTGATACTTGATGGAAATAACACAGATAATCAGCCTCGGGTCTTTGGGATGAAGCCAGCCAGGCCAAGGCATGAGTTTCCTTTGCAGCTGGCAGAGGCAGAATTGTATAATTTCGGGCAAGACCCGAACACTTTCCTTTCAGGGACCTGCAAGACTAAGAGTTATTTCAGCAGAAAAAGTGTGTGGCACTTGGCTTATGTGTTCCATATTCACTAAAGCAGCACCAAAAGTTCTTTTTAAATGAGGCATATGTGACTTCCTTAAGACTAGACCAACCTGACTAGTGGAATGTATAGACTTTTCTGTGATAACTTCAAGGGTTTTTGGTCAGAGAAGCCCTGTGGAAACAGAGAGGAATCTATATTGTTGACTAACTATTTTTCTTTGTTATTAATTAGTGAATTCCTTGCCTTTTAAAAATTAAATCTCTCCAAATTCATTAATATTAAGTGTGTCTCTCCAGAAAATAGAGATAATTTTCCTCTCTATGGAGATTGTCACACAGTTTGGCTCTTTAGTTTGAAAAGAGGATGCTATCAAAATAAGGGAAGCAAATATACTTCTTGGACAAAAAAAAGGTAATTACTTTTGTCAGGTCTAAGGACAGACTTGAGACCTCATATTCAAGGAAAAAAGGTAAGGTAGAGCCATGACTCAGAGGGGCATTTCAGGTTAACAGGGCAGGCAGTGAATACCAGCAAGAAAGGCCAGGATGAGGTAACACAATAGAAGAGCATTTTTCATTGATTTGCTCTCTGTGCAATTTGGGAAAAAGAGCTGTTCCATTCTCAGGTCACTGCCTGGCTAAGGAACTTTTCTTTCTTGTGAGCAGTGGAGAATTCTTCTCAGAGGGCTTAGCGGAACATCAGAAAGTGAGCAGAATATGAGCAATACTTTCCTTCTTCTATTTGTGGTTGACCCTTCTTACTTTGCCTGGGATACAGACGTGCCATATTCTGATGAGGCAAAGAATATGTCAACTCTAGGGTTCCTTTCAATGGAATATACTTGTCAAGACATCACAGCTGTTGCTAGAACTTTGTATCTGTGTGTCATCAAGGATTGCCCAGCCTTGGTAATCATAGGATGCTTGGTTTGAAAGCAGAACTGTTCCACGCAGACCATCAAGTGTGCTGCAGTAGAGGGTTCCTTGGCCTGACAGACACTGGGAGGCACATGAGTGTCTGAAGGAGGGGTGTTGCTGCTGAGAGGATCTAGGCACCTCACCCCTTCCTTATGCTTATTTTGCCTAAATTTATTTCTTTGTAAAATTCTATTCAATAAATAAACTTGTCTAAAGTTATTTCCTCACCTTTTCATTTTTGGGAATAATAATCACAAAAAAAAAGAAGTTAAATGGTTCAAAGCTTCTGTTGTTGCTAAAGTAGATTCCTTCTTCTCTGGAAAGGAATCAGAGAAAATTTACAAAGGAGGAGAGAAATATATAACACATCCATAAAGTAATTGCTGAAAATTAGAGTGTATTCCACTTCAGTATATTTCTTTGTGTACAGGGCCAGTTTAGCAGATCAGTTTTGCTTCTCAAAAAGAACAGTGTAAAAATCAATTTTCTTAGAAGAGCAATTTTTTTAAGCAACACATAATTTGCTGATTTACTATTTGATCTAAATGCCAAAACAAATTAATGCCTTTGATACACTGAAAATAGCAGGCTTCTTCCAATTCCAGTTCTTTTGGAGAATTCTCATACATCCAAATCCCAAAACTTTCAGCAACCTTTTCTTTAAAGATGATGTCTCTGTGCCACTCTATAAGAAAATGTCACAAGCTTATGACCTTAACATTGCCTTTATAAACTCCAGCTGATCTATTCACCTGCATTCTAACTAAAATCTCATTGAAGTTGGTATGGTTCTTCACTTGAATCACAGCCATCCAACTTCACTACTCAGATGCAAGATATATAATAATCAAAATGCTGGAAAGTAACCAAGATTGAAAACAGTTTTCTGTACATACTAATTACTGTTACAGAGCATTTTTTAGTGAAATGTTAATATGATTCATGTCTATGAAATTTCAGATTAAGGAAAGCTCTTTTGAAGGAGATTTGAGAAGACAGATATTCAAAGTGACAGAAATATGGTTGCAGTTTTGAATAACTTCATGTCCACTATCTCATACTAAATGTATCATAAAGTAGGTGCCTTTGCTGTGATTTTTACTTGAGATGCCTCTTTGAAATTCAAAAGGGATTTATCCCTTCCCCACTCTTTTAATTATGGGAATATAATATAACAGAAAATAGACCATACCTCAAAATAGATTTTAATACAGACAAGGACTAGTAAGAGTCTGCTGAATACAGCCTTGCTATCCTTAGTATGTTGGAGGGTATTTGCTATAATTTAAAATTTTAGTGATATTTTATATAGAAATTGTACTGATAATGTATTTCTTTTTCCTGTTTAACCTCATGCTCTCTCCGACCTGTGACATCTTGGCTCGGCAGCCCAGTCTTTCCATGGTGCCTATTCCAGAAAATGAGATGCCCATCTCCAAGGAGGTAACCAGTTGTCATTTAATGGGTTTGAGCATTTGCATGCTAGCTTTATCTTTTATTTGCATAGCACATATAAGGTTGATCAGTAAAAATGTGCTGAGCTTCCAAACTTGCTTTTTTTCTGGTGCATACAGTACATAAACATTAATTGTTCTTAATGATCAATAAAGAAAAAACTCCAAGCTGTTTTGCCAACTGTGTTGCTTATGTGAATTTGAAATAACAGTAGCATTTATGCTTCAGGTTCCTGATATGTTCTATTGGGATGGTAGCAAGCGAGAATGGTTAAATTATGCAGTCATATTTAAATAATGCATTCCACAATTTTCAGTCACTGATATAGCTTCTCTTTTAAATACCAGATACTACAACAGCTACCAGAAGCACTTAGGAAAATTAGTTATTGAGAATTTCATAAAAGACAGTCAAGAAGACATAAAACATAATTCAAGTTTGCCCAATATCAAAATTCATTGCCATTTTTTTCTGACTTTGAAGAAGGATAAAAATTTTCTTGAAGTCTAAATCCAGTGGCAATTCCCTACTACATTTATATGTCTAATCTCTAGGACCATAGTGGTTACCACCCTAGATAATTTTCTCTCGAGTTGGAGCATATAGAAAATTAAAAAGGCTCTGGCAAGTCCTTTTTTTCCAACAAGATCATGAGCATGAAGATGTACTATTTTAGAAATTCACCTATGAAGGCATAACTTAGTACCAACAATAACAGTATGCGTACCTTTATGACATCAGAATGAATTTTTTTATTTCCAAGACTTCTTTTACCAGGAGCATTCTCACAATGATTTCACTAGTTTTTGAATGAATGTAACAATAAAAGTAGGAATGATAATTAATTCATAAACAGTTTATTTTAAATTTATTATTTTAAAATGAGATTCTAGTTTGTCTGAAAGCAGCAACATGATAATTTAAATAAGTGAAAAGGATATTTGCCAATCATTTCTACCAAACGAGTAACTTCCTTTTAATTTTGAAAAATATTGTGGGAGTTTTGGGGTCAAGCCCTTCACATTTTGGAAGTGGAGGATTTGCCTGAATTCTGAGTTTGTAAACAATATATCAGTATATCCTCACAGTTTATCTCAGTTTCCACTGAAAAAAAAAAAGGGGAAAAAGATAAAAATTAAAAGAGGCTGATATCTCACTTCTTGGGTGGATCAACAGACTGCAGTTCTGCACTAGGAGTATATAGGCACGACCCTAGCCTCTTATTCTCATGTGCATCCCTGGCCTCTCTGCACAAGGTGTCAGGGACTTGGAGCTATTTCATATCTCTTTTTGTTTGAATCTCCATCACAGCCCTCCAAATCTCCTCCTTTGTTCCTTGCCTTTGACATTTCTGCTGTTTCTACACCATCAATCCCCTTCCCTCTGTCTCCCAAGAGCCTCTTCCTGATTCTCTCAAAAGCAGATGTTACAGAGTCTGCTATGGAACTATTCAAAGAAAGACCCAAAATGCCCTCAAAGGTGAAGTTAGACCAAGAATGCCTTTCAGATCTTCTCAGATAGGTTGTTTTTTTCCATCTCAGCTGTAAAGTTTCAGAAATATTATTGAAGTAATGGTATACCATTAGAAGGCAATGAAAGGGACTACATAGTTCTGAGGATAAATTTGTTTAAGAGATTATGCAGATTTGCAGTACACCAGGAACTCTAAGACAGGTGTATATATGCACATATATGTATACATGTGCATTTGTGTGAGTGTGTGTGTATATACTTGCAGCCTCTCATGATGCAGATGATTTTCCTGTATTTGAAAATAGAGGGAAGCAGATCCTTGTCTCTCATCCTTCTGCTTTGTAATTTGCACATTGAGGAAGAAGTTTGCAAATCAAATGGAAAGACAGATATTTTCAAAGAGAATTCTCTAAGAGACAAGACACATAATTTAACTGATGCATTATTAAGATCAGTTCAGAAAGTGAAGGACCTTTTACTGGTATAGTAAAGTCAGACACAAAAAAAGTGCAAAATTCCTTTGGTTAAAGGCCAGCTTGGTATGTTCCAAGGCAGGTAAACAATATTAGAACTGTCTTCTAAAAGTTCCCTTATATTTTAAACAAGCACTTTGAATAGAATTTCTATCAACATTTTTTAAAAAAGCTTATATGTACTACAACAATGGGAGAATTTATACCATGACCTGTAGGACAACTATATCTGATGAAACTATGGTTGCATTTATAAGAACCAAAGACAATCGATGGGAAAGAAGAAGATTTATAAGTGCTGTTATCAGTATGCTTTCTATTTCCTTTGATTAATGTCTTATTGGATGACTTAAAATAACGTTAGCTAGAGACAAATAGTTAGCTTTAAAGTTGGAAAAAAGTGTCAGATACCATAAGCTGAGCAAGCTGACTATTTGTGCTGGCTCTCTGGAGCATGTCACTAATGTGTATTTTGCAACTATGACTACTTCACATTTGCAACTATGACAACTATGACTTCCAGTCCATGTAGAAATATCAGGAAGAATTGTGTCAGGGTCACCACAAGCTGCTCAGGAAGTAACATCAGGAGATGACACATTTACTATTTTCTCTATTACAAATCAAAGAAAATATTTTTCATGGAACTGTTCAGCTTACTTGTACAGAGCAAATTATCTAGTATTTTCCCTAGTTTTTAATCTCATTTTTAGCAGGAGGAGGTGACCAGGGCACATCATGCTGGCCTCATGAACGCTGAGCAATCTCTTTGTATGTTTAATGGGTGTCAGAGAAGACACAGGTGCACCTAGAGATGATCCCCTTTTCTCATTCTCAGTCAAGAAGGACTGAACAAAGGCATGTGTTTCCCTTGAGATCTGTTGCTGGAAGTGGAAGTATACAGCACCGATACCCAGAAGGAGATCAACATTTATGCTGTCTTGGAGACAGACAGGAGAGCAACACAGAACTAGGAGCAGCTCAAGTTGTTTGGGACAGCCTTCTGAGCTGACCTGAGGGTAGTGGCTTCTTGGCGATAAGTTGTTGTCGAGCTGTCTCTGAAAAACAAACACATTTTCACCATTTTCTCTTCTAGGTGGTTGGGTTTTCAGAATTGTGTGTTATAATGCTTTCCCTTTCACAACATCTTTCAGGCACCTGCATTGTTCCTTTTTATTTGGGAACCTATCTTGACTCTAGGAACAGTTTATACTGAATTTCCACCTTATGAGTTTCATAACCCACAAATCCCCACCTAATTTAATACATCTTTTTTTTTGTCAGTGAATTCTGTTTGAATGATGAACTGATTAGGAAAAATCTGCCAAGTCATAAGCCAAATATTACTCTTACTGCTATCATAAGACCCTTAGATCCCTTCCCTATATTATCTAAATTATTATCTACTTTCTTTATCTAAAATTATATATAGGCTCATACTTAACTTCTCCTGCAATGTTCCTCCCTCACAATGAGAAAGTAAGTGTTATCTGTGCAATTCAAAAAAAACCCAAATGGATGGGCAGATGCTCTGTGAAATGTAAACACCTCTACAAAGAAGTGAGGGAGGAAATGAGGGAAATGTGCTGCTAGTTTCTCTTTAGTAATCTGTATTGTTTTCCTCAAAGCAAAATATTCACTGGAAATAATAATAAAAAAAAACCCCAAAAACCCCAACCAACCAAACAAAATGGAAGTACCTTTGCATTCAGAAGGATAGCATTCGTATAGTTTTAGCATCATTCTGTTATGGCATGTACCAAGTAAGACTTGTGACTTCCCTGTGAAAGTAAGAAAATAAATAAGTGATATTCTCCTCCTTGTGAAATCCTCCTCTATAACCAGTGCATTTTAAATGGAGGAGGACTGAAGGATCCTCTTGGAAACATAACCTAATAATATGCCAATAATTTCTGATACCTCCTGTCTTCCTTCCAAGTAAAGCTAGTGTTTGCACAGGCTGTGATGTGTGAATGGTGTTATAATCAGTCTCAGAATTTTACTGACTCAGAACCTTTAGAGAGAACATGGGGCATATGTACCTGTATAATCTGAAAAAAATAATTGTGTGCAGGGGCTAAAAGTATGTCCTCATTACCCTTATTCATCTATGATTTACAAAATCCCAAGTCTACAGTTACAATTACTAATAGATGACTAATTACAGTTACCAATACAATTACTTCCGGTCCATGGAATTTTTTGCAGTTGAGTAATTACTCAGTTTTATCTGTTTGTTGTTCACAAAAGATCTGCAGTATTTTCTTGAGAATTCAATAGCATTTCTAAAGTCAACATTCATAAATAGACCCCATCAGAGAAAGCTGATTCTATCGACTTCAGTGGTGACAGGATTTTACCGTCTTTTGTGCAAAGTAACAAAAGTTCTTGAAATCTGAAATTCTATGAAGACGTCAATAAGGTCCAAAGTTCTGTTATACATCGCTCTTAGTCTTTATTTACTTAAGGAGTGTTCCTGCTCAGAAGTCAACAATAATATTAATCATTGATAGATTCTACATATAAGTGGAAAATGTACCCATTTTATGAAAGTGTCCTTGTATTAAAGAATTTATGTAAAGGGTTTTACTTTAAACAGAAATTCCAACCTAAATGGATGAAAGTGATGTTCTTCGATTTAAACACCCTCCTCACTGGATCCTGAATTATTCTGTAATGATGCAGCTCTTGTATACTGCTCAATACTTTTTCAACTTGTAAAGAGGATTCCAACTTGCCAAAGCAAGGACAAGGATGTGATAGATATCTAATGGAAGTAGAGGGAACTCTACTGGAAACACTCCCACTCAAAGGTCAACTTTATGCAAGCACCTGCTTTTTCCATTTGGCACTTGGATTGATCTTTCCAGATGTTGGGGAAAAAGATGGTGTTGCTCCTTGTGCTTTCCTAGGAGACAGAAACATGGGCCCTTCATGTGTCACATCACAGATATACTATTCCCTTTTTGCTTTCAATCTTGCAGCCTTGTTCCCCAGACAGTGGAGAGCAGGTGTAGTCTGGTGTGGCAGACCATTGCTGCACATTCCTTCCTGGAGCAGTGGTCTCACCACCCCTGGTTTATTTTGACCAAGCCAAGGACTGCAATCCTAAGCTCTCTCCATAGACTTAGAGCAGTTCATTTAGCTCAAAATTTAATGACCCTGAATATGAACATTAAAAGTAGGAATAACTAATTTTACTAAAGGAGTAAGATTTTCAGCTGTTAGCTGGGACAAATTCTTTAAACTCTAAATTGGATGGGCCACTGAAACAGTAAACAGTTGCCTTCCTGATACTTATAAATAGGCAGGTCCAAACAATTCATACTTCTAAATTCTCAAATAAAAAATTTAAATATCAGGAGACAAAATTTCTAGTTACTTTATACCTGAACAATGCTTTAATTTTTCTTTCTTTAAGATTTTATATGTTCAACAGGAAGTTTATATTGCAACAGGTATTTGGGTAATACTTTAATCAGCTTCAATTATATCTTCTTGTTTTAAATAAAAGCTTTCAGTTTAAAGGGCATATTAGATCACCAAGCTGTAACAAGAAAAAAGCATTATATGCATTTTATTTGTAGGGTGCTTGAATAAAAATAATTACTGTAAATATATTAGTTTTATAAGTTTACATTTTAAAGTCTGAGAGGATAGTAATATAAGACTGATAAAGTTTGAAATATCAGTATATGATTCAAACTGCAATTTGAATCTAATTCTACCTGGCATTAAGAAACAGCTGTTGCTATTGGTCCCCTTCAAAGAATGGCAGGAGTTCTGAGAAATAGTTTTAGAGGAAAAGAACTTGCCATGAATAGCTAGTCAGAACATAGTTGTAGGCTCAAGAAGTTTTTTTTAAATTATTCAATACTTAAGTAATGCATAAGTAATTAGAATCATATAATCAGATTAAAATTAGCTATAGTGTTTGACCACTCTTATTCATTAAAATTTCCCCACTTGCTGCCTTGTTTTCTTTCACCATGCAAATCTGAGCTGTCATTAAACCTTTCTTAAATGGCTGGAAAGGGAAAATAGATACCTCTTGGTCTTCTCCTTAGGTTAAATAAGTGCTTTCTGTAGTCACCCCTCATCTGTCACACATCTTCCCCAGAAATCAACAAACACGTGTAACCATCCTGGTAGTTGTTCATTGGCTTCCTCTGCTGCTTGAGAAAGTGAAAAACTATTTTTTATTGTGAGGGCTCAAAAATGGAAACTACATTCCAGATGCAACCTCACTAGTGCCCAGCAGAGGGGAATAACTTCCTTCAACTTGCTAGCTGTGCTCTAATTAATGCAACTGTATATGAGGTTGTCCTTCATTACAAGGCTGGACTGATGCACATTCAGTGTGGTGTCAATTAGACCTCATGTCCCTCTTGGCAGAGCTGATCCCCAGTCTGTCTGTCGTCCTGTGCCATTGCATGGGTTATTCACTTCCTCCATCCCTCCTTGTTCCCTCCCCATGCAGGATTTTGTATTTGCCTTTGTTCACAAATCTTCTGCTAGCCCATTCCTCCAGTCTGTCAAAGTCCTCCAGGATGGGAATCAGACCCTTGGCATATCAGTCTCTCTCGCTCTCCAGATTAGGAACATCCACAGACTTCCTGGACATGTAGGCTCTTCAGATCTCTGATGGACACATCACCCTAGCATCCTCTGAAATACCATCTGGAACAGAGATTTTGAGCTGTTAAATACTTTCTTTTTAGACCAGTGTCCCAGACTGGGACACGCTGTAGTCTATCCTGCTCCTTGGTTTGGGTGCCAGGCTGTATAGGAGGCTGGCAAAATCCTTGCTGAGGGGGAGGCAAGCAACACCTATGTCATGTGAATGCAAGGGTGGCCACATGCTCTGTCCTCCCAGGATGAGGATCAAAAAAGAAGTGGAAAGTGGAAAACCAATGTGAATCTGAAATGTCCTCTGATGTGCAATTAGTCAAGGTGATGCTTGTCTGTTGAAATTTACTGTGTGCAGAAGAATTCCTCAAGAATGTCAGTGCATGAAAAATCATTCCTGGTTTAGTAAGCAGAGCTGTAAATTAAGAGTGCAGCAAACCAGTGATTAAAAAGAAAAGAGAAGTGCTGCATGTTTTCATCAGCTTTTACTACTATTTCTGCATAACATATTGCAGTTTTTATTCTCCTCTTCACTTTGGTTTTTTTTTTATTTTCATTTTTCTCTAGGTTTCCAATGAAAGAGGTTCTGTTTAGATATTACGGTGAGTATTACTATTTTTAAAAATTTGATTGCAGTCACAATTTGAATATGTAACTACTTTGGTGTCACTTTATGAAATTTTTATCATTTTATTTGAAAAGATGACAGGATGCTTTAGGTACACAATTCAGTGTTTAGATAATAAGATGGCTATATTTGGTGAATAATTTTCACCAAATAATTCCAATGCAGAATAATTCCAATTCTTAGCATGACAGAATAAAGTCACAATAGAACTAATTTTAAGTGAGAGGCGACCAAAGGGTTGGAAGAAATTGAGGTATACTCTGGAATTAGATTGTGAAAGGATGTCAGGGAAATAAGATGGATTTTTTTATATTTGAGCACCTAACCACATACTGCCATTAAATTAATGGTTTGCTAGAGTTAAACAATACCACATTGGAAATACTGTATTATGCTTGAGAGCTAATTTAATGTAGTACTTAGCAAGGGAGGTCAGCAAATAGGTGGTACTGAAAAGGCTGAAAGGTTCCATGCCTTTTTTTCTCTTTCCTTGTTTCATTCTTCACCAAAAAAAAATAAAGAGATTAACCATAACTAAAAGTTTATTTCAATTATTATTAAGAATTTGAGAGTAGGATCATGGACAGAAATGGAAAATAACACCTGAAGGAATACTGAGTACTCAGGATTGAACAACCCAATGAAATTTACCCTTAAAATAATTAACCTGAGCAATTTCTCAAACACTAGCGATTAGCAGGATGAGTAAGTTCCCAGAAAACTGGAGAAAGGTAAACACAATGTTCTATCTAAGCAAAAGAGGAAAGGAAAATCGAAAGAATTACAGAAAATTCAGTCCTAACAGTGTTTCCAAGACACTGGAACAAAGTATTAAACAACACATTTGTGGGCATCTAGAAAACGGTAAGAAGATAAGATTATTTGCACAGGGACACGTCAGAAACAAATCCTATCAAGTTGATCTCATTTCCTTTTGTGACAGCAAGGCAGATATAAGGATGTGTTTTATACAGTACGTCTTCAATGCAGTCTCACATGACATCCCTAAGCAAGCAAAGCAGATATGGACTAAATTAAATTCACATAAGGTAGATAGGTACTTGATTGGAAAGCAGGACTCTGGGAAGAGTTATTTGCTGCCTAAGTGGGGGAACATCTCACAGACTTCCAGAATGCTGTCTTCTAGCTCTAGCACTATAAAACTTTGTCATTAATTGCTTTCTCAATGACATGGACAATAGGCTTACCAAATTTGCAGACAATGGCCACTTGGGACGACTTGCAAGCAGCATGGAAGCCAGGATTTTAATTCAAAAAAATTCACTTACATTTCAAGAATGGCTTGAAATAAATATGATAGAAATGATTGAAGAAATATACAAAGAAATATGAAGGGTACAGCTGGAAAAAGAATGACAATAATACTGCAGGTGAGAACCTGAGGATTATAGGGGAGGAAAAACTGAGTCTGAGTAGAAGAGGTGATGCTTTCAGGGAGATGTTGAAAGGATGTTATAATATGATGAAGATAATTACTGTTTTTTTTCACTAATAGTGCAAAATCAGTGGCATAGGATATGGGAAACAAATGGGAGATTTAGAAAAGATGTAAAGGCTTCAGCGTCTTCACACAGAAGATAAGAAATAAGGACAGAGTAGAGGCACAGCAGTTTCTCTCTTCATAATGGACTATTATAAAGGGATATTAGTCACTTTTCCATCTTTCCTGTGTGTAGGAGAAAAGGAAATAAGTCTAAATTTCAGGGAGAGAGATTTAGTTTGAATCTGAACAGTTACATCTCTGTGAAAATTTAAGTCCTAAAAGAAGTTTGCCTCAGGCTGCTGCAAAGATGGGCAAACTTCTCACAAAATAAATCTGATCTGCCAGCTTTCATCTTCTGCCACAACTACAGGACAAAGGAGGAGGCTGAGTATATCTTTAGGGTTGTTTTTCTTCTGTGAAACTATGAATTATATTTGTTAGCCAGATCATTAGGTTGTATAAATGAGGAAGACTAAGCAACCTCAGTGTATGTTATGCATTTTACAAATCTGTATTTTTGACAAATTGTGTTCATGCAGAAATCCTTCTTTTGCAGCCCCAAATTAGGATCAAGAGCTAAAACTGAATTTTGAAGCCTGTTTCTATATTAAGAAGGAATCCACAGCACCAGCCTTATTTAAAGCACCATTTAAAAAAATATCGCTTCCTCTATGCCAGTTGCAAGGCAATAACAGCAATCAAATATTCTCTCAAGAAATAATCCTATGTACTAGCATAATTAACCCCAGAGATACACACATGAATATGCCATGTCTTGAAGTGCTTGCTGGTTTAAGAGATACTTAATAAAACACAGCATATTTTCTTTAGGAATAATATAAATGTTGAAATTAAATAAAGCCGTATTTTTGTTGCAATGTGTTTTTTGTGATTCTTGTTTTTACTCCTGTAAATCTGGCTCCATAGGTTTCAAATAGCTGAGAACAAATGCCAGCATTGCTGGGAAAGGAATGCTCTTGTGTGCTTAAACTTGCTCACATTTTGCCACCTCACAGACCCTTGTATTATGTGGAGTAGTCCAGAGATCATTCACGTTTGTGTCAGCACCCTCAGCAGTGAACATGCACAGTGATTTTCCCCTGCCATAAAATATCCATAGCACTTTTGACTGTGCCAGGTGGTGAGTGCAGGCAGAATTAATCTGAACTCCTGGCCCACCAGGAAGAAACACTGCTTTCCGGTTCATGCTGCTGGGTTTTTCATTTGTGCTGCTTGCACAAAATGTTGTCCAGGCCTGGATCTTAAAGATTTTGCTTTCAAAATGCATTATGAAAGTCTAAGGAAGCTGGTTGTCTGTGCTTGCATGAGCTACCTGAGATCTCCCCAGTGTCTTGGTCCTTTGAACCACAAGTCACCTCTCAGGTGACTCTGACAACATGATCAGGACCTTTGCATTGCAGCCCTGTCCTAGAGTGCAGGAGCATTTTATCTCCTGATGCATTGCGATCAAGACTGATATTTTAATGAGAATCCCTCCTGTTTTCATTAACATTAATGCAATGAACTATTTTATTAAATACTACTATAAGGAAAAACATTAAAATTACAACCAGCTTAAGTGGAATAGTCCATAGGCTACTCAGCCTTTTGCCCCATTGGACATTGTGTAATTTCAATCCAGCCTACTTGGGGTCTGTAGCTGTGAAAACAGAAGAAAAAAATCAGCAATCAGTAAGTCTTTCTCTCTCTAGATAATATATAAGTTTTTAAGAATATTGTGAAAAGATTGCTGCACATTTAAGCGTGGCGTTTTTTGTATTACTTTCTTTCTCAATGGAAAAATAGTAGAAGCTAAGTGTAGAGATCTTGTGAATGGCATACCTATTAACCAGGTGGTGGAAAAAAAATGAAAAAGCATTTCAGTGAGTTCAAGAGGGAGTTTGTGGAGACAGCAATCAACACATACAAATAAAACAAAAAAGTATAGAAAATTTAAAAAGATAAAAATTCATACATATAAAACCATCTACAACTATAAATGTGTTAAAAATACTGTAGAAGCTGAAATAGATCTACCCACCAAGGACCTAATAATATTTCTTGGTATCAGTAAAACACTGAAATGGGAAAAATTAATATTTAAAACCACGTGATCTGTGTGATTCTCAAAAGCCTTAGTCTGCTTTCCTGCCCATTTTTTTCAAGGCATTTGTTTTGTTCTGAATTTGTTCCAACCCCAGATTTCTTCTCCTCTCGAATTTCATTTTTGTAGAGCCCAAATCCATTCTAGCATGTCTAGCTGAGAAAAACTGTTCACACGGCTTAAACTTAAGTTTAAATTAACCCATGAGATAGACTGAAGCCCATAGGTCAAAGGAACACAAGCAAGATAAAGAAGTACTGGGATTAGAGGAAGGACAAATGGGAAATCCTTTTGTTTACCTCTGGGTTTGTGATTTTGTTCATCTGTGCGTACTTTAAGGAACAGTTTCCCTCTCTCAGTTCAAACAGCTTCCATCTGTGAATGAAAAATGAGATTATATTGGCAATTACTGTCTAGAAATTCTATCCTGGGAAACCAATGGAAAAAGTATTAAGAGAAAAAAGTCTTTAAGGAGAGATTATAGAGAGCAAAACAACATTAAAGTGATTGCTTTTTCTGTAGTACTAGAAAATTAATGGATGCTGCTTATTCAATAGTGTAATATATTTAGTCCAGATTGTGAAGCTTTTACCCTGATTTTAGTAATGATTTTCTGGTAAAATACACATTCCCATCAGGCTCACAATAGCTGCATATCTTTAGTGAGGGCTTATGATCCCTTTTTTGCCTCAACTTTTCTTGCAGTCTGATATGCCATGTTCACCCATCTCTGTGGATGCTTGTGATGTTTCTTTTGTTGCTATATGCTACAACTCAAGCTATTAAGAAAGTGACTTAATAAAGTTGGCCCAAGTGGTCAGAAGGAAAATGTGTCCAGCACAATAGGTGTATTTGGACAGTGACATACTTGAGAAAATCTGGATGCTGCATCAGAATAAGGACAGTCTTTGGCCCCAGGATTCAACTGGCTGCCATCCAAAGCCTGGTTTGGTATGGTACAGATCTGTGGTCTTGACTAAATTTTAATGAGAAAATTGCTTAAATCTCAGGGAGTTCACAAGCTAAAGCTATGTAAAATGAGAAAAGTATAAGCACGGAGAGAAGGATTTTGTTAGGATGGTAAGAGTAGCAGCTCAGGGATAGAAAAGGAAATAAAAATCTGTACCTTAAGATATAAAAAAAACCTTAAAAGCAGAGAATCAGAAAGTGGCAACTAGGCAACACTGAGGATCAGCCTGTTAAAAAGATTAAGATACAGACTTAGTTGAAGCTGCTGAGGGAGCTAGGGCTGTGTAGCCTGGAGAAAGGAGGCTCAGGGGAGATCTTATCACTCTCCACAAGTACCTGAAAGGAGGCTGTAGCCAGGTGGGGGATCAGTCTCTTCTTCCAAGTAGCAAGTGATAGGATAAGAATGGCCTCAGTTTGTACCAGAGGAGATTTAGATTGGGTGTTAGGAAAACATTTCTTCACTTAAAGGGTGAACAAGCATTGAAGTAGACTGCTGAGGTTAGTGGTGGATTCACCATGCCAGGTACTGTTCAACAGATGTGTGGATGTAGCACTTAGGGACACGGTTTAGTGGAGAACACAGTGATAGACTTGGTGATCTTAAATGTCTTTTCCAAAATTAATGATCCTATGATTCTAAGATTTACTGGTGGGATCAAATAGGAGCTCACAATTGAGATGAACACCAATATGTGCATAATTTCCTTGCAACACCAGCACAATACTTTCTGAGAGCTCATACCGTCAATGAAATACAGTATAATCCTTGTCTCCTTCATCTCTGACTGGTTGATGAGGTTTGGGATTGGTAAGTTCACAGTAAACAGCACCACTCTGAAGCTAAATGCAACCATGCACAGGTTAGTATGTTCACAATAGTCTGCAATGATGGCATAACAAAGGTGGCATGTGGTTCATCCTATATTGGAGTCACTGCCAAAATTTCTGCACCTGATTGTGTTTCTTGAGAGGTTCCTATTCAGGTATGAGCCACAATGACTGCTGCTACCTGTTCTGTAAGTCCTAATGAAACACCATTTAGGAGAGCACCCGCAATTGTGTGACTCCATGGACACTGTACTGGTTCATGGGCGGGGTCCCCCACTCTTGCCACGCTTCACTGGGCTGAGCCCAGAGTGGGCTGACCTCGATACAGCACAAGAGCATGGCTGGCAAGCAGAATGAGATGGCACCTGCTTCCTTGAGTCTGGCCAAGTGATGCAACTGGCATGGGAAATATGCATGGTCAAATACTGTAGTGGGGAGAGCAAAAAGGTCATAGCAACCACACAATAATAGTAATAGTAATAGTAATAGTAATAGTAATAGTAATAGTAATAGTAATAGTAATAGTAATAGTAATAGTAATAGTAATAGTAATAGTAATAGTAATAGTAATAATAATAATAGTAGTAGTAAACCATGTAATGTATATATGTAACACCTATAAAATAATTTCCTTTTACCTGTGTTGTTGACTCTGAACTCTTGGGTATTTGTGTGCGCGCATTTCTGTGTGTGCGGAATGGAATTTCTTCGGCATGCACAATTTGGGTCAATTGCTCTTCCTCTACCTCCGGCCCTAAATCTGTTGATTCAAATAGCTGAAGAATTGGAAGAACTGGTGTCAGAGACTGTGAATAACTAGTCACACTGTGACAGGACTCAGACATCTGATGAAATTTGTCATGTAAGTGACCATTATTATGAGTTACATGTAACTTGGATTAGCATCATAAGACTTGAGATAGGCAGCCCTGAAATTTTGAATTAAAAGTGGCACTGCTTTCTACCACAGCAACAACCCACAACAGTGAGCTGCCCGGCTCTTGCCAAACAGGGTGAAGGCACTCCCACTCCTATGCCTGTTCCAAACATAGAAAGACTGAATTTAAAGTGAGAAGATAATTTTAACACACAGTTATCTCTGCATAAACACATCTAGGAGCTAGTTATTCACAAGTTGGGAGGATGAATCCAATTCTGCCATTAGTACAAGGCAGAGAGAATACATTGTGGGATAATACTTTTGTTGAAGTAATTTTGCCTTGAAAACTTTCACTGCATTGTAATCATTAATAAAAAAGAGTAGGAAGAATAAAGTATTATGGCCATTAAAAGTCAGTGATGCATTCTGTGCCAGAAGTCCCCAGTTAAATTTCCATTTGAATTCAATGAAGGGGATGGACAGTATCATTGCAGAGTTTAAACTGGAGATAAGCAATTACATGGTTTCTCTGATGCACTGAGTTTTGTCTCCGGGCAAATGACTGACCTGGGGTCTGGCATTGTGATTTCTTTCTTAACTGGCTGAGTGTCCCTTCATTTTCCTGGCATAAGGTCATAGTACTGCAATTCCCCCTGCACAAGGCTTGACTCCAGTCTGCTTGTGGCAGCCAGGAGAAGGGAAGGTGTCATGGTTGTTTGATGGGGTGGGCTCTGCTCTCCATCCTGGGAGTCACCTTCAGCACCAAGAGCCTTGCCAGCCACTGCTATCCTACCCTTCTCTGAAGATGATGTGACTTTTATGATGCCCAGTCAGCTCAGTCAGAAAAATTAGGACAGCTTTTGAAAGAAAGGCTGTGAAATAACCCTGGTCCAGCTTTAAAGAGATTCTTGGACATTTTAAAGGTTTGTTTTTTTTTTTTTGTTTTTTTTTTAATTGTTACTCCATCAATCATTTAGTGGTATTAATATTTGAATTTCTGCCAAATGTGTGGTGTTTCCTGAAGCGTAGACATCAAGAACTGCTGAAAGAGGAACTAGACAAACATTTTTGCACTTAACTGTGTCAATTAGACCTAGTACTAGGACCTTAACTCAAAATCTTAGGACAGCTATTATGCTTGGAACAGGCTAATCTTCAACAGAGAAAAAGGATGATGTCCAGCTAGTTTCTAAAATGTTACAGATAATTCAGTGCATGCTTTCATACAGTGAAGACAGAGCTGCTTGGTTTACGAAGAAAATATCAAACAAAAAAAATCTATTTCCTGAAGCACAATGGAATAGTTTCCTGGGGTCTTCTAAGGTTTGAACAGAAGCCATCAAGTGGGAAAAATGGGTTATATCAACTCTGTTGAAAAACAAAGGTGCTTAGAACACAAGTTGATTTTTGTGTTCCTTTAAGGAAATCTAACTCCTGTGTAAATGATTTCCAAGCAAATTCCTTGCCTCTGGTTTATCATCAGCAGGTCTTTAAAGTTAAAAAAAGATACACCTGTTCACTTAATCTGACTGACAGACATTTACCACATATTCTTTCTTATGCTTCCAGAGCAAGGAGATAACTAGATAAAAGTATTTCTAAAGATTTGTAATATAAAGGAGATTTGAATTTTGCTAATGTCAGTGCAAATCAGATGTTATTCTCTTGGAGCTGACAGAGCTGCACAGACGTAAGGAAAAGAAATGAATTATAATTTCCAGAGAGCACTTCTCTGTTTCCATAAACATATCTTTTCTCATCTCCCTTATATGTGTTGCGTCATTGCAGTCAGTCACAGAATTAAGGTTGTCCAGATTTTTCTCTTATGAACAAAACAATAAAAAAATGCAGAGCAAATTTGAAGGTTAAGATTGATGTACTATTAATGTGATGGACAGTGATTGCCTGTTGCTGACCTTGGCCTTTCTGTTATCTTTCACACAGAAGATTGCTTGCAAGAGAGAAAAATAAAAGTTGTGTAGTCAGATGTAATTTTCCCTCATCTGCAGCTCTTTAGTTGTGACAAGGACAGTGCAGGAGGCAGGTCCAATAAAAGCACTGCTGGCAAGAAATTGTATTGAAGACTTCAATATTTGGATTACAGGCCCAAATATGTAACATAAACACACTTTGCCTCTTACTGTCTCTACCATTCATGGCAATGCATCCACACCGGCTGTGCTTTCAAAAGTAGCTGCCCTTTAATGCTGTGCCTTCCCAAGCAGAGCTGAAGTCACAAAGGGAAAAATCCCCTTAATTCCATAGAAAACAACCTACCATCAACTTCTCCAGGTTCCTCTCACTTACTAAGAAATGAAGACAGAAGGATGAGTGGTTTTCACCTCTGCTTGTTCAGCTTTGGAGATTTAAATTGTTCAGATTTGAAATTATGCATGGGGTTTTTTACTTCAATTAAGCCTTATGTGTTATCTCTGGTAGGAACTTCAAAGTTCTTTGGTACTTTTTTCTGAATCTTTTTTTTGGCAATAGTACCACGTATATTTCTTTAAGCCCCCTATTCAAAAATCTGGATATCACAGACCAAGAAGCAAAGGCTGTTAGATTTATGCTTGATATCTGCTTTTTTTTTTTTTGTGGCCCTATAAATACAGCCATTTACTTCCGAAATAGGAATGAGCACTTATCAGTGGGTATTTATTATGTTAATTAGAATGACTGCTGAGTTCATTTGGACTACAGAAAAGCAAACCTTAAAAGAATACCTTTGAGTAATAGTTTATACTCAATATCACCTGATTTTTTTTTTCTGAATTTGCCCATAGAAAAACAAGTGAAAAAAGTGAAGTACATAAGGCTAAGCTAGATCACTGGAAATAAAATTGAAATGGAGGATGCAGGATAAGTTTACTGCAGTGATGTCACCCTGCTTATCAGAAAGGAAAATTAAATGAGAGACAATCTAAATGTTAAAGGTTTTCTAATCATGTGGAGAGCATGATGGTTATAGATACAGGAAAAGAGCTTCCTTTGAAACCATGTACTCATTCCTCACATTGTTTTGATTTTAGAAGTCTGAAGTATAGAACTAAAATACTGAATCATATATATATTGTATAAGTTGAAACTTTGCTATAAACTATCTCACTAGCAAGAGACCACACCACGTTTCATAATGATGAATACATAGTTGTGGTTCTGTTTCCAGTACCTCTGTATCTTGGGCAAATAAATCAGTTTACAACATATCTGACTAATAATTAACACATGCAGAGTCTTCCAAGAAAACTGTAGTCTGCAGCTTTCTGTTCAGATTTCTTTCTGATTGCTAACTGGAGGTACTACACCTAGGGCAAATGAACATTTGCTGAGAAAGTGAAGGACAAAAAGCCTCAAAAGAGGCTTCTAGAGGCACAAGAATGTGGCACAAAATTCAGATATTGCTCTTATATTGCATTGCCAGTGAAGTTTTGATGGCAAATCATCTTGGTTCTAAAAGAAATTTCCCCCAAGGACTTTACTCTGTAGAAGACAGTGGTTCTGCGAAGTGGAACAGGATTAAACGGAGTCTGTACCAGGGAAGTTCCTGCAGAATACGAGGCTGTTGCACAGGAAGAAATGATGAGTGCAGCTTTACCATTGTCTCCAGAGTAGCTATATGCTACTGTGACCAGTACTGCACATCAGGCTCTCCTGGGCCTGTAGACTGTTGTGCTGACTACTGGGATGTCTGCAACCACCCTGTGGAGCCCACTAGGTCAGAGGAGCCTCAGATGCCTCCAGCATGGGGTAAGTAGAGAGAAAATGCTCAGTTGGCTTTAGTGAGTCACAGGGAATATATGTGTAGAAGTAGAATTACTGATTAGTTTCTAGAGTGTATACATCCTGAAAATGTGACTAAAGACAGAGTGGACAAGGACACTGAGTATGAAACTGGAGTGAGAATCATACTTGCTGTTATTTCTTTGTTTCTAGAACATTAACATAGATTTAACTGTATTGCTCTTGGAGAGAACCTCTGTTTTACTTGAAACTTCTCAGAGAAGAACCTCATTGGGTCAAAAGTAGTGTAAACTGAAAAATTTCAATGGGGTTTCATAGATTACCATGAGATGAACAGCAAGCTCTGAATATTTGTATCCATCAGTACAAACAAATCATCAACAAAACTGAGGGTTATCCTGAATGATGCTGCCCTGAGGTGTTCTGCAATGCTTTTGATGCAGCATAGCTTTCCTGTGGAACACTGTTTTTGTGGTGACAACTCAGGTGTGGGACTAAATGAAAGGATGTGCTTGGAACAAGGAATAGGTGAAGTCATGTGTTTAGAACAAGGATTTGTGGCATATTTTAGTTTTCAGTGGAAGCCCCCCAGGACTAACTTAAACTAAGTCTAATTATTTTTAGTACTAAATATTAAAAAAAAAAAAAAATTTCAAACCGCTGGTCCTCTCTTGTCTTTGGATAGGTCAAATCTCTGCTGGTGAAGAAAATTTGATATTGTGGATTTTAAGACTATGTAGCTTCTTATTGTCAGTACACCAAATCTGACCAAAGATGTAGAGAATGTACTAAAGTTTCAAAAGCCTAAAATCAACAAAATACTTCTGTGACTTTTTAAAATTAACTGTCTCTTTGCAATGACCTTGTTGCCTGCAGTTCAGCACTCAGAACACATGCTCTTCAGGAGCCTGTGCTCTTAGGCACGCAGCCAAAATCTGATAAGTGGGAATGACAGAAATGCTGCAAAACAAATTTGATTTTCCAAAGTGTTTCTAACCATTTAAAAGAATATTCTAGGACTCTAGGTAAATAAAGACTTTTGTTTTTCATTTTTATTTGGTGCAGCGGTGTGTATTATTTTTGACATGGGGTTTTTGTTGCGAGTTCTACATAAACTTGTAGTTGTACTTCTGCCCAGAGCTGAGAGCTGGTGAGTCTACTTTGGCAAAATGTCTCATGGAATTGAATCACTACAAAACCTGCTGCAGTTTGCCAAGCAGTCACTGCCACAAGTCTACCTCTAAAAGGTAGAAATGTAACAGAAGGTTTAGATAAGGCAATAGATGAGAGGTAATATTTTTACTGCTTTCTTAATCCAATTTTTTCCATTTTTTTCTCACTGTTTTGTAACTCCTAACATACCTGCCAGGGGTAGCAATTATATTAACTTGTCCTATAGATGATCTTATGCTATTTTTTAGTATGTTATCTGACAAAAAAAATCCTGGTTCTCTTATCTTTAAAATGATGGAATATTTGCAATTTTCAAAAACCTCTTTATTGGATATTCATTATGTAAGTAATTTAGAGGGTAAAAGGTGAATAATAAAGCCAAAATAAATCAGGGGGGAAAAAGTACAGAAATAAAATAATCTTTAAAGTGTCTTTCTAGAACTGGAATATCTGAGGAATTGGAATGAAAAAAAATGGAATGAAAAGTAGGACTAAATGCCTGAAGATTAAGCAAATTAGGAAGCGTAATTAGAAATAACATTTTAGCTGACTTTTAGCAACCGAGACTACACTTTTGCTGTAGGCAAAGAATTATTTAAGCACTTGAAGACCACATATGCCAAAGTGGTCTTTTTACCTGGAAGATCTTGATCTTTTGGTAGCAGAGGTTTTGCTCTCTGAACCTCCTGAGTCATAGTTCTTTAGATAAACCAACAAAGTAAAGTGTTTTACATGGGCTGGAATGTACAGCCATAAAGCTGCTCAGTGGTTTATTTTTGGATCCCCATATATTCACTGACAGTGTACAGCAGAAACAAGCTACACTGTGGCTTCCTCCACGGGTGTGCACAATGCTGGGGGTCAGTATTGATTCAAGTGTGTGGAACTGCTTTGACACTGCCTTATAAACCCAGCCTTCAGTTTGTTGGTATGGCTTTCATGTGTAGTTTCAGAAGAAACTGCACATTACTGCCTTAGATACCAATAGAAGTTCAGGATCTTTTTATTATAGTAGTATTTAAAATTTTTTGTTGTTAGAAGAACTTTTTGAGTTTTATCTCAGGACTTTACTTTTATATATTTTTTCTCTTTGTTTCAATTATTATGGTGGTATAAAAAGCCCTGTCAAAATCCACATCCTGAATCTTACCCTGTTGGTGGTGTAAAAGTGACATGCAGTGAGTTTGCTGATTGCTTTCTCATGAGAGATATGTTCTGACTTACAAGGGAATAAACCTGAAGATACTTCACTGACAGAAGTACTCACACCAATGCTGGACACAAATGAAATAAGAAACATTAAGGATATATGAATGTTGGACTGTGAAGGAAATCTCCATTTCTCAAATTCTCTTCTTTCCATGAATGATTTTCACATAATAAAATCCCATCACAAGGTCATCAAGTTGCATCTTCAAATTGATTCATTTACCACTTAACGTATTAATATTCCAGCCTAATACATTCAGAGCCAGATAACCTTGCTGTATTCTCATGAGTCTTTTAGCTTAGGCATCTCTGTTGTCTCACTGTTGCCTCAGGCAGTACTCCTGGTCTGCAAAATATTAATTTGACTAGGCTAAAGAAACTACATGGTGTTCATCTTCAATTCCCTAAGCATACATCATTATAAAGCTGCTTCTCTACTAGTCCAGGATTTTATCTTGGGCACAGGCAGTGAGCCCTACCAGCAGAGCTCCAATGAGGGTCTGTTCCATCTCTCAAATGCTGCATCAATACTTCCTTCTCTTGATATTTTTGAAATAACCTGCTTGATCCTCCTTCCAGCTACTGTCTTATGCTGACTTTGTGACATACTGTGACAACCTGTGGCACTTTGGTAATTTGCTTTGAGTATTCTGTGAAAAATACCTCAGCTCTTAGCTGAAATTGGGTTAGAGAAGGCACTTTGGGCCTAAGACGGTCTCAGTGGGATCTATTTTACCTGTGCTAATTCCCATAGCCTGCTGAATTAAAAACAGGGAAATAAAGGCATTTATAATGAATACATCACCTCCACTTCACTTCTGCACTTTGTTATGAAATGATGCAGAGTGTGTGTTTCTGTCCTGTCAATGAAGGAGGAGCAGGCAGCTGAGGCACGCGTGTGTATCAGGGCACACAGACTCCAGCCCTGGCCATGAGAGGGCCATGTGCTGGGGGAAAAGCAGCGTGCCATGCCAATTTTCAAGTCAACACTATATTAAAGCTTCTTGAAAATGGAGGAAAAGCGAGGGAAGAAGCATGGTGTCTGTAGGCTCACCTGTCAGAACATGTGGGAAAACACGGACCCATGTGACAAGTGTACAATGTTTGTTATTGACTCAGTCCTGTGCGGGCATTGGGGATTGTTATTCCACTGAAGCTTTGACAATCAAATGCACTGATGAAACAACTTATGTGGAAGATGTTGAAGCACACACAAAATCTTTTCTCAGTGAAGCGTTATCAAATAAAAAATGAGAGGGATGTATTTTTTTTTTGAGAACTCATGGCTTAATTTACATTTTTTTTAGTGGGTTTTGGAGGGCGCATGAAACACACATTTGCCTTGAAGTGCAATTGATCTGTCTGTTTTTCAAAGAGGAATTAATCTGGCAAGGAAAAAGAATTTAATACAATAGGTTTGGAGTATTTATTAGTTTTAAAAATTCTATACTTGTAAAAACTTATTTTTATTTTAATTGCCAATTAGAAAGTAATTTTTATTAGAAATATTTTCTTTTTTACTACTGAAAAATAACTTTATTTGAATTTTTTTTTTAATTTATATGTAAGATAGTAATTCTTCAGTGGGTGCTTTGAATGTGATGCTGAATTTATTTACTATGAATGATAATATATTTTCTAAAAAATAAAATACATTAAATTGCCTTCATTACTTGGAAGAAACTGGAATCATATTGCTCACTTTTAACTAAATAATTCAAGCATACTGCATAAAACCAATTAATACAATAGTAGCAAGAGTTTTCAGTAATTCATATGAAGAATTATTTTATTTTCACACATCTATATGTTATGTTGGCAGGTTGTTATAAAGATGGCCGATATTACGGAGATGGAACAATAATTAAAGACAACTGCAATTCCTGGTAATGTTTCAGAGAACAGCAAATTGAATTTTATCTAGTGTATGTCATGAAAGAAGAATTAAGGTAGAGAGCATCTTTATATTCATATTAAACGTGTAATCAAATCAAAATGGCTACAGAAGTACTGCTAAGCATTAAGGTTTTGTGGAGGTAGATTACATTCAACTTAGAAGAACAGTAAGAGGGAAACTGGACTTTCTAATCAAGATATGAATATTAGACTATTAAAATCTCCTCATCACTGGCCTAATTCTGTTCCTGCTCAGTCAAACCTAAATTGAAATGGTTTCAGTCTAGACCTGGGCATTGGCCTGAATGCAGCTCAAACTGATATCATTAAACTTTATGGAATATTTGTTTTTCTTTTTCTCTTTCTTTTTTTTTTTTTTTTAATTTTTTTTAATGAGTAATGAGAACTTACATTAACCAGTAAGGAAATTAGATATGTGTATATATATATATATATATATGTGGAAAGGGGTGAATTGTTTAAGCATCTCTTCCTCTGCCCTGGGACAGAAGCAGACAGTGCAAGCAGGGGAGATTTGCTGTCAGCCCTGGTAGGCGGCTGCCTGAGCTTTGCCTCTCCAAAAGCCAGCCCTACACTGGAGGGACTGGAATCCCAGGGCTCCAGCCTCACCCAAACAGAGCTGGAGCTCCCACTGTGCTGACTTTAGCCCAGGGTCCTTGGGGCACAATGTCTGGGGCCACAAAACCCTTTTTGGGTTTCCAGAGTATAACTTCCTCAAAATATCACATTTTTTTCAGGAATTCGACACCAACATTACATTCTCTGGTTTGGTCTCACAAAGATGGAAGCAAAATTTTTCAGATATGACCTTTCTCACAAACTGTAAACGTTCCCACCTTGTTCCAACTCATCAGGCGGTGTAGCAGGAAGAAATGACACTATGTTTCTAAAAACACTCTGTGACAATTATATTGTTCACACTTTTTCCCCCCCTCCATCTGCCTCCTGCTGTTACAAGTGCATATTTTTCTTTTGACAATTCTTTTTTTTTTTGTTTAATGATATTCTTGTCCTTTCAGCCAATGTTTCAATAGTCTCTGGAAATGTTCAACAGACGTATGCCTTGTTCGCCAAGACTTAATTCAGCACATCAATTCTGGAGATTATGGGTGAGAACCTTTATATTTTAAAGTTTTGTTACGCATCACAGTATTGCTCATTCTGTGTATGTGCAAATTACAAGGCATGCAGTCTTCCCCAGCCCTGCCTTCTCTAAATACATTACAGCAATTTGACAATAAGTGTGCATTTGTTAAACTTTTCAAATCACTGGCAGATCATAAAGCTTTAAATGGAAAGATATTGAACATCTCATGCTGTTAAGATATACTGTAAACATCTATCTAAAATATTCTCAAAATTTAGAACAAATTCTTTTCTCTCAAAACACAATTTGCATCATCTTCTCCTGTTCTTCACTGTGTTTGTCACTTGGGATAAATATTTAAAGTAATTTTTTCTGCTCCCTTGAGAGCACTGTTCCATGTAACAGGACTCTAGGTAGCACTGGAAGAGAAGATGGGCACAGTGGGGATCAACTTATCAGAACTTTGGGGGCTTGGTGTTTTTCTTGCTAACAATCTCATTCCCCTGGCTGGTGCACCGGGATTAGGGACCCCAGTACGGGATCTGTGCCTTGGGAGACTGCTGGCTTTTACAGGCAGAGATACAGGGGCAGCCTTCCTGGGATCTGGGGTGCCAAATTCACCAGTGAAGCCTGTCCAGACTTCAAGGCATCACTGTCATGAGTGCTGAAACATTTTGTACTTCATGGAAGACATTTAAACCAACTGAATTAAGACAAACCATCAAGTTAGGCCCCTGAAGCCTGAACCTGTCTCTTGTCAGAGGTGACCAGTGAGATTTGTCGCAGGGTGACAGGTGAGATATGACTCAACTTCCCCAAGTGCTTGCACTATTCACTGACCACAGGGAGACCAAGAGCCATGAGGCTTCTTTGGGCAGCATGAATCCCACTTTTGTTCTTCCTACAATAGCAAGAAAGGAATGGGTAAAGAGAATGCTTGCTGCCCTGTCCCTCAGCCCTTATTCAGCAGTAAATTTCAGTGAGTTCCAAATGTGTATGGCTGCAAGGGTGGTTTTTTTTGTGCTGTGCATATAGTTTGCATGTCAACACTACAATCAGAGTCGAGTCCACCTGAGAGTAGCAAGGGAATACTTAGAGAACCATGGGGAGCCTTTCCTCTCACAGTGGCTGTTGGTATAAAACTCATGCAGAAGGTGTCCCCTGGGCTTTTTGCTGGGTTCAACAGTATCTCTCTTCTGGTGCACCAGAGCTTGAAGATGCACTGTAACTCACTACATGAGGCTGCTATTTCTCTGTGGGAATCTGGGCTGGAGCACAATTTGAGCATGACTTCAAGAGAACAGTAATGTTTTGTCTGAGCGTCTCGTTTACCAGTACTGCTCTGAAGTATTGCGCGCTCATGTCCTGCAGGCTGATGTAATGCTGACCCCAAATCACCATTATTCGTATACTGCTGTGTTGATCCATCCTGCTCTTATCTGCAGTGGAATAGCCCAGAGTAAATATTTTCTCATGCATACTGAATGCAAGTTTTCGAAATGCAATTTCAAAAATTTATGTCTGGATGCTTTTCCTAGCTGTACTCTTAAATGAGCAAAGTCTTAACGTGACTGATCTCTGACCTGGGTCTTGTTTCTTTGGTTTTTGTCTGTGAGGAAGATGGAAAGCTGACAACTACAGTCAGTTCTGGGGAATGACAGTGGAAGAAGGTTTCAAAAAGCGCCTGGGCACCTTGCCTCCATCTCATTCTTTGCTGAATATGAAAGAAGCTCCTGTAAGTGTCATGTACACTTGTTAATTTTTTTCTAATAACTTTATCACATGGAAAAATAAATGTAGACAATTATGAGAGTCTTATTCAAAGTTTTGTCACTAAATATTTCCATGTTGAATATGATATTCCTGGAACAGTTTCTACAAGTCGTAGAATGTCTGGACCTGTTGACAGAAGTCAAACAAGAAGGAGCAAAAGAAAATCCTAATCACTGTGAAGCTCTGCAGCAATATTAACTTATTGATATTCACTACCTTAAGAGGGCTCCATATTATCTCTATTTGCTAATCATTGCACACACAGCTGCAACCACAGAAAAATACATCTGGGCATAGTTCATTACGGCTAACAGCTGAGAGTAAACAGCAATCTTTGACAGAAGTTGTGAAAGCTTTTTTTGGGTTTTGAACAAATGGACAGCAAAATTATGGGAATCATTGCAAAATGAAACGGTTCTCTACTACCAGCCTTCAAAATCCCTTGGCCATGGCAATTTTCATGACAGCTGAATTAAATTTCCTATCATTTATGCTGAAATTAGTTCTTCATCAAAGCAAATATACTTTAAGTTATGTACGTGGGTTTAGCAATTTAAGAAAAAGTACAAGTTATTGAATCCAGAGTGATTTTTCCAATGCTTTGGATCAGTTACTTAATTTCTTTCTTAGAAGACACAATTTATGGAAATCACAGACCAAAAAAGCCCCACATAACTAGCTCACCAGAATCAAATTAGAAGTGAAAGTATAAATAGATAGATCCAAGGTTTGCAAAAGCATTAAATATAACAGGTATTTATCTTTGCCTTCAATTAAGTTCAGGCAAGTTATGTCATTTGATTATCTATTGGAAGTCAATTGTTGATGCTTATTTACGTGTTGTGGTGTTTCTACAATCAAAAAGAAAACTTGTCAAACAATATTAAAGGCGGTAATACAAACAGCAGCTCTTTAGTGAAAGCTTTCAGGTCCACAAAATATCTTTGCCCATGCCTGATATGGGATTTCCACAAATTTATAAGTTTAATTAATTTGTATATTAGCAAGTACATTCTATAGGAGACCAGTTGCCCTGGTAACCACCCTTGGGCCTGCCCCTTGGAGTCTCTCCAAGGGGTTCTCAGCCCTATATTTTGTTTGGTCTCCTGTGTGCTCGTGCAAAAAAGGGTATTCTTGTTAGAAATGCTTTTCTTGAAAATAAGACTATTTAAACAGAATTTCAAGAAGGTGGCATAAATATGTGAGAAAGGTAACTACTATTCCAAAGTGCGAGAGAGTATGACAAATTATACAGCTGTGTATTAAAAATCTACAAAGCTGCAAATATATATATATATAAAAATTTTTAGGCATCAGTGACAAAAGGATTTCCAAATGATAGAAGGCCTTGTGGTGACAGCAGTACAGAGCTGCCACTTGAATAGGTTTTGGGGAAAGAGGGCATGGCCTCTGCAATAATTTTAGCAGTCCTAACCCTCTTACTTGATTCACACCATTCTTTGTTACACACAATGTCAGCTCCCTGCAGCAGCACGGTGAGGCATCGGGCTCAGGCCCAGATTGGCCAACTCAATCAAAATTACACTCTGAAGGGTTGCCAGAGCAAGAAATGGACAGGAATTGAGCTCTGGAGTTTTGCCTTGTAGGATTTTCTGGACTACTCTGCAGCCAAAGAAGGATCATTTCACTTGAAGATGGAAGGTCAAAATAAGACAATGGCATAAAAGAAATTAATCCAATATTTAGTAGGTGTCTGACTTAAGTTACCAGTGAACTGCACTGAGACTCAAAAGAGTTGGATTGGCATTTTCCTGGAGGGATATAGTGTGAAGCTTATACAGCACGGGCAAAAAAGGGTGTAATGTACCTAGCCCAGAGATTGACATATACATTGCTAGGTATCTAGATAGATGAGACAAATCCCACCTAGGAAAACAGGAAAGGGAAGGTTTCCAGAAACTCTTTATGATACTTCCTTTCATCCATTGAGTTTGTAGTAGCTGTTTACTCAGTAATCCTGCATTATATCCAGCTTATTGAATTATTGTTATTAAACTTCCTGCAGCTACTTTCACTGCTACACTTCTTACAGGCTTTGTTCCACAGATACATTTCTCAGTCACATTTTTTCTGTCTGCTTTCTTATGAAAACTGTGAGCCACAACCTAACTTCCTTTGGCACTGCCAGACACCCAAGGAGATTCAATGCAGTTTTCTCCAGAAATAAAACATGGCACATTCATGTATTTGGTCATCATGAGACTTCCTTACATGTTGCTGGTATCACATAACTTTCACAGGATTCTAGGAAATCTTTCTATTTACAAAAGATAAAAATATAAAATAATACTTCCTTACGACTTTCTCAGCTTCTGCAAAATTCTTAGGGAAATCTCAAACTTCCTGAAGTTGCTCGTAGAACTTTTAAAAGTTCTGCTATTAATAAAAGACTGCTTGCTCAACAAGGTGATGCTTTTGTCTGGAAGGGAAGTTTGACATGATGGTACATTAGAGTACTAAAAAGACAATTATATATAGCAAGAACTAAAACTGAACTGAGGATCCTGTGTTGCTAGACCTGAGTATCAACCAAATGCACCCTAAAACTGCTTGACTCCTGACAAAAGTGAAGCTCCTCCATCTGAGAAGGCATTTTCACTGCAGGAGACTGTGCAATCATTCTTGAAGTTCCATGTAGCACAAGAATAATTGCAACACCTTTAAAATTGTTGTAATGAACTTTTGGTGGTATTCTGTCACCATGAGTCCTGGCAAGAGTACATTTGCAATGGTAAGGTCTGCACCCCCAGCAACAAAGTGCTCACTTAAGTGCCACCTTACGAGAAAATGAAATATGTAGTTCAGTAATAAGGCACCATTTTTTCACTAAATATCAAGAAACTCATAAAAACAATTAGAAAGTAGAAAAAGTACACCCTCTGTTCCACTGATTTATGGCTTTTAACAGTAAAACCAACCCCTCAGCAGTTATAGTTCTCTTGCCAATTGAAGGTCATTCCTGCCCATTTGCTCTTCACAAAGCAAGTGATGTCCAGGATCTTTTTGCTACATTAAAAAAAAACAAAAAAAAAAAAATTGCCTTCCCTCAGGGAAACTATTTCCACATTTGCAAATTCAGTTATCTTTGGCCTTTTTTCTCTTGTTGGTCATCTATCTTTTCTGAAGAAGCCATTGTTGAAATCTGAGTGCTCTTTTATATCCTTTTACCTTCCTGCTTTGGCCAGGCTGCTAACTTCACTGCAGAGAGTACATATAAAAGTTTAAAAATAGTTCACTAGTCATTTTGCTGATTGCCTTGTGCTGTCTGATGCGAGCCCATAGAACATACATCAAAAAACAGTTGTCTAGACTTGATATTTGCCACAGACCAGCAGCACTCCTCAATATCAGGGTAGAATTTTTTTCAGAAAAAAAGCCAATGTTTCTGGTGACACATCAGTCCTGCTTTTTAAATGGTGAGGCTGAGGGTTAATGAGGAATTTGCTCATGGATTTAAAATATGAGGTTAATAAATACATTGGCAGTAGGTTAGGAATACATAAAGTAATAGATAGTCAAGACTGGAGATCTATTTAGAATTTTGCTTTTCTCAACTGACTCATTTGTAATGAGGCATAGTAACGAGCATTGTAAGCAGCCATTACCCACATTATTGTACTAAACATTTGCCAAATTTTGCTTTTTTACTGATTCGTAGTAAACAGTCTCATCATATAAAAGAAATTCCATTTGTCTGAGATTTCTACTGTATGTTTAATCTTCAAATGAAACTAGTGCTTACTCACTAATAATGAACATAATGATAATTTGTCAAGTTATTCTTTAAATTAGTTTCTGCTTCCTGAGTGTCACATGATGTTGCAAATCCCATGTATATAAAACTCTGAAAAAACAGTCTTGTGAAACTGATTAGTCAAAATTTTGCAATTAATGTTTTAGCAAGGTGTAAAAACTTACTGGCCGTATGGGTGGAGGTGAGACTTTCAAAATCATTGAAGTGACTTAACAGCTTGCAGTATTCTTTAATGATTCAGGACTCACAGCCTGCATCTAACCTGCTCAACCTAGAACCACTGGGCCTGGGAATACACACAGCCTGTATCAATTTGCCTGTTGAGGCTGTATCTCAACCTAATGTCAAATATAGACCTGAGGTACAAGTTTCCTTTTTCCTCACCCACTCTTTCTCAGCTGGGGATTTTCTGTGGCAAATCCAGGTGTACAAGCTGGATGGAGGCACTACTGTTTCATAGTGTACACAACAAAGTGATCTTGATACAGACAAAGGGCTAAAATTTGGTTCTTCTAAGAGTCCTAAAACAGTTTGAAAGAACTTTGCCTCAAATGTTTAAATCATCCTAGCAAAAGGTATGTTTTATGATTATAAATCACATAACATAAACAATTTAAAAAAATATTTTAGTAAGGGTACCTAGAATTAGAGGATAAGTAAATTGAAGTAAAATAAAAGAATTTAACCAGGATAAAAGCCATTGTACTTCACAATTTCAGCCTGCTTATGAGAAAGAAGCATCACGAGTGTCTTGCTTAGGAACAGATTATCTTATTTTGTATATTGTATTTCCTTCTGCAACTGAGGTTATCAACAATTTTTTGAAACAGACTGACTCCATGGCCTAATATTGCAATTCTCTGTGGCCATTCCTATTTCCTTGCACAGCATAATCCATCATGCCATGAAGTTCAACAGTAAAAAAATGGGTCAATGATTTTGATATGTTGAACACAGAGCGGACTATTAGCAGTTGTACCAGATGGCTCTTGCACATGCAAATATTTGTTCAAAGCTTGGAGGACTTTGGAGGAGGACATAAATTAAGGCTGAGAGATGAAGGTGCCAGAAATGGCTGGCCAAATTGCTTTAGTGAGCAGACCATTTTCATGAATTTACTATCATATTGAAAAGCAGAAGATAAATCACTGATTTTTATTCTGGAAAGGGAATAATTACTTCAGGTTGAATAACCTCCATGTAAAAGATAAATAAATGATACACAGTACTGATTCCTCTCCTACAGTGACTAAATCCTACCTACAGCCACGTGTCTGGGATAACAGGGTAACAGGTATTTAACTTCACCTCTATTTGTAGCAGAGGGCTTTTCTTTCCAAATATGCCAGCTGGGTCATACTTAAGAAATCTCACAGGGTACTGTTGTTTTAGATAAAAATCAGAGAGTTATTCAAGTTGGCAGTCTTGAAGCTCAGTTTTCAGCTTACCTAATGGAGTGTAAGAACCCTCTCAGGGGTCTGCAGTACCCAGACTTGGGGAAACCATCACAGAATTGCTTTGGAAGTCAAAGGGGCCAATGCTTTTGGTTTTCTCAGCCTAAAAATTAAGAATTTTACAAACAAAATTACAGTAAAATTTATGACAAAAATAGGAAATTAAGCATATACAGATCATATACATTTTGTTTTAGGGAAAGTCACTTCCAGAAGAAAAGTTTCCCGCAATTTTTTCAGCCACTTATGAGTGGCCTGGATGGATTCATGATCCTTTGGATCAACGAAACTGTGGAGCATCCTGGGCTTTTTCAACCGCAAGTAATATTTCTTTTTAGAGCCTTTGAAAGTGTTGGTAATGTTAGATGTGTAATGAAAATTGTAGTGGTTAGTAACAAAATAATATCGTCTCGCTTTTCACCTTTTATTACCAAATAGGGACATTTAAAATTGCTGTAACTTTCCCTCTATATTGTCCCAAAATCTTTAAATGTCAATCTAAACTTCAGGACTTTGCTCTTCATAAAATTGTGTAACATAAGCATAAGACCAATCTTTACGACTTAATTTGGCCAGTGGGTCTTCACAGGTGCAGGTTTCTGCAACTGCTTCTTTAAATTACAGCAGTAAGAGAGGGAAATGAGCTTTTAGGCCAGCTAATCCCAGCTCCCTGAAATAAACAGACTGAACATAGTCTTTTTCTGATATATTTTATGAACTGCAATTTTAAAAAGAGAAAACCAAGAGAGGTTTTAACAGCTCTTTTGACAGATTACTGCAGAGATGAACAGACATCACTGAGGGAAAGATTTTGCAGATATTGTGTCTGATTTTTCCTTTCCAAAACCAAATATTTTTATTTTAATTCACATAATTATTTTCAAAGCTATGTAGTGTCAGATGCCTTCACATGTTTTTTAGATACATCTAACATTTTCTGTCTGAATTTTCAAGATAAATTGTTGCTCAATGAACAGACAAGCACTGCTGTATAATTTTTTCTTATTATGAATAATTTCTGTAAGTACTCCAAAATTTTGCAATAAAGGCTTTTATACCTATGAAACTAAATTCATTATCATGGGACACGTCACAAAAGTACAAAATACAGCTGTCACCTGAAATCAGCAAACTTTATTTTCTGAAGTCTTCCTCAGAGTTCACCAAGGTTAGTGTTGATTTTGTTGGGGATTTAGATTTCAAAAGGTTTTTTTAAAATTTATTTTAAAATCCAAAAATGTGGGGCTAAAAGTAATACAAATAAAATTTAATCACTCGCAGTGAGGCTTAATGATTGTTTCATTGTCATTTGATAAAGAAAGTAGAAGTACTTTAGTTTCACCCACAACTCAGTTAAACTAATCTGCCTTTAAATCAATTCGTAAATATATAAGTACTAAGAATCATGATAATCTGATTGAATTCAGATAAGGTATCTATGTCTGAGGAATAATTTTGTATAATAAGGGAAGGAGGTACAAAGAGTCCTACATTTACACTTCAATAGGAACATCTCCAAATATTCTTTGTAAAAAACCCAATATATACATCTAATAGTGAATTTTCTTCTTCTTAGGACTGCTCTTTTTTTTTTTGCCCTCACATAAAGCAAAGAAAGGTAGAAAAGAAAGCAAAAGATATTTGGAGATTCAGCTGCAGAAATTTGGAAAGTATTTAGTTCTTGTGCTGAAGACAACCAGCTGTGAATATGCATTTACAAACATGATAGGGACAATTATGCAAATACCTCATCTGATGTTTAGATATCTGGGACTTTATAATAGCCAGTAAATCTAAGAATTTGTCATATAACAGCAAAATTGCTCATGATGCTTTGCAGTTTCACATTCCTCTCTCCCAAAAGTCTGGACAGATTATACCAGCATGGTTAAGTGAAGATATCTGCACAGACAGAAAATATTGAGGTTGTATTTCTGTCCCTCTTTCACAGAAACAAATGTTGTGAGTAATTATTTGTTTTTGATAACAGAAAATTTGTTTTCAAACAGGTGTTGCGGCAGATAGAATAGCAATTCAATCAGGCGGTGAGATCACAGACAACCTTTCTGCTCAGAACTTGATCTCTTGTGATACCAGCAATCAACATGGATGTAATGGTGGAAGTATTGATGGTGCCTGGAGATATCTGAAAACACATGGGTAAATATTTTATCTGGCTGCTTAGATTATTTTAAATTGGTCCAGTTGCTTAAGTTACAATAAGACAATATCACAAATGTACTTAAAATTTCTCCGTTTCTTGGGATTTTCATTTGAAACAACCTTGAGTAAGGAGCCAGCTGCATGAGACAACATTGTGAATATTCAAAAGAATCAAACATCTTTTCTCTATAAAGGAACTTGTAATCATCTCATCCCAAGGTTGTGCCAGAGTGCAACACTCTAATAAGGACTGTATCTAGATCCTTCTTCCTTCAGATCAGACTAGGCAGAGTTAAGAGCTATCAAATTCCCCACAAACAACTAGAAACTTTAAAATGGGATATACTCACTTATGGAATCACAAAATTATTTTGGTTGGAACTTTGGAGGTGACCTGGTCCAATATTCTGCTCAAAGCATGACTTTGAAATTAGATCAAGCTGTTTAGGCCATGTCCCTGGACACATTTTGAGTATCTTCAAGGATGGAGGTTCCACAATCTTTGTTGCAGCAGATCACTATGACTTATAGTCACTTTTTTTCTTATATCAGCATTTTCCTTGGTAAGACTTGTGACTGGTACCTTCCAGCTTTTCACTGTGCATCTCCAAGGGTGTTGTTCTGTCTCCTCTATACCTCTCCTTATGTGCTTGAAGACAGAAATGATATACACTTTTAGCTTTCTCTTCTCTAAAATGAACAAGTCCATCTGCCTCATCCCCAGTCCTCTAAGTGCCTTCCACTGGACTTGCTCAGTTTGTCAGTGTCTTTCCCAGGGAACACATATGTGAAAATACAGCTCCATCTGCCGAGTAGTAATTTGAGGGGAATATAAATTTTTCACAATGTCTTAGTTATGTTCTTGGTAACATAGCCCAGTATTGACTGCCCACATTTGCCAAGAGGGCTCACTGTTCACCTGCATTCAAAGTTCTGTTTCTCAGGACCTCATGTTCTTCTCTGTGAAATGACTTTCTACACTGGCAGTGCCCTGCCAGTACCTGGGTAGTTCTGGCTCAGAGGCAGGGTTTGCCATCTGTCTTTGTTGAAATTCAGGATATTTCTGTCAGGCTCATTTCTTCAGCCTATTAACGCTGCTCTGAACAGCAGCCATGCATACTAATCACTCCCTAAAAATTTTGTGTTCTCCACAAACTTACTAGGGGTGCCTCTGGCTGTCCAGATTGTTAATAGAGATGCAAAAGTGTTGCTTTTGTGTTGTCTCCTGGGGAATGCCATTAATAAACAGACACCAGTCACTTTGACCTGTCGACCTTTCAACATGCTAGTCCACAACTGACCTTGTAAGCAATTTACCTAATCCAGTATACT
Organism: Phainopepla nitens; assembly: GCA_013400175.1. NCBI lineage: Eukaryota > Metazoa > Chordata > Aves > Passeriformes > Bombycillidae > Phainopepla > Phainopepla nitens. The sequence goes on from VXBQ01017623.1 coordinate 483,525, forward strand.
AGAGGAACACCATAGAAATCTATGCTGAAAATGTCACTAAAGACAAGGTAAATTATACTTTTGAATGAAAATGAAAGGTACTGCTTTCCTTACTCTCTGTGGAGCCAGTAACTTCATCATGGTCAGACTGTCTCATCATATCATCATTACCTGTCATGGTAAATCCGCACATCCTGCTTTCAGTCAACTCCTTGAAGTTTGTATGCCTGGAAATGGCTTCCAGGAGAATTTCAATAACTGCATTTTAGATACTATATAATTAAATCCTGCTGTTTCTCACATTGCCAGAACTTTTTTGTCCTTTCTGTTCCATACCAAAATCTATTTCCTGTCTTGCTTTCATACAATCTCATCACTTACTCTGATATATATGAAACTGACAGACAGAGAGATCTCAGATGTTCTCTCCATCAACTTTTAATTTATTTATAAAACAGACAAACAAACCATGTCAAGAGCAAATAACTTCAGATGTGATATGTCATAGTTGACATGGCACTATGGGGATCCGGGAGAAGACCTGTCACACTAGAAAATTCTGCTTTCTGCAAGTGTATCAAACTATTTCTGATATGACAAAGATTTTTTACTGTTATGAGAAGAGTTTTCTTCGAGAGCTCCTCTGTCTTTTTCTCTCAGGGTTTCAATACTAAACCAGTTTTCATTTAGGTTTTAAGCAGGAGATCCTTCAGCTGAGTGATTCTACCCAGCAAAGGCCCCTTAGCACCTCAGGAGTTAAGAGAAAAGGCTTCATTCATGAAGAAATGAAAGTTATAACTTGAAATTTTAATTGTAAGCACTTTTAAACTGCAATACTTTTCTGTAACTAGAAGAACAGTCTCATTTTACTCAGTAGATCATGTTTTTGGGAGAGTAATTGCAACTCCTTTTCTCTGGACTGTTTTCTTGATGTTAAAAACAGGAGCACAAGAATTGCTGGTGTAGATAAGAGAAGTGAAAATAATTTTTATGAGCATTATTTGCACAACAGTTGGAGAATGTTATTTTTAGAGGAAAAGCTGTAAAGAATGCAGTGATAGGACAATCTCCTAGTCTTCTATTCCCTCTGCTAACCCTGTACAGGCACGACTACCATGAACCCCATAATAATAAAATTCTTCCTATGCCAGAGTGTAGTATTATTTTGACCTCAGCACTGTGATTAGTGACATGGTCTGTTATGCAGAAGCAATTTAAGTATAGAAGAGTTAGCTTACTTTTAAAAGAAAAGCAAGGCAGGCTGAAGCTCTAAAAGGCCTTTCATTATCAACCTAGCTGTACCCTTGCAGGAGCTTGTTCTGGTGAGAATGCAATAACATTATGCTTGACCTGACTGAGTAGCAGTGTGACAGTGGTGTGCTGGGCAGACTTTCTGACTGATATGAGCCTGGAAACATAGAGCCACAGCACCTCAGCTCACACAGCATGCCTGTGAACTGTCTTCTCACCTCCACACTCCCAAGTACTTGCTTATTGCTCAGCCTCATGTTATTCACCAGCCTCTTGAAGCTGATCATCTCAGTAAAGAATCTGAAGGGCAGCTGTGAAAACCATCACGATTTTTGGAAACTCCAAAAATTTAGATTTTTGGATCTAAATCTCCAACAAATCTCAGCAATCCAGGATTATTTTCTTAGTCATTTATTAGGCTTTTTTGTTGCCATGGAGCTAGCTCAAACGTACAACATCACTGTGCTATGACAGACCTTTGCTTGCTACCCATTTTTATCCCTGATCATTGATTTGTCATCAAAGTACCACACATGAAAGTATCCCTACTTACCTATTTTTATAATAATTTCTACGTTCTGCTTTTTTTTTCTCTGGGTTCAAAGTATATTTCAAAACTCATTCCAACATTTCTAGACACAAATAAACACATTAAGGGAAATATCCAAATATCTTAAGAACAGATACTGGAAGAAAACAAGAACAGTGCTTCTGGGTCTGAGCAAGTGTCCATCTAGCGCAATGTTAAGTCTCTGACAGCACCCAAGATCAAATAATATCAAGAACAACAACAAAAAAATTTTGGTTCACTGCACTCATAATTTAATCAGTTTTAATTCCACAATCCATAACCTTTTACCTGTGACAATGAAAAATATTTGGAAGTTTATGGCATACAAGTCAGAAGCGTCTTTTGAATGGCACTTATGTCTGTCAAATAGTCCTTGCTTCCTCACACTTTCAGGTGACTTATTTTTAGGAGCTGTTATTTTGCAATCATTGTTTCATTATCTCCATACCCTGCAATAGGGAGAAAACACACTGATTTTCTGTGGGGCCTTGTAAATTATCACAGCAGGTGTTCAATGCTGTGTAAAGTTTCTGCTGTTTTGATTTCTGGAGTGTGCTTAGCTCAGGTTTTTGACAGATGTTCAGAAAAAAGAAGTGCTGACCTAAACTATCCCCAGTGAAGTCTGAAAAAGATTTCCATAAAGCTCAATGAAGCTAGGCCAGTGCTGAGATCTGACTTTTCAGAATCAGTAAACACCCAATTAACAGTGAAATCTGCTGTAAGTGGAGCTGAAACACTCTTTAAATATCACTTTCTCTTTGTCTTCCTCCATTAATTAAAGAATAAATATGTATTCTATTACTAATTATCATTAAAGTATTTAAGTTACAACTCATAATTTGGGAGAAGTAAGTGTTCTTTGAAAGCATCTATTTTAACTCATAAGGAAAACAAAAAGGTTTAATTCATCAAGAATGAGGAAGAAACACTTCATTTTCAGGTGGTATGAAAGTTAGACATGAATGTAAACAGTGCTTCTAATCACAACAGGGCTTAATCTGATTTGTACCTTGGGCTCTTGGCAGTTGTGGGGTATGATAAAGATTATTATTAGCCGACTTGCAAATAATATAGTCTAATGTTTAGGATTATTTTCTTATCTCACATATTCAAACACATAAATGCATTAAATCCACAAAAAATTTTCATTGGATTGAACACACAAACGTGACTTCAAATGAATTCTGTCAAGAATGTATGAACACATTACAGAGTTTTACTGGCTGGCCCTGGATTCTGCTTGTTTCAAACGTTATTTTTGTATATGTGTATCTATATTTGTGCATATAAACATATTCACGTCTATTTCTGCTTTTCTTCTATGACTCTTTCGGAAGGGTCTTTTCCTTGAAACATTTTTAATCTTTACTGTTAGAAAACCATGCTTCAGCAGAAAGCTGTTCAATTGTGTTAATCAAGGCTGCAGAAACTGTGGTTAGTGAAAAGATTCAAACGTGACTCTCAGTTCAGAGTGAGAGATCTTATCTGGATTTTCATGCAGCTCCAGTGTGCTGCTGTGTGTATGGGGTCCACCTTGGGCAGAAAGAAAAAGACATTCTCAGATTTTCTATCACCAAATGCTAATGGTAAGATGCCATGTCTTATTCAAAATAGCTGAAGTATATATGGGCTTATCTTGTAAAACTCCTGACAGCTAAGTATACACAGGCAAGCATAGTTATACTCCATATTGTGTAGACATATAGTTTTCAGTTCCTCAGGTTCAGAAAGTCCAGTATAATTGATGAGCTACTGAAATACAAATGCTTTTTATAGGACTGACGATTTTGAAAGTATTCTGTTTCAGCAAAATATTTAATTGTGCTCTGTAAAAGAAACCCTCTCCTAGGCCTGCATGACATTAACACAGAAACATGTATATTGTTTCAGAAATGTCTGACAGTATTCCACATATTACATTTCACAAGCCATTTTTGATAAATAAAGCCCATTGACAAGATTGGCAATTTATTGATCTTTTTCAGTGTGAACTTTCATGCATAATAAATGAGAAGAGTGTACCAGGTGACAAGTGCAAAACACATTTTTTACCCTAATTCTCTCTGGAGAAGGGTGGGGAGAGGACTACAGTAATTGAAACTTAATCATAAATAGCGTATATATGAATTGAAGGAAATGGCATCCAGTTGAAGATATGCCATTCACATTTCTGAAGAATATTACTTGAAATAGGACAGTTGCAAAATATTTAAAAGCTTGAAGTAAAATGGCAAAAAAGTTTGAGCAAGCTTCTTATCAACTCTTTTTTTCAAAATACCTGAACAGGGTTGTATCGTATGCTTGTTATCCATCATTTTGGAATAAACACCTGGGGCCATCAGCTGAAAATCAGTGTTATGTGTCGAGTGAATATGGACAAAACTATACAAATGGACCATGTCCCAATGCTTTTGAAAAATCTAATCGTTTATACCGGTGTGCCTCTCACTACAGGGTGTCCTCAAAAGTAAGTTCATGAAATTCATCTGTTGTCTCAACAATTTTACTCCTTTGGGGTTTGAGTATTATCTGGCATATTGAAATATGTTCACTTAACTTCAAGACTACAGCTGTGAATTTTCCGTTATGTTGCCCTTGAATTTTCCTAAGAGTTGAAATTCTTTACAGTTTCTCAGTTGTACACCATCTCTTTAAAGCTGATACTTTGTGGTCCCATAGAAATTAGAGATAGAAAAGAAAGTATGCAGTCATAATAGTGCAGTTGCTCTTCTTAAACATGTCTCTAAAGGTTTTGTTAATTTGGTAAACCAAATATTCTCCAGCAGAAACACAAGTACAAAAGTAAATTTATACTATGTATATGTCCACACAATGATAAAACAGTATGAGTTTTAATTTTATTTAATAAATGTTATCTTCCCTTGCTCTCTGTTGCTGCTCTCACCTCCTCTCAGGAAACTGACATAATGGAAGAAATCATGCACAGAGGACCAGTGCAAGGTATGGTAAATTTAAAGGATGATAATATTATTGAAATAATTAGACTGTGCAATGACCTTGTATCAAAGTATTAGAAAATGCAAATTATATGCCACAGTGGAGAAACTGGTCATATGCACTGTAGTTCATCCAAGGATATTTGGTGGGTAAATAGTGGCCCTAGAGGCAGCATGACTGCATCAGAGCCTGTAAAGAGTAAAAATAACCTTGAGTTGGATACACTGAAAATTTGTGCAAAATCTGTGTGCAGAAAATCTGTGTGCCTTTTTTAATGACAGTTCTTTGGTCACGGGTGAAACAGCAATTTGTGGCTGTGCAGGTGGAATTAAATGTTAGCCAAACTCAGTTCTATAGGCCTGGGGTTGATTCCCCCACAGGCTAAGGCCAGCCCACCAGACCTGCTCTCCTCTGAAGGTAATGCTGAACTATATGGCCCTTCAAGCAAATAATTCAGTACTGAAATACCCCAGAATTTCTCATTTCAGAGCCCAAATGGTCTTGTTGGTGCCCATCAATTTTGATTTTTTCTGCTGAACTCTGCAATGAAGTTCCCTGATCTCTTAGAGGTCACAAATAAAGACACTTCAGCATTGAGTAGGGAGCTGCAAAAACTTTTTTTTTTACCCTGGATATCGTCCATTTGTGGCCATGAATGGTGCTGGCAGCAGCTGAAAATGCAGGTTCCTGCTCAGAGCCCAGGCCAGTGTAACTACAGAGACTGACAGATGTGGGGCTTGGGATGATGGAGAAAGGTCTCAGCACAGGATCTCCACCCATCTTGGATGGCTGGCTGATGCAAAACCAAAGAATTTTACTTCAGACGACTTCTGCATTTCTACTGCCTTTAATTATATAAGGCATTATCATAATCTTCAATTTATTATTCAAATGGTTTTGATTATTAGATAGGATTAATTTTGGTGCATCATGGAGTTGAAATTATTTCTTAAAGCTCTTTATGTGGGCAGCTGCAATTAATCTGAAGCTAAGACTTAACAAGATCAATATCACCAGTCTTTTTTTTGTTCTGTCCAAATTTGTTTGCTCAAGGAAAATATTATTTCCCACACTGCCTTTGATCTAGATGCAAAGACAGTAATTTCTGCTTTTTTAGAAAATAATAAAAATTAGGAACCTCAAGACAGACTTTCAGACCTCAAATATTGCATTCATTGTCTGTGTATACACACATTTTGCTCGATTAATCGGCTAGTACTAAACTTTACACCATAAATAATATTCAGCCATTTGTTAGGATTTAGCCACTCAACAATTCTTTTTTTTTTTTTAAATTTAAATTCTTTTTGTGTATCAGGTTAAGGTAATGTTGTTTGTAGAAAAATCAAGGTCTACATAAGAGCATATAACTGAGAGTATGCATCACTGAGTGAAATCACTTTTTTTTCTGTTGGCTATAATAAGAGTTTTAAATTAATCACAGCTTTGACCCTATAATTTGTCACTGATCCTCTCTTCTATCTTCCCATATTACAAATGCAACCAGGGAAAAAGTCTAATTTTAAAACCATATCATACCTTTTTCTGCAAATGATCTTCAATACTGAAGGAAGTTTTCCATTATTCATTCACTTGTCATTCTTGACGAACTTACAAAGTGCTAAGGGACAGTCTTATCTAATGTACTAAGTAATGTTTAATTGCTGGGAAACATCCAAGATCCTTTCAAGATCATGATGATTAATGGACTTTGATTTTTGGACATATTCAAAGTTAAGAAAAAAATATGGTTTTTAACAACTGTGAAGTAGTAGGTTTAGGAATGTAATTGAAGATTTTATGTTATACAGCTTTCAAGTTTGAATGACAAGTTCTCTCTGACCTACATCATTGAGAAATGACATGGTATATAGCACAGAAACTGAGCAATTAGCATTTTTGAATTCAAAGATGAAATACTACTTTTTTTAAGAAATCCATTTTCAAGTAAACACAGTGAAATTTCACCAACACTTTGAAAATATGGAGATGGACAGTCTAATATTGCCCATTTTTTCTTTTTTTTTTTTTTTTGTGGAATTTAGGAAATACTCTGACGGTTATAATGCTGATGTAGGAAAATTATCCTCTCTTACATGCTAGTCAGTCTCGATTAAAAGAAAGGCTCACACATTGTTGGCAATACATCAGAGTTTGGACCCCAGAAAACTTACAATTTTAGCTATTATGATCTTGGGAAAAAATTTTGTATTTGCTAACACAAGAAAATTATCCGTAGAAAGCACTTGGCTATATTAATGTATAGAGCTAAATTTTGTTTCCTTTTGCAGCGACTAGTTTTAATTTCTTGTGACTTTGAATGATTTAAAAAAGAGACAAAAATTCCTATTTAAGAATTTTATGCAGGGGAATTCATAGTGGAATCAGTCTTTTCATCTGCTGCATCTATATGCATAGATCTGACAAGCTCAGCATGACTGAAGTAGCTCATGCATGAACTACAGTCAACCTTGTGAAAATCGCTGCCTTTTCTGATTCATTAATAATTAATCCATTCATTTTGGGAAATGCAAAGTCTTTCCTATGTGAGAAGGAACAAAATTAGGTGGTGGACTGTGATTTCCTTGTCCTGTCCAAGTCACAGTCCGTATCAGGACAAAGTCACTGAATAAATGAAAATATCTCAGTGCTAGATCCAGAATTATCATCATCTTTGTCCATCCTGTACTTCATGCACACAGACCACTCTAACTCCAAAGACTGTACCATTATTTAGCTCCTGGTATTACACATAGGTATATATATTAACACATGCAGACTAATGCATGTATACACATGTGCACGCCTGTGCAATGTATATTTAATATATAATAATGGATAAAATTCTATCACATAAACTAAAGTTACTCTGGAAATACACTTAAAAAATGTCCACTTTATTTCAATGGAAAAAATTTAGGTATATCTCTTCACATACAAGGACATGTCTCATTTGGGGCACAAGCTATATTCTCCTCTGTACTTAGAATTGAAGGCAGCAACATTGGAAGAAATGTGGAAGAAGATGGGCTGAGTCTACTAATACATGGCTTCAGGGCTGGTGTCACAGCTAAAATGTTGGGGGTTTTTGACAATGGAATGCTGCACCAGGCATGTTGGCATCTGATGGGAATCACCTTTCTCAAAGAGCAAGGAGAGCCTTTGCTCAGGAACAGCAGAATTGGCAGAGCTTCAACCAAGATGTGATGGGGAAGGGGCACAATATCAGGCTTGTCTGTAGCAAGGCAAATGGCCTCATTTCACCATGTGTTCAGAGTTCTCTCTCATTCCCTTTTCTATATTTTCAGCCAAATATGATAGAGGTTGTTGTAAAGATAGTTAATTTCTTTCAAGCTTATGAAAATATTCAGGTAGGAAAAAGAAATTTTTAAGTATGCCAGACAGAAAAAAATGGCAGCATGAGCTCAACTTACTGGATACTGCAGATCTATACCAGGCACATATGTCATAAATGGTCCAACCACATAAAAGATAGTCAGTGAAACTCGTACTTTATGGGACTCCTGAGGTGCTAGAATTTAGGAAATTGGATTTCACTACTTCTCATGTTCCAAGCTGTTTGGCTAAAAACATAAACTAAAAATAAGGTGGAATGAAGCTTATATTTAATGCTTTTAATTCGCTGGAATCTAAAGGTAACATAGACCTGGAAAGTACTTTCATTTCTCTGGATCTGGTAGCCCACTATAAAGCAAATGTACTAAGGTGGGCAGAACCTATGTGGAAAAGAAACCCAGAACTATTTTCTTAATAAACAAATGAATGATGGTCCCAAGAAATAATAAACAGGCATAAAATGCAGCTTGTAATCTTCATTCTCTTGCACAAAACTTTCAGTTCATCAGCTCTTTCACCATATGCTTTTATGAAAAAAAGGGGTGACACAGTCACAATTTATATATATACAATCTAGTTCTCTTTAAGGAGATTACTGTGTATTTGATGAACTTTGAGTTTCAGAAAAAGGCATGTCACTCCACCATGTTTCAAGGGATATACATTTTCTGTTAAACACTTTTCTTGAATATGCAGATGCTAGTCAGAACTGAGTAATTTATATATGAACCTTGGGGAGATATTAATTTTATTTAATTAGATTTAAAAATTTATGTAAGCCTTCACAAGGCAATGTTTCTTCTACTGCATTGGAAGAAGTCAATGAGAGGGAGTTTCCATGACAAGGAAAAGCAACAAACTTGATAAGAGACCTTAGACAGAAATCTGTTGAAGTATTGCTATTGGTTCACTCACAACAGGGCACTTCTGAGAAATTGACACTTTTAGTGGAATTACAAAGTTCACTTAATGCAGTCCAATACACAAGAATTTCACAGGTAAAATGCAAGGAGCAAAGAATAATAGAAGTAATGTTTGCTGACTGTGGTAATTTTTCCTATTGTTTTTCAGCTATAATGAAGGTGCATGAAGATTTTTTCCTTTACAAACAGGGAATATATCGACACTCCCAGAAAGCAGGATCTAAATGGAAAACTCATTCAGTCAAACTCCTTGGGTGAGTAAAGCACATTCTTTTACCCCTTTTTCTCTGCTAGTTTTGAGAACAATAAAATGTCAATGACCAGTTTGGAACCCAATGATTTGACTGTCACAGATGGAACACTGCTAGCTCCCAAGATGACTGATGTTTCATTTTCGCCTGTCTATGAATTTTGGAGAGTATTGAAAAGAGGTGTAGACCCATCATCTTTTAATCTACTCTTATATTTGTTAAAAAACTTCAAATATAATGTGTATAGAATAAGCCATTAAACCCCATATAAATATAGTTAAAACCCACATACACACACACACACACACACACACACACACATATTTAAAAAAACATATACACATATATACACAAATAGACATATAATATAAAAACACTTGGTTGGGTATTCACGAATATTCCAAGTACATATCAAGTTGTGAACAAAGATGATTTAATTTTCTTCAAATATGCCACCAAACAGAATGCAAAAAAAAAAAAAAATTGACAGCGATCTCCCACTTAAATGGCATAGTTTACTGGCACAGCAGTCCGGGCTCTCTGTGCCCTGAATAGAAACCAACTGCTGCTGAGATACTGTTGATTTTATTTGGGAAACTGGTTCAGAAGCATGTGTGTACTACACTGGTGGATTTTCTCTCAAATGTAGACCAGGGCCACTATGTTAAGAAGACAAGTATCTAATAATGCATATGCTTGCATTACTGAACACACCACAAGGCTTTATTTTTTTGCCATGGAGGGAATATGCAAGGATGAATTTATTAAATCAGCGAGTGAATACACAGAAAATGACTGTAGAATCTCAACAAATATTTTATTTGTGGTCTATAATATAAAATAAATAATGACTCAATGTGTGCTAGGAAGATTACTGAGAATATTTTCAACAAGTACTTCAAGAACGTAAAACTGCAAAATAAGGTGCATTTTGTGCTTGTGATCTTAGTGAAGATGTCTTCATGAAGGGCACGGGAATGCCTATAGTTGTGTGCCTATAGCTGCTGGCTATGGATTGCAAGAGTGTGCTTGATAGTGACATAGAAGCAAAGAGAAGCAGCACGGTTATGCAAGATCATCTTTGATATTGCTGTAAAAAGTATTGACTCAGGCTAATAGAGGAAACACTCCCGATCATATCATTATAGAGAATATTGTGAAGTAATGAAAAAGAGAATTTAGTGTAGAAAAATGGGGCATTGAATTAGGAAAAGATGTTCATGGAGGACAGATGGTATATGCTGGTTTTTGTGTGTGTTTTTAAGGTAACAGCCATGAGAAACCAATAACATTAGACAGTAAAATTTGCAGCGCAAGTTGAATACTTTAGCTCCGGGATGAGCTGCTGTGAGGCTGTGAGTTCAGGTGCTGGGAGGGCTGTGAAGTATGCTTGGTGCAAGCATAGCATAGCAAGCACTCCCTAAGACGAGCTGCTCCACATTTGTGCAGAATAACCTGATTAGGCAAGGATGGCACCAGAGGACAAAGTGATGGCTGAAGAGGGAGAGAAGAGGAAATAACTAATTTGCCAACCATATGTGCCAACCATATGAAGTTCAGCAAGGGGAAGTGCCAAATTCTGCACCTGAGATGAGGCAACCCTGGATGTACAGACAGACTGGGAAATGAGATGCTGGAAAGCAATGCCACAGAAAAGTACCTAGACATCTCGGGTTAATGAAAGTTGAGAATGAGTCAGCAATGCCCTGGCAGCCAGGAGCGCCAACCCTGTCCTGGGGGTCATCAAGCCCAGCACTGCCAGTTGGGCAAGGGAGGGGATTATCCCACTCTGCTCTGCACTGGGGCAGCCTCACCTCGAGTGCTGGGGGCAGTTTTGGGCACTGATGTAAAAGAAAGATATTAAACTATTAGAGGGAGTCCAAAGGAGGGCAACAAAGATGGTGCAGGGCCTTGAGGGGAAGCCATATGAGGAGCAGCTGAGGTCACTTGTTCTGCTCAGCCTGGAGGAGACTGAGGGGAGACCTCACTGCAGTTACAGCTTCTTGAGAGGGGAAGAGGAGGGGCAGACCCTGATCTCTTCTCTGTGGTGACAGGGACAGGACCTGAGGGAATGGCCTGAAGTTGGGCCAGTGGAGGTGTAGGTCAGATATTAGAAGGAGCTTCTTCATTCAGAGGGTGGTTGGGCACTGGAACAGGCTCTCCAAAAAAGTGGCCACAGCACAAAGCCTGACAGAGCTCAAGAAGCATTTGGACAGTGGTCTTGGGCCCATGGGGTGACTCCTGGGTGTCCTGTGCAGGGCCAGGAGTTGGACTTGATTGTCCTTGTGTGTCCCTTGCAAATCAGCATATTCTGTGATTCTGTATTTTGGTGCTGAAGAGGATGCTGATTTAAATGGGAACTGAAAAGTTGTGCAAAGAAAAGATAGCAACCTTTAGGCAAGGGGCCACTATGAGCAAAATCTGAGCACCTTGACTAAGACACAGGATTGTGTTGAATGGTCACTGCTAAACACAGAGAAGAAGGAAAGACAAGTGATCTGATGTACTGAAAAAGAACACAAGAAGTGAAGGAAAAAGAAGAAAACTGAAGATGATATTATACAGGAAACCTCAGACTTGTTCTGAGTTTAATAAGGAGGGAAGGCATTTTCTTATTAACTCACTTAATTTGAATATTCCTGAAGTAACCAGTGGCTCCAACATTATGAAGAATTACCAATCCTTGAATTGTCTAAGGCCATAAATGTTGTGGCCTCCAAGATTGTGCCCATACAAAAATATTTGCAGAGCTGTTTAACTGTAGAAATTGAATTAGATCTTGACAAGTTGGAGGCTGTTGGAGCCTTAAGCTAGGTGTTTCTAGCAATGATAAATCCAGCCATAAAATATGATTCTGCATCATGAACTTGAAACCACTTCTTTGTATAGATTTTAATGTCTTCAGGATTAAGCCATCACTTTTTAATATAATTTATTAGTTTCAATGAATTTGAATGCAAAATATGTGTCATGGGTGTAAGTTCATTGTCACTCATATGTAGCTTGGAAGTAAAGGAAACTTTAGACTCCTTGAGCTCAATAAAAAACTCATGGGAATCTCATCATATTTGTACTTCAGATAAAAATACTGATGAATACTTGCATTTTGCTTAGCTGAGATGGCTCCTGGAGAGACAAAAAGGAGCCAAGACATGCTGATAGATAGGATAAAAAAATGCAGTTTTGTGTGGGTTGATGCTTATTGTGGGCTCATTTTTTATTTATAATCTCTCCAATAAAAGAGATTCAATACTTGCAAAAGGCAGCCATAATAATGACTGACCCTATTAAGCTGATATTTGTAATATCTTAGAAACATTTTTGAAAATGCCTTAAATTGCCCATGAATTGTTCAACATATAAGGCAATGGAGTGATAAAATGCAAATACATTTTGGTGAAGCTTGCAACAGCTATTTGTACAAAACAAGAAATGCGCATATAAACTGCCTAATTGATCATTGGACTGGAAGGATTTTAAATGTTTAGACTGGCTTCCCTTGATCTGCAACGTAAAATTGCAAGTTATATTCTATCATTCAAAGGCTTATTTATAAAACCAGCTGTGACAAGACTGGGAGTCTATCTCCAGTGAGGTACTGTGTGACCTCAGGCTCAGGGAAAGAATATGGAAAGACAGAAGAGCACGGAAGGAGGAGGGGAAAATGTGGAAGAGTCAGGTAGAGACTGTTGTGGGTAGCAGTGTTTGGATTTGGGCACAGTCTCTCTAGTGAAATAAGGCTTTCAGTAATCTGAAGGCAGGATGGACTGTCCCACTGCAACTTAGAGAGAGCAGAATCTCTCAGACAGTTTCTATGTCAGTATTCCAGACACAGGGAGGTAAGCAGAAAAAGAGAGAAATGAAGACTGAGATGCGTAACAGCTAAGTTTTGGTGTAGAAAAGTTAAATTCCTATGCCTCTGCATGTTTCCTTTTATCTTTTATAGATATTCATCTACTCTAGCTTAAGTATCTAAAGGTGAGCTGAACTGCTTTGTTGGATCTTTGTTGGATGACTTCTTCTTGTAGACTATAATAGAAATTGTGGGATAACATCACACTTAAATAGCTAAAATGAAAAATTCTAGATTAGATTACAGAAATTCCACATACAATGGCATCTTAAAGCTGCATAAAAACAAAATGACTGGTGTATAATTTTCATAAAAGACAGTATTTTCAGTACATACAGACATTCATGGATCCATGCATTACAATTACAGCTCTTGATTACACCAGAATGAAAATCGGTTAAAGTGGCACAATGAAATTGCAAATGGCAAGTTTGACTATGGAAGGCAAACTATTCGTTTGGTAATTTTCATTCTTTTCATCTGCACTTTGTTATTTTAAGAAGACTGATGGCTGAAAAATGACACATGAAAAGACTAAATTCACATCAAATATGTGATAGACTCCGTGATAGACTTCTTTCAGATCTGTACATTTAAGCTAGGATTTCTGAACAAACCTGCCATATCTATTCTATACCACATTCTCTGCAAATTTGGTGGGTTTTGGGGGATTTTTTTGGGGGGTTTTTTTTTGCTGGTTGGCTGAGGTTTTTAAATTTTATTTTCTCTTCCTTCTAGTCTTCTGGCTTTCTTAGTTCCATCTAGGAAAAGAAATGTAATGTACATAGGAAAAGAAAACCTGGGAGAGATTTGTTGGTATAAAATGCCATAGTTTGTTTGCTTAGGAAAGCACAGTTCAGTAAAGGAAGTACACTGGATGGAGTAGCTATGGTTCTAGTTCAAACAAATCTCTTTTCAAAGTTAGTGAAGTAAATTATCCATCATGAATGTTTGCAGCTTGCTCAGACAAATCTCTCAGACTTTTATTTCTGAATCACTTTAGTATCAATGCCAGGAAGCTACAATATATGATCCATACCTCACAAAAAAGCTTCAACTGCTAAAGCTGTGACACTGAAAAATCCAGGAAGGTCTCAAAAGCCCACGCCTTTAGCTGCAAATTAATCTATGGACTATCACTTTAAGGCCTGGAGGAAACAAGAAAATATTATTAAAAGTCTTGATAATCTTTCATGAACAAGATAGATTTTCAAAGCTTGGAATGAGCTCAGAATGACAAAAGGCTTTAATAAGAGGACACTGAGATGTACATTAGCTGGAAAGACATTTCCCATCTATTTTAATTAGCAATTCACTGAAAGATTTAAATGGAATAATGCAGCAGATTAAATGCTTAGCCGAGTACTAAACTGAAACTTCTATGCCCTGAATAAACATTGGTTGAATGTTTAACACAAAAAGCCATACTAATGAAGATAAAATTGTTATGTGAGGCAAAGAGCTTGTGGTTTAGTGTTGAGGAGACAGTCAGAAAGAGCAACAACAGTCTAAAATTTATTACATAATTAGATGATTCACCTATCCAAAGTCCAAAGTCCAAAGTCTTGACTACTGTTAGTGACATCTGTGGTTTTGGCTTTGGAGACTGTTTTTCTGGGTATTTTTCTCTTTAGTTGCCCTTACTCGAGCTTACAGTCAGAATAACTATAAACAAGTAGCGTCTTAAACCACCAAAAGTCATAACCCAAACTGTTTTGTTCCCAAATAAAAAAAACTGGGCTTGAGTTCCCTTTTTCATTCATGGGAAAAAAAAAAAAACAATCAACTTTTTTATTGTCAGACAATCAACATCAGGTATTATAGTTAAAAATTAAACAGCAACACTCAAACATTTTGCAGCAAAGAGAAATACATGAGGAGATCATGGGGAAGAGATACGGTGTCGGATGATTCATGCAGTTAAATCCATGAGATTGTCCCCCATACAATTCATTACAATTGATTTGTGGGATCTCTGGGAATGATTTAACTATTGCTTCACTGACTCAATTTGACTCGCCTCTCATGCTGAAAAGTCTATGCAAAACTACAAATTCTAGCAACCATTTTCTAAGAAGCTTTCTCTTGTGGTGAACCTTAGTCAGTGATCTTAACCTTCTTATTTTTAATACAAGATTCAGAATTAAACTTTTGTCTAATTGAGTAGATAAAATTGATAATTTTTGAAGTGTACTAGGCTTTTGTGATCCAGCACTAAGTACAGAACACGACCCACAATAGTTACACCTTTTTTTTCTCTGGCAGCATTATGACAGTTATACAACCAAATCCAGGGAAGAAACTGAAATGAGAAGTTTTGGACGGCATAAATTTCTGTCCAGTACGCAATTTAAATCCTTGGTTAATGCAAAGCATTGGCTTCTACTAATAACAACTAATCTGCAGAAATTAGCTCAAGACCGAAGACCTGCCATTCCTCTCTATTTTTAAGGCCATATTTGTTTTCAGTTTATACCTTCAGTCTTAAGGAGTCAGTTTGTATAATATTATTTAGAACACTCTTCAGAAGTCTTCACTGCATTTGCTGTTAAGAACATTTTACCTACAAAAGTGGGTGTAAGCACACTTGAACCTGGTTTCTGTTATCTGCCAAAACACCTTAGTTTTGAAGCCATAGCTGATAATCCTTTTTATTGTGTTAGATTATATTTCCCATTTTTTATTATATTATTCAGTGATTAATTATCAGCTTACTTTTTTCCTGACAGCTTTCTTTTTGCTTTTCTTATGAAGTCCACCTTCATTTTAGTGGTGTAGTTTACTGAAAAAACCCCTAGGAAATGTTCAAATAAAACCAATTTCCATTCTCTGTAACAGTGCTGAAACAGTCTCTGTATTCTAGTTTTTCATCTGTCGGGCAGAGTTGTGTATTCAGAGCTTGCTCCTACAGAATTAACATCAAGGGAAAGTTATTACTGAAAAGGACAGCTAAAGTGCCTCTAGTATATAAATTGGACACAAAATTATGAAAATCATTTTATATAAGACCACAAGTCTTATATAAAATGGAAGAGCAACAGAATTCTTTTTGCAGAGTCATTTGGAGCAGGTTTCCTTGGAGTAAACGGAAACACATTGCTTAGTTTTTTTTTCCTGAAGGGGACCAAATGCAGTTGCATAAAATTACTTTTTTTTAATTCAAGGTTATTTTTGATTGAAGACTGTGATAGTTTCTTTTGGAACAGCTAAGTGGAGTACTTATCACAGAATATTTTTGCCAGAGACAAAACTCTCTTTTAAAAGTAATTTTCAGTAATTGATAGACAGACTTTCTTAATGATTTCTTAGAATCTCTCATTTTTTTTCTAAATAAAAATGGAAAGTTTAGATATTAAATGGCGTCATGATTTAAGCCCAGTCAGAAATTAAGCAGTCACTCTTTCAACTCCATCTCTCCCCCACACACCCCAGTGGAATGGGGGATAAAATCAAAGTAAAACTTGTAGATTGAGATAGGAACAGTTTAATAATCAAAAATAATGTAAAACACGATAATAATGGCAAGTGATAATAAAAAGGGAAAACGAAGTGCTGTAAATGCAATTGTTCACCACCTGCTGACCGACATCAGAACCCAGACTGGATTCGTTTCAGGGTAACTTCCCCCAGTTTATATGTTGGACATGAGTTCTATCGTGTGGATTATCCATTTGGTCACTTCCAGCCACTTGCCCTAGCTAGGATCCCTCCTAGTTTATTTTGCATTCCTCTTTACTGTTAGAGCACGAGACAAAAGGGAAAGTCCTTACTTAGCAAAACCCAAAACGCCGATGTATTATCTACATCACTCTCATTCCAAATCCAAATCACAGTACTGTAACAGCTACTGAGAAAAAAATTAACTCTATTCTAGCTGAAACCAGAGTATAAGGTTGAAAGGTTTTCCTAAAAATACCAAAGGTAGGGACATTAGTGATCTAAAGCTTTGCAAAAATAACCCTGAGAAATTCCCTGTCTGTCCAAGTCCAGTGAGATCCAGCATCTCTTTGCTTTAAAATGGCATTCATTTGGAGTAAATATCAAGCTGGAATAATCACAAAATCAAACAAAAGAGTGTGATTAGATTATTTTGGTCATCTTCCAGAAAATACAATATTGTTCTTTAATGCATGTTGTCCAGGAATGTGTCAACTCACTTTAAAGTCTCTGTCAAATCCACTTGGGAACTAATTCCACTGGGTATTTAGTTACTTCATTGAACTCCTTCAGGATTATGCTTTTTTTGGTTTGTTTGTTTAATTTTGGTTTTGAAGATCTTGAGGGACCAATCAATACTTTCTCTGAGCTGCTGCTCTGCAGGAAAAATGATCTGGAACGCTATCTAGAGTAAACTGGATGCAGCCATCACTACCACCACTGGAGGTCCAGGTTCAAGTAGGGGATGTGGAAGGGGAGCAGTGGGGGGACCACCACAATCTCGTCTGTTCTATCTTCTCTTTACTCACCCTTGGCAAAGAAGAAGACAACAAATATATCTGCCTTGAGCCTTCTCTCCTGAGGGCTGAACAAAGCCAACTTCTCAGCCTCTCCTCATACATCATGCGCTCCAGACCCCCAGCATCTCAGGGGATTCCTGCTGGTCTTGTTCCAGCTTGTTAATGCCCTTCCTGTGTGGGGGAGCTCAAGACTGAGCACTGGACACAGAATAGTGGTCCAAAAAAAAGGAAATCAGTCACTTCTCTTGACCTGCTGACTGCACTCCTCTAGATTTTAATTTAATATACTTTAATTCAGAGTACTTGATGAATACCCATAGGCATTGATTACTGAGAAAGCAGGTCTTCTTTCTAAACTGTAAATAAAATACATATGTCAAGTGCCTATGTATCTATGATGACACAAAACCTGGGGAACTAAATTCATGGCTGTGTTATAGTCAAGGAAAAAAAAAGTTTCCTTTTCTACCTTGGCTTCTAAGTCTTCTTTCATTTAGAAACATTTCTGAGAATCAATAAATTCCTATCAATGTATGAAACTAGAGGTTGATTCCTTTAGAAAGTAACAAATGTTAGAAAAACATTTAATCACAGAAATGTGACCCTGTGGGAGCTGGTCATCATCATGCTCAAGCAAGCAGGATAAATTATGTGTAGTATGAAATGCAGGAATACATGAATATAAATTCAAGACAATTTTTCTCTTTCTTTGAGACTGATATAAATATTGCATATTAACTTTAATTTTTTTTAGTAAAATGGCCATGAGTAAAGAAGTAAATCTGAATCTGATATGAAATTCAAAAGCCTATAACTTTTTTTAAAAAACTTACGATCCTCACAGATTGTATCTGAAATATATTTGGCAAAGATATGGCAGTTATTGATAATTCCTGAACATTCATGCGGTAATGAAAAGAAAATGCATCGTGAGGCCTGTTTAAAAAAAAAACCAATAATTGCATTCCAGAGTCATTATGGCAAACATTGTTTTTATGATTCCTTGAATTTTATGATCAGTAGCTACAATTTGTGCTTGCAACTACAATCCACAATCCATCTCTCTGCTAGTCACCAATTTGTCTTCCTTTTCTTCTTCCCATTGGCTGAAAGTGCAGGTATTCCATGTAAATAATGGTTCACTGTTAACCAAGGAGAGTTGATGCCACTGTTGCTGCTCAAATAGAAGTGTGACAGAAAAATCTCACTTTCCCCACTCCCAGTGCGGGATTTCTCATTATATTTTTGCTGGTTGCCTTTGAAAATGACTGGAGTGCTGCAAATACAGACACAGCTCAAACATGCATTGTTGATGGGATATACTCCAGTAAACACCCTGTGAATAGCATTTGATATATCCTGGATTAACTTTACACTGTGGAAAACTATCTGAAAGTTCACATCTTTGGTTTTCTGTTTATTTGTGCCCTTTTATAGGCACCCAGGCATCATAAGCTGTGAATAGTAACTAGAAAAGCATTTGTTGCATAAATTCGAAACAAGGCAGAGCTCTTTAAACTCCAGCAGAAAAAAGGTGTACTGAACTACATAAGGTGTGCAGTGCAACTCTTGCTCACTAAAACACACCTAGGTGATTGGGTTGGAACTTCTGCCCTGTGCATAAAGTGAGGCCTAAAAATCAGAGTGCTAAGCAGTTCAGCTACAGCTACACCCCTATGAAAATCCTATCACTTGGCAGCTGGGGAAAATTTCTTGTATGATTTCATAGATATTTCCACAAAACTTAGCATGTCCTCAAAGATGACAAAAACATCAGCTCCCTCACGCCATGCAATAAAACAGATTAGGCTGTCAGCATTTCAATTTTATCTGAGAAAAGCTGGGAATATTTTCAGTCCCAACTCACCAGCTATTTCTATAAAGGTGATGGAGACTTTTAACATAGAAATTCTGAGGGATCTTCATCTGAGTTGAAGAAATATGTTCCCATTAGTTTCAATACTCCTACACAGTTCAGTTCAGCAGGCAAGTTCTCCAGAAGAGTCTATCAATGAAAACAGGTTTTTGCAGTGAAAAACAAAAACTAGACACGTGTTAAGTTTTTTTGTAATAACTAATGGCAATTTGACTTGTGGTTAGCAAGTCAGCAGGTAACCTCACTTGAATCATCAGAGTTTGTTACTCCTGCTTTGTTCTGATACTGGCAATTACGACAACTAAATAAGACATGCTTTTGTTTTCTGATGGCTTGTTTCATCAAAGTATCATTCTTTTCTTAAAGGTGGGGAGCATTACGTGATACAAATGGACAGAAGCAGAAGTTCTGGGTAAGTGAATACTTAGGACAATGTTTTGAAGCAGAAGAAAAAACATCTCAACAGCACAGATCACCTAAAATCTACTTCTTTACTTTCATTCACTGTCTCTGCATCTATTTTTTTTCCTTCACCTTAAAGTTTCCTGCATAATTCTATTCCCTCTCTGGCAACTTTAATCATGCTGGCCCTGGAATTATTGCATCGCCTACCTCAATTTCCAAGCCTGTTTCATCCAACATATACCTGTGTTTTTTCCTACAGTGTCTTTTCTGTTTCAAATCTTATTCAATTTTTGAAATGTTATTAAAAATTTCCATGAAGAGTCAGTTCTTTTTGATGCCTGCAAAGGAAAGTCAGTAAAATTAAGCAATACTATTTGTTAAAATATCTGGAAAATACAAATTTTCTGTTTCAACAGTGTTGGTAATTTTTATCCAGCCATTAGAATAAGCCCTCAAAACTACAATCAAGCAAACTAAGAACATTTCCTTTAAGTCATTTAGAGTAAATCAAATTTTATCACTTGGATTATGACTAAAAGCTCATCCCATTGTTCCTGCATTCATCTGGATGTATTTTGGGGTTTACATAGCTGATGGCAGGGCTTATGCTAGGTAGTTTCACTGGTATCAGAGGCAAAATCTACTGAGACTGCTGAGAATTCATCAGAAAATAAATTGCTCAATATGTCAATAGCTACCTGAATTTTCTACCTTCATTTTTAAAAAGGCAGCTGTATATAAACAGATAAACAAACAAACAAACGAATATATATATATCTTTGGTGTGTCCTTAACAGTTGTATTAGTTGTAATTAGTTGTATTAGTTGTAATTGGAATTCTGACCATTGCTGTTTTAATAACCACTTTGACCAACAAAGCATTGAATATTCATTTAATGATTTCTGCTTCAATTTATCAAACTGGCTTGTAGAAATACTATTCCATTTTTACTAACCCTGATTTTGGAACTGAGGTTTTGATCAAACCAAAAAAAGGAACAAATTATTAGAAATCAGAAAAAAATACATGCTAATTCTCAGTGCACTCAATCTGAGAGACTGTTTCATAAAAAGGAAACTAACATGAAAGGATTCATTTTGCACTTTGCACCTTGCATTTTTAAAATAATATTTTAAAATTAAAACTGATTTTTTTTTTCTGCTTGTTTACTTTTAGATTGCTGCAAATTCCTGGGGAAAATCCTGGGGAGAAAATGGTTATTTTAGGATTCTACGTGGACAAAATGAGTGTGATATTGAGAAGCTGATTTTAGCTACATTGGGACAGCCATAGTTTATCTGTACCATCCTCTGCGTGATGTATCTATTCTTTCTATTGTTGTATATCGAATCTTTATGGGGAAATGCCTTCTCTCTAAGTTACCTTTTCTATTAGCACTCATGAGATCTTCTTGGAACACACTGCAGACATCACAGCACTCTTGGACCTCATGTAGTACAAGCACCCCTTTTGACTAAAAGCATGTTATATCCAGGACTGCCAAAAACCTTGATGTCTCACAGAGCTTGAAGTTCCCTCCTGACTGAACAATGCCTGAAAAAATGGAGTTACACTGTTAGCTTTAATCTCTTTACAATACATACTCTGATCAGAAATTATTTCAGAAATATTATGTGCTCTTCCAAACAAAATTGCCTCAGACAGCCCATGGTCATACTGGATAATAAGTTCCAAAGAAATGTAAGTAGTTCTGATCCTGTAGCTGAAGAATTATTTCCTATCCACCTTACTTACAACTAAGTAGATAAGTTGTATCTATGTATCAATATCTCATCCAGGAAATTAATTTTTTTCTAGTAGATCCCACAAAGTTGATGCATTCAGTGTAATACAAAAATACCTTCAGTCAAAGAGTGTATTACTATTCCTGTAACCACAACCAAAACTGCACAATTTTAATAATGTTTTAATTAAAATAAAATAAAGAAGAAAACGTAATTTCTCCTCAATTCAGTCTGGACTGGACTAATTAGTGAACTGCTTGCCTTCTGCTCCCTGTTTAACCTGAGAATAGACATGTGCCAACATTCCCAAAAGCCTGTTGCTAACAGAAAAAGACAGAAAAGATATTTTGCTGTTTGTCTTGTCTGACATGTCTGTAATCCAAGCACAATTCCTGGTGTTGGTGATCAGGATCACTACTGCAAATAAGACACCCAGAACTCCTAATGCTTCCATAGCTACTTCTGTCTGAAGAAGCAGCTTTTTGACCCACATCCCCTCCTATAAGCATTGCTGCAGATCTTGACAAGTTTGAGGACTGTTTTGCTTATTTGCTAATTAAAATAGCGATATTGAAACTATTAACAGAAGAAGAAATTAAATACTTTCTAGCCCTTTCAGTTTCAATTAATCCAAAGACCAAATGCCAACTGGAATAAAATTGTCTATGAAGAAAACATGGCATGTTAAATAAAGGGGGAGGGGGAAAAGCTGCCATGAAATATCAATGAACAAAGAATTTCCAGGTATATCCTCAGTGTATTTAAAAATATTCATTCTTTCTAGAATAAGAATCTGTTTTCTAATGTCATCAGCAAGTTCATTCAAGAATTTTTCATGGTGGTGGTATACGACAAATGTCCATGCCTCTGAAATAACCTCTCTTAAACTAAAGCTGGGTGACAATTTATATTGCATCACTTAAAGAAGCTATTGTTAAAATGTCGGTACTGTACTGCAGCACAACAGGCCTTCTGCGGCCTTTAGTCTCATATAGTAAACAGAATTAGGACACAAAAACCCCTTTATCACTTGAAATTTGTAGCAAATTGTAACACAAGCAATTTTAGAAGCTTTAAATGCTGTGAGAGAAATAACTCTCCTAGTTTTAGTGAGCTAAGCCAGTACTTGAGAGGAAAGTGTACTGAATCATCTGCACAGTGATTTCCCAACCTCTTGGTATGTATTGATCCCATAAATGTCAAGATTTCAGAAGAGTATAATTTAACTTTGGAGTGAATGACACTGTAAAAACATGTTCAGTAAAACTCTGAGGGGGATTTTTTCAACTTCAAATTGGTTTGCACTGCTGTGGCTTTTACTTTTGCCAGTGGCTGTTGCTGCTCTTGATTTCCTTATGAGACCTTCCTAAGATCTAGTCTGTAATGTTAAGCTTCTTATTTAGGATGGTTGCTTTGTCTTGGATGCCCAGAGTGAGATTCCTCAAGGAGAGCTTCCCCTGGGCGAGCTGAAACTAGGGAGGCTTCACAGCTTCAAGCTGGCAGCCAGCACTGGGACTCAAAGTTGCAAAGCTTTATGTGCAGCTTAGTGCAATATGTTTTACAGGAACACAATCTGAAACAAGAGGAAAGAGGACTCCCAGGGACATAAGGAATTTGCATCTAGAGCAGGGATGAGACAAGTCCTGAGAAAGACAAGGGAACTGTTTTCCTGCAGTTGCAGGGATCATGGAAAGTTGCCAGATTAAGAGCAATCTTAAAGAGAGGAGCTACACTTGTAGAAATCAGAATAAGAGAAAGATATGTTTGTAGATCTTTTCAGGGTAATGTTTTACTAGAGATGTGACAGGAACTTGAGATGTGACAGGAACTTGCACTTGGGCACTTAATGCTATACCTAACCATTTGGAAACTGTTTCCTATATGAACTTACATCCTTGCACGCAGTTCTCACTGCAAGGACCAAGCCTTTATCAGGAGGGAGGCCATGTCTTTGCCTCAGTTAACAACAAATTGTAACACTGCTTTATTCTAAAGCTCTCCTGCATCCCCTCAGCCAAGATACACCTGTAACCAGTTATCATGTTTATTTCCAGACAATGTGGAGTCTCCTAGCTCAGAAATTTTCTTGGTCCCATGTTGTTGAGCAGTCATCCCAAAGCAAGTATGGTAGCAGAGGTCAGTGAGTGAGAGCTGTAGAGCAAGCACTCGACTCAACATTTATTTAGGGCATATTAGAGACAGAATGAAAGCAATGAAAGAAATAAATTTTGTCTTTTCTTTATAAGTCTTACTGTCAAATACACACACCATAATACAGTGAGTGTTATTGCTTCATCTATAACAATTTATTGTTTTGTCTGGAAATCATCATGGAGCAGCAATGCACAAAGCTTTTCCTGGAGAAGGCAGCTGAGGAAGAAGCCTGAGGCAGGAGGTCAGGCTCTGCTCACCATTGAAATCCTCTGTGCTTTAAAGGTTTTGAGGTTCTTGAAGCTCTGGGCTGCCTCAGGCTCTGCATTATATATTTTAGACTTATCTGGATGTTTCATTCAGGTCTTTCAACAGTGACAGCCACAAAAACACATAGATAGGAACTCATTAATTTCAACTACTGCCTTAATACAAGCACAACTGCAATTCCATTGCAAAACTCTAGTGACTATAATCTTTCATTTCTCACTGCAGCAAAATAAGCATAAAAACATAAATATAGTTCATTATGTCTACCAAATCGTGATACACAGTCCAATGTGTTATCAAAGAAAAATTTCTAGAGAACTTATGAGTAGAAGACAAATATTTAGCCCTAGTGTGCTGTACTGTCATACTGTGAAGGACTCAGCTGTTGGTCCAAATTCATCAGTCATATTGCTATAGCATGTACTTGTAACACTCTTATCGCTCAGAATCATAGAACTGGAAAAGATCTCTAAGATCATCAAGTCCAACCATTAACCTAGCACTGCCAAATCCCTAATATGCACCCTTAAGTGGCACATCTACAGCTCATTGAAATACTTCCAGAGATAGGGACTGAACCACTTCTTTGGGCAGACTTTTTCAAGTCTTGAAAACCCCTTCTGTGAAGAAATTATTCCTAATATCTAATATTATAAATTATTCCTAATATCCAATCTAAACCTCCCCTGGCACAACTTGAGGCCATTTCCTCTTGTCCTGTCACTTGGCAGAGCAGACTAACCCCCCACTTTTTGATAAGATGCCCCTCCAGACTCCTTTCTTCAGGCTAAACAAATCAAGTTTCCTCAGCCTTGTAAGACTTGTGCTCCAGCCAAAAGGCTGCTCTTCATCAAGGAACTTGGAAACAGCAAAACTGGACAATCGAGGTTTCAGAAACTGCATATCTTCTTTTTAAACTACAGAGGAAGTTTTTTAAGAGTGCAGTGTACTACTAGCTATCAGGATCCACTACATGTGAAAAAGCATATTGAAAGTGTGACCTCAATAGAACTCAAATTGTTAAAGTCTATTAAAGTCTTGACATCAGAAGAAAGGCAAAACAGGTAGAAGAAGAGGGAGGGGAAAAATGGTTTAATAATTCTTTCTGGTTTCCACCAGGTATGGAAGTAAAAAATAATTGTACTTTTGTCTTGGAAGCAAAGTTCAGCAAGTTTTGGTGGGCTTCAGCTTAGTCTAAAGCAAAAAATAAGGCCACATTAACAAATTCTTCAGCAAGTCGCCGCCAAGCTCTGACAAAGTCTAAAGCAACAATATGTTTCAACTGGAATCATCATCTTGTTGTAGTTCAACTCCACCCACTCTGGTATGAAACTTACCCCTGTTTCACTCTGATCCCCTTCTTGGAAAACGAACCAAAATCAAAATGGACTGTAACAGGAGATTATCTTGACTGCACTGAAGGAACGCACCAGAATTTAAAAAAAAAACCCAAAAACAACAACAACAACAAATCAACAAAAACATCAAACCAAACCAAACCAACCAACCAAACAAAAATGAAACAAAACAAAAAATGTGTTTCATGTCTACTAAATATAGATCCTGCCAAATTTCATACAACACTGCTACAAACAAACATACTAGAGCACCACAGGTGTGGCTGCCCTAGTGACATTTTCGAGGTAAATAACTGCATAAGGATTCATTCAATTAAAAAAAAACCAGAGGGGAAAAAGTACAACTAATCACTAATTTTTCCAAGCCCTGAAGAATTTATTGTTCTATTAAACAGCAAACCTTCCTTCTTTTAGTGAAGTTTGGATGAGCAGATGGCATTTCACTAATTGGCTACTTCTAATGTGGATTTTCTTTCACTGTTCTCATGCTTCTCTGTCCCTCATGGTGTGCTGCCTTTTAATGTTTTTGCATTTCTTGTATTACCTTTGTTATTACTGACATGCTAATGTTTGGGACACTGAAGGT
The DNA here is from genome assembly GCA_013400175.1 of Phainopepla nitens. NCBI lineage: Eukaryota > Metazoa > Chordata > Aves > Passeriformes > Bombycillidae > Phainopepla > Phainopepla nitens. The sequence continues at coordinate 509,517 of VXBQ01017623.1, forward strand.
GATATTTAAATAAGGTTGCTGGCAAGCCATCTGTGTATACAAAGAACTTAGGTTCCCATAAGTTTACATTGTATTTTGGAAAGGCTACTGGAATTTATTTTGGGAGAGCAGAAGAACAAGAAATTTAAAGTAATTTCTGTGTACTGCATTTTCTCAACGGGAAAACCACCCTAGGACTAATAGCAGAAAGGAAATATAAATGGACAAAATGGCAGCTTTGATTTCAGTCTGATTCTGTTCCACACTATCACAGAATCACAGGATCATAGATCCATCAAGGTTGGAGGATGGTTCTATGACCTTTAAGATCATCAAGTCAAACTGTCAATCCAGCACCACCACTGTAACCCCTAAATCACTAAACCATATCACCCAGAGCATGATCCAGATGCTTCTTAAACACCTTCAGGGTTGGTGACTCCACCATCTCCCTGGGCAACATAACAATGAAAATATTTTCTAATATCTTATTTGAATAGTCCCCATCTCAGCTTAAAGCCATTTCCCCTTGTCCTCTCACTGCAGACACAGCAGAAGAGACAAGCCCCCCCCTCACCACAACCTCCTTTCAGGTAGTGTAGAGAGCAATGAGGTCCCCCATGAGCCTCCTCAACACTTAAAAATTCCAGCTCCCTCAGCCACTCCTCATAAGACATTTCTGGACCTTTCCTTCATCTAAGTGGGTCACTTTTTCACAGAAGGAGTTCAGTTTGGTCAAGCAAGACCTGCCTTTATAAATCCCATTGGCTGGGCTTTATTCCGTGGTTGTCCTGCCTGTGCTGTGGGATGGTGTCGGGGGTTGAGTGTTATTCCTTTTGTTCCTTTGTATTCTCTCTTGTGGAATTTTTCTCCCGTTTGTTGTGGGGGAATCTGATGGCTGGTGCTTATGAGTGCTTTGGGAGACAATGAGTTTGGCCGGGCCTAGGGGGAAGGTGGGGGGGTGGAGAGGAAGGAGGTTCGGTTTTAACCCAGAGAGAGCTGCTTGGGCTGCTGCTGCTGCTGCTTCTGCTTCTGCTGCTGCTTCGGCTTCTGCTTCGGCTTCCACCGTGGCTCACACCCCTGCCCTGCTGGGACGTCCTGCTGAGACCGCTACGGAGCTGCGGACCCACCTCGTCCGTCCCCCGCCCCAGGACCTCTGCGTTCCAGCTTGGAGTTTCTTTCTTTCCCCTCGGAGTCCTGCCAGAGCACCCAGGATCGGCTGCCCAGGGGGTTTGTGAAGCAAAAGCTTTCCCCATCCTCCTCCTGTCTCTGCTACGGGGTCCCTAACTCTGTTTCTCTGGGGTTAATATCGCAGTTATTGTTGTTTTTCTGTATCTTGTTGTATGCACTAGTAAAGGACGGTTATTCCTTCCCCATATCGCACCTGAGAGCCGTTTAATTTAAAAATTATAATAATTTGGAGGGAGGGGGTTTCCAAGGGAGGCTCCGGCTTTCCCCAGCAGATACCTGTCTTTTCAACCTAAGACAGATGGCACTCAGGATGATCTCCTCCATAACCTTGTCTGGAATAGAGGTCAGGCTGGCGGGTCTGTAGTTCCCCTGATCATCCTTCCAACTCCTTCTTGTTGATGGGCATTACATTTGCTAATGCCCAGAAAACTGGAACTTCTCCTTCTAACCAGGACTGTTGGTAGATGATCGAGTGTGGTTTGGCAAGTTCTTTCACCGGTTCCATCATTACTCTGGGGAGGATTCCATCAGGGCCCATAGAATTTCAGCCTACTGTGTGTGCCCGCTTCCCTTCTATGCCCTGCAGTGATGTTCAGTCCTCCCTGGTGCCCTCTACTCACTCAGTGCATAGCTCCAATAGCAGAGGCTTTGCCATGGTTGCACCCTAAAATGAGGTAAATTATTAGTCATTGGAAGAAATTTGAAAAACTGAGCATGTAGAAAAAGATGTTAAGAAAAGCCTTTGGCTTAAGGCTGAAAGTACATGCTGATGTTGGTAAAGCAAGGTGATTGAAGAGTTCAGGTTGGTGGTCCAGAACAGTATCATGCACATGTGGCTTTTTACTTACAAGTTCCTCTGTGTGAGATACTCTTGAGTTTACACACATCTAACTACAGCCTCAGGGAGACCTAAAGGATGTTTGGGAAGTGAGTGCTGCAGAAAAAAACCCCTGGGATCATGCTAATGGGCATGACAACAGTTGCAGCATATGCATGCGCCTCTGAATGCGTGGATCTGTGTTTGGATAAATACAGTGACTTTTTTTCTCCACAGCACTCTCTTGGGTCTAGAGTTCTTCTGCAGGAGATCTTCAAATCACAATGACAGGTAATTCAGGTAGTCAGGGTGTTCAGAACTGCACAAATATCAGGGAAGAGAAGGACATTTTCTTTCTAAAGGCAAGTTGCTCAGTTAGTCAAAGACTATGAAGGTATCTTTACAGAAGAGATGAATTTGCTTTGCTGGGAATACTGACTGACAAGATAGGCCTGTGTAACTCTTTCATGTAAGTTTTTTAAGAAACTCTTTATAAAACAATAAATTTGTAGCCAAAGCCAAGAACTTTCACTTTTTTATCACACAGAAAGCTCTGCAAAAGCATCACATCCTTCAGTATCTGGAAGAAAAAAGGACAGTCAACAAAGAAACAATCCTGATGCGGGTCCCAAAGCCCTGCCAGGCACAGGGCCTGGTAGCACACCCTACCAAAAAGAGTACTAGTGCCAGAAACAGCACTACTTCACACCAAAACTGCTCCTGCAAATGTCAGCTGTGGAGTAAAAAAGACCTTGAATAGTCTGTTTCTAAAACATAACATAGCACTGGATGTGAAAGGTAAAACCTGTGAATTTATGTGAAAAACATGGCAACAGAGTTCTGCTCAACAGCAGGACATCATGTGAAATGAGCTAGCTGGGAAGTTTTTGTTCCTGAGGCTAGAGCTTGTGTCTTCTGGGTGTGGTCCCTAAAAAGCCCCCTGATGTCAGCAGGGATTCATTGTGACTCCTGTGACAACAAGACTTTTGTTTGCACAGAGCAGGCCTGCAGGTCCACAGTGCCTGGCCTCCTCCATCAGGGACAGACATCCAGTTGTGTGCTTCCTAAAGGCGCAGAGATTTGCTGGACAAGGACACTGGCAGGGCCTGGGGTATGTCTGTACCTCTTTGGGGAGGAGTGAACACCATCAGCTGGACGGCCACATTTGTTTCACTGAACTGCAGGGGACAAGGAGCCAAACCCCGGGGTGGTCCCGCAGCACCTGGCACCAAGCCCCACAGGAGCAGCTAGGGAGTATGGATCACAATGTGGGTCAAGCTCTAAGGTCTGAACAAGATGTCCCAGCGCCAGGGAGGAGTGAACGCCGTCAGCGAGGACGACGGGTTTCTTTCACTGAACCGCAGACATCGAGGAGTCGGTCTCCACAGAGGTCCTGCAGCATCTGGCACCAAACACTGCGGGAGAAGCTAAGGAGGATGGAACGTGATGAGGGACGAGCTCTACGACCTGAACGGGACATCCCAGCCTCCTTGGGGTGGAGTGAGAGCCATCAGCGGGGACGCCGGATTTCTTTCATTGAACCACAGGTGGCAAGGAACTGATCCGCACGGAAGTCCCGCAGCCATGCTGGGCACAAGCCTGGTAGTGCACCCTACCAACCAGGGAGCTACTGCGTGCCCTGTTACCAGTGTCAGGAATGATACAACTTTAGTCCCTACTAGCAATTGCAAAAATAAAGTCACATCCAATGCTCAGGCTTGGTGCCAAGTATCCTCCATCAAAAAAGGCATCTGAAAATCTAAAGACACTCTTGCAAGGCCTTTTTAGCTTAAGAAGATAGCAAGCATGAAACTTGTGTGCTGGTTACATCATCATGTTCTATTTTATGCTGTTCTATACAATGTAGTACTGAACATTTTCTATGGGACTGCCTTTGTTCCCTATATTGCATTTCCACAGTGTTATCAGTTGAAGATGTTACCACTTTTTCTCCTTTCTGCCCTGATATCAACAACTCCAATAGCTTATTAGAAAAAAGCTCTTGTACTTCCATACCTGTTTTCTCGTGCTTCACACCAAGTATCACCCAGAATAGCTTTTCCTGGTTTTACCATTCTCACAAGGTGGCAGTGAAAAGTGAAATCCATTTACATTACTCTGTCTTGCACTGCCTGCAATGCCAATCTAAATCTAATGCCTGGTAGAAGGACTCTTAAAAGCTTTCTCTTCTCCTGCTTCCTTAGAGACTTTTAAAAAAAAAAACCCGAAAGCCCGCATAGAAAAATTTGCCCCTGTGCTACACCCTGTACAAAGCCTCACATTCAATGCCTTGAGTGGCAGTACAGGCTACAGGCTCTTCAGACCACAGCCAAATACTACCAAAGTCATAAAAAAACAGTGTTGTGCCAAGAACTGCTACTTTCAAGTAAGACTGGAGCAAAAAGAGGAGTCTTCTCAAAAGACAGGTGTTAAAATACATTAATTACTGGACAAACCCCCACCCTCTATTCAATTTTTGTATTTAACTGCAGTTAGCCTCTACTGTGGACACTCCTTGTGTCGCTCCATGGCTAGTACCACCACAAAACAGATGCTTTAAGATGCTGTTGTGAAGGAACTCAGATGAAGATTGAGCTGCCAACTTCTGGCTTACAGATTTGGTGTGCAGCAAGTTGCTTAAGTTATAAATTGCGACCTGTCAACCAACAGGGAAAATTATAGTCATCTGCAATACATGCTGTGATAACAGAACCAATGATTTTAGAGAGATTTTTCACTCATTGAAGCTCTCATACTTTTGTTTAGCTTGTTAGTTGTCTATGCAAGTGACTGATAAATCCCGTATAGGGAAAAAAATTAGGATGTGGAGACCTCATGGATGACCAGCTTCCAAGAGGCAACTTCCAGCAGTCTGAGTCCTTCCTCATAGGAGCTGCTCTAGTCCATTCACGGGTTTTGTGGACCTTTGCTGGAGGCTCTCCAGTATGTCCCTCTCTCCTTATGTTGGGGAGCTCAGCACTGGTCAGAGTACTCCAGGTGTGACCTCTTCAGCAGAGGGGGAGGATCACACCCTCGTGCTCCGACCTGCAAAGCCTGCTGAGGAATAAGAAATGCCTTGAGATTGTTTATTTCTAAAACAGAGCAGAGTGCTGGGTATGAATGAGAAACTTGTGAATTTATATAACAAAATAGGACAAGAAACACTCCTTTTTCATATGTCTTCTTAAATAGAAAGTACTGAACTCTTGTGGTGTCATAATTTATGCATCAGCTTCTTTTGCCATCCAGAAATGCATGCAGAAACCCAGAGAAGCAGTGTCAGCAAACCAAGCATGCACAAAAATTATTCTCTGACTAGACTTCAGTGAGACTGATAGGATTTCAGACCGAGCTGAGCTAGGAAAAAACTCTGCTTTCTCTTTTTTTTTAAACATCTTTTTCTTCAAGACCTTGAAACACTTTTGATTAGTGCTGCTCAGTACTCATGTTGTTCTGAAAGGATTCAGTTATATTGCCTTAGAGCAGTGCCTTTGAACAGTGCCAGTCTGGGCAATAGTGTTTGTCTTTATTCAGAGGGGTCAAGCTCTGTATCAGAAGCAGCTGTAACAACTTCTAAAGTTCATTTACATCTACACATGTGATCGCTATTTCTAGGGGAATGCTTTAAAGATCTGTGTATCTGATCAAGAAAGGTAACAACTTTGTCTATTTTTTGGAAAAAAAAATTTCTTCATCTCTTCATTTTAGATCCATCAAAGCAGAATTTACCAACTTCCCATATGTATATAGCATCTTTGAAGTATGATTCAACTCCTAAGGATAGGACAGCACTGTGTCATGCTTTAAACCCAGAGAGAAATTAGGGTACCATGCAGCTATTCGGTCATCCTTCCCCTTCCACTCCTCCGCCTCAGCGGGATGGGGAGGAGAATTGGAAAAAGGTAAAACCCTTGGGCTGAGATAAGGACAGTTTAATTATTGAAATAATAATGACAACAACAACAATAATAACAATAGTGATGACAAGGGAGATAATAAAAGAGAAAGAAGAATAAAATCCAATAAAGAGAACCGATGCAAAATGCAACAGCTCTCTACCCACTGGCCAATGCCTATTTAGTCCCCAAGCAGTGATTGGCACCTCCTGATAACACTCCTCACTTAATAAACTGGACATGAAGTTCCATGGTATGAAATAACTCTTTGGCCAGTTTGGATCAGGTACTGTGGTTATGCTCTGTATCAGCTTTTTGTGCAGCTTCTCACTGGCAGAGCATGACACACTGAAAAGTCCTTGATTTTATGCCAACACTGTTCAGCAACAATTAAAACATTAATGTGTTATCAACATTATTTTCATGATAAATCCAAAACACAGTACTACACCAGCTATGTGGAAGAATGTCCCAGCTGAAATGAGAACACACTATAACAGTATGGCACAAGTCATGTCAAATTGTAATTGTTGAAAAATGAAACTGTTTCTGACCCTTCTCTGAACAAGAAGGCTTCTCTGGATGTCAGTATGACTTCCTTGGGTTGATCTGCTCTCCTGTAATCCTCTCCACCCCTCTCAGGGTTAGGTTATTGAACAGAATTGTGAGAGATGCAGTAAACCTTTGGACCATTCCAAGAGTGAAGTAAGTAAGGAAGCACAATCTCTTTCTGTTAATTTGATTTCCAGGGCTGATATTCACTCTGAATAGGATGAAGCATTGCCTTTGCTCAGAGCCTGAGCCAGGACAACTTGACCCTCACTGTAGTGCCCCTTTGAGTTGTAAGGGCTGGGCCCTCACATCCATTTGTGTTTTGCACTGACCAGGTCTGTTGCACTTCAGGTCTGTTGTGTTAAAACACCTTTTGGAAGTTGGGGAGCGCTGCATCTCTCAGTATAGACAGAGCTAAAGACCCAGAGGCATCCTAAACCATTACCACATTGGACAGATGGCCTTTTTTATTCAAGTACACTTTCAAATCATCTGTTTTCAACACAGAGAAAGTCTTTTTGAGTCATTGATTGTCTTTTTTTTTTTTTTTCCCACAATGCTGTTTCTCTTGGTCCTCTATTTAGAAACAAATGGGCTGTCTATATATAACTCATTCATCACTGACATATTCAATACCAGACATCCAGCTAAGGTTTTTTGGAAGTGCTTAAGAAAGCTTCAAGTTCTACTGATGCACAGGAAAGTTGGGTGAATTATTTATGAGTGCTTATAAAAAGCCCACTTATGAGTATTAAAAAACTGATTTGTGTTCATAAAACTCCACTCTTTGCAGACACAATGTAACTTAAAAGAGCATCTTAATGGAGTCTAGCTAGAACCTAAAATCAATATTTCATTTATCCTAAAGAGCAAAAGGCACAAAAATAGTGACTAGAATAAGGATCCAAAAGGCACAAAAATAGCGTCTGAATAAGGAATTGAGAGGTTTTACCTGATAACATCATGCAATCCTTCATCCACTAGAATTATCATGTGATATCACTAATTTTCTTTACTTTTCACTTTACACTGTCCTTCCTTTTGATATCCACAAATTGATCAACATTTTCCAGCTCATAATTAAGCATCTGATTTAAACTTAGAGATTAGCAATTTTATATATTAAATTACCTATGGGTTCTTGTATTAGTGGTGGAAATTTAGATTGGGTTGTTCCATACTTGGTGAGTTGAACCTCAGATCTCCTGTGATCCCACAGAACAACTGTCATCTTCTACAGACAATGGCAAGTAAGCATTTATTCTGTATTCCTGTATGAAGGGGTATGTAGGACTGGTTAAAATGAGGGATAGTAAAGGAAATTTGTCCACATAATGTCAACAATATTGTGCATATAAAATTCCTTGTGGATTATGTGTCATCCCTGTTTACCAGGTGCACACAAGGCACACACATTTTCTTTATTCCTACTTTGACATTCCTAGGCATAGTAAACCTGCATGTCTTAGATTCTTCCACCTCTTTACCAGTGGTCTTTACTTGCCAGATACATACTTCTGGAAATTATGTCTGTGCCTTTTGGAAACTCTTTTCCTGAGAAGGAGTGAGATTGATTTCAACGCACACGTAGCATGCATTCACCTAAGCGGTGTGAGGCAGAGAGAGAAGATGGACATGCATGCAGAATCCACAGTGATTCACACAGGAGAGTGTGATCTATGAGGCTGGAATTGTTTATTACATAAGCCTGACAAAAATAAATCATTTAAGATTATAACCATTCAGAAAAAAAAAATGTCTCATGCAGTATTTCAGTTTCCAGGAGAAATGAAATGACACAAAATGGATTTGTATGGAATAAATTATTTAAAAAAAAAAGAGAGAGAGAGAGAGAGATATTTTCTGAGTCTAGAGTAGCACTTTGTTCCCTTTGCAATTTCTCATGTTAAATCCCATGTGCAAATCCCACAATGGTAACAAGACACAGGGATTTACCTCCCTTTTCTTTTTTCCGACAGATAAAGCTCCTTACCAGAGAGAGATATAGAGGGTCCTTCAAAATGGTTAATATAGACTTTTTGAATACCAGAAAACAGTGTAATACATTGATATCTTTCCAAAAAGTACTTGCATCTACATTTCCATTTCCTTTAGCCTCCACAGAGGCAAGGGCATTACATTTCAAGCTAGGGTTTCTATTTTTAGCAGGGCAGTATGTTTCATTAGCAGTTTCACCAGGCTGGCTGTCATTCTGTCTGAGCTAAATGGAACTGAGTGAATGAAGTCACTCCATTCATCTGTTTCTTTGCACGTTCATGGTTTAAAATGGTGCTGGTTTGTTGGGCTTTATTTAGCTTGATTGCAGCTTGCACTCCACATAGCAGCAATGGAAAGACCAAAGACCAGAATGAATGCAATGTCTCAAAGTAAAAGCAACATTCCCCTATTGCATTCTTACTCAGATATGTATTGCAAAATCCTACAGATAAATATTTGTAAGTCAGATCTCATAGAATCAAGAGATTAATGTGAGTCATCAATTTTAAAATGTTGGAGATTTTTTCAGTTTCAAAGACTTTTGGTTTACATACAGACCATGTACTTCAAACCCTTTCTCTCTAGATATGTGAGCTTTGTAATAAATTTTAAATGGTAAAAATTATCTAAAACCCTTCCAAGGCCATCTGACTTTAGGAACATAAAACTCTTGCTAAGTCTCCAGGATGTAAAGTATAAAAAATATAAAACCACGTATCACTCCAGGTCTGTGCATTTCTTATATACATATTTATTTCTTAGATTCAATAAAGATAGTATTCTTAATGTTAGTGAATATGGTATGCTCATTAGGAAATACTGTAGTAGGCTGCGGCAATTTTAAGTTGACTGCTGTCAATAGTCATTGGCATTTCCAGTTATTCTATTATTAAAAGATTAAATAAATAGGAATTTACATTTTATGTTTCTGCCTATTTTGAGTGGTATCACATTGCCCTTTCTTTAAGAAGAATTAAAGGTTATGCACCACTACTAGGAATTCTTATATGCTTGCACCTAGAGGAAATCTTCTTACTCTGAAATTGAAAAGGTCTTTTTTAATCACCATGATCACACCTTCCATATGAAAATATAATAATACTTTCCCATAAAAATATAATAACCAATTATATTTGGGAGCTTCATTCCCAATTCACTGTAATGAAATGATTCTGTGACAGCTGGTTTCAGATGGCAAGCTGAGTTATATTTCAGTTTGGAAGCTAAATGTACAGTCCAGTTATCAGCCTGAAAACCTTGGAATTCATTTCTGTCCATGCCCTTTGTGTCATCCTTTGGAAGGTTCTGCATTTTTCTGCACTTTGGTTTCCCATGTAGAGAAAAAAATACTTATTCTCTTACGTCATCTAGAGAAACAAATACTTATTCTCTTACCTCACAGCGCACTGTGCACAAGGTTATAATCCTTGCTCGTAACAGTCCTGGTTTATTTGAGAGAGGTCATATAGATCTAAATGATTCTGCTATCATCCAATTGAGCATAATTTTTCTCATTACTGTAATTTTGACTAAGTAGAAAAAATACTGTAATAACATATAAATCCAACATTTAATTAAATTAAATCCAACATTAATATTAACATTTGACACTTCTGTTTCATCTTACATCAAGGTCTTACAATTCACACTTATGAAATATTCATCAAAATGAATGAAACAAAGGATTGCCAAAAGGCACTAAGTGACTCATTAAAATGCATTTCCTTTAACTTTCAAAGTTCTTAGTTAGGAACATAAATAGAAAGTCCTGAAACATGAGTACATGTTACATGGAACATTTGTACTGGTTCAAATGGATTTTGTCTCTCATAAAGGTAATATTATGTGCCTTAGAGTGATATATATCTATATATATATTTTAGCTACATATTTTTGAAAATTTACTGATTGATATTTTTGGATGTAGAGATGGATGTCTAAGTATTCAACATTCCTAAGTGGATTTCTTAATTCAGATTATTAAATGTATCAAATTCCCAAGCGTCAAGCATATAATCTTCAAAATATCTTGAAGATATTCAAAACTTTTTATGAGTAAACCTTCATAAGGTACAGAACATGAATGTTATTTCAAATTGGAAGAAAAAGTGAAGAAAAGTGACTTTTCTGTCACCCAGCAGTTTGGTAGAAAATAGATAGTTCTGCTGTATTGATATGGGCAAGTACACTGTCAGTAGAACACCCCTGGAATTCATCTGGCAACTAGAAGAAAAATAGTCATAATGAATTTTTAATGTTCAATTAAATAAAGGTTGTGTTTTCTTATATAGTCCTTACTACTCTAAAACATCATTCTCCTCTAGCTGATTTTACCTTGGTTTTTTAAGTAATGAGCTTGAATCTTTCTTTAATAACTTATTGCCAGCTGTAGCCTATTTTAATGGTAGAAGATCCACAGAGATATTCATTAAATACATAGGAACTTAATCTAAAGATGCAAGCAGAAGCAGACCTTATTTTACTTCCTGTTAGGGTTGAAGAACCCCTTATTGCACAACAGGTAAGTCACACTGGAGGGAAATTAACAAAAATGCCTCAAGATCATTCACAGAGTATTTGCTGGACCTTACACAAACTTTGAGAACAATTTAAGACACACACCCCCCCCCCCCCAAAAAAAAAAAC
>VXBQ01017623.1:520624-545651 GCA_013400175.1 Phainopepla nitens
CTAAAGAAAAAAAAATTGAATTTCCCTAATTCTGTTGTTCACACTAAGGTCACCCACGCAGATATTTTTGTGAATCTTTGATGAAAGAGCATGCGGCCAAGACACAGCTCACTGAGTCTGAGTGGCACGTTAGCATTTGCATTTAAATAATAAACCATGGCACACTAATTCTGTGGACAGAAGTCTACTGCTGAGTGAGGCCCAACCAGCTGCCTGTCTCCCTCTCAGTATACTGTTTCAATCACTTCCCATCCTACCAGTCAGGCAGGTGAAGAAAAATCCCAGTGTCGTTTTAGATACCTGAGCAAAGTTATGCTCAGTAGACTTCTCTCAAATGTCATTTTCTTTTTCCGGCCACACACAGCTTCAGTCACACGGTTCCTTTTGCAATCTCTGTTAATCCATTTTCCTATAGTTACTCTCCTTACTGCATTTTCCCCCAGCCCTCCTTAGTTCTGAATTCACAACATAGCTGTTGATCACTCTCTGCTTGGAAAGTCCAGTTGTGCAGTAGAAAAGTGCACCTGAGAATTGAACTGCCGATGGCACTGTAAGCAACAGTATTTAAAGTTCATTCTTGTGTTAGAACCATTAATCCAGTGCGACAGTTTCTAGAACACTAAAATCACGCATTGCTTATGCTCTGAGCTGTTTTCCCACCTTTCTTCTAAAAGAAAGGGTTCATAAAGTCTGTTGAGATGTGTGGGTGTGAGGTTTCCAAATTGCGTAAGGCTGGTCTGTGTTTCTTTGTGGGCACAGGTCAGTGTAGCTGGAGCACTTACTAGTGCGCATCAGCAGTGCTGATGCTTCTCCCTGAACATTTGCACCAGGTCTGAAAATTATTTGGATTTAGCTCTTTGTAGTTTTTCTTGCATCTGAACATTAGTTAGATCTGAATAAAGAGTGTGAAAGTACAGATGTCGCTCTTCCAAGGTGTATCTGGAAGGAACTTTGAGGGCGTTTCAGAAATGTTTGTATTTTCTCACAGACACAATCCGGTGACATTACTAGTCACTGCATTTGCTTCCTTCCTGTTCATTGATGTCTGACCTGCACTGTTGCATCTGTTGCAAGTTCCCTAAGGATTCCAAATGTCCAAGTTTTATCCCTCTTTTGCTTTTGCCAAGGAGCTCTCCAGGCTAGTGACAGTAGAAAACTCCTCTTTTACGTAGTACCTGCTGGAAAGTACTTAGGAGTACTTTATCTAACCTGAGCATGCTAGCACACCTTGGCTACTCTGAAAAGTACTACTGGGTAATGTCAGAACCTTTCGCTTTAGATTATCTCAAAATCAGTGTCCTGCAAGACAGTTTATGGCAAGTGTGAAAGATGTAGCTGAAAAACTAAATACAGGCATCTACCTGGCTGGGAGATGGCAGCATTTTATTTGTCCAGCTGGTGGCTCCCATTCCTGAGGCTCCAATTACAATACCCTAATTGTATTAAAAACCACAAAAAAGGAAACTTTTGTTCTCTCTTCTTACACTGAGAAATTTGACTTTAATCCAGATAATATTCCTCTCCTTTCCAATAATGAGTAATATAAAAATATAAATGTTTTCGTGGGGCATTCCTCCCCACCCGCTGCTTAGTAACAATTATATTATTTCTTTATAAAGGGTGTATATGACAATCAATTATATTAAAAATTATATATCTGAATATAACTACAACTAATAAAATTAATAAGAGAAGACAGCCTTCTAAGAGGAATCACTGGGTATATACTCTTTCGTATGCTTCCTCCTAATGCACCTGCACTGAAACCTGCCAGACAAGAAGCTGCATTAGGCAATCTGCTGGGTCCATTAAGAATGTTGAAATAAAAGCATATGGGATTGCTAAGTGATCTTCCATTATGCATTTCTTGTGGCTAAGAGAAGCACATACATTCATCCTGAGCACCATTTTCTTTTTATACCTATGAAGGCTGGATTATTTTTTCAATAAAATGTGAGAGGGAAAATTTCATTGGCTTGGTTTATGCCATTTTCTGCAGCATGAAACATGAGTCAAACTATGTCAATGAATAATATTCTAAGGGTTTTGAACAAATATGGAACACTATTCTTCCTAATTAAAAACCAAAACAATGTGAAGCTCTTTGTTTCTGTAATGAAATTGCCACGAGGACAAACACATTAGAGGTACAGAAACAGAATTCACAGTCAAAAAGCAGTAGCTGCCTGCATGCTATTGAGATAACAAAACAAAATGTTTCCAGATGAGTGACCATACTTTGCAGAATATAGATCCATTAGGCAATCGGAATTTACAGCTCATTCTAGCCTATATGTACTTCCAGTTAAAAAAAAGCAAAACATGATGTCAAACCCAGGAAGTCACAGATGGCCTTAGTCCAGCACAGGAAGAAGCTCAAGTGGGACTGACAGTAATAGAGAATATCACTTTAGACCTCAAGGATATTTAATTCAAGTAAATGTCTTTTTGAAAACATTTGGGATGACAGTATGGCTCATAAGTAACCCTGTACAAGCCCTATACTCTACTGCATGAGAAATGTTATCAAACTTTCAGGACCAAAAACTGGGTTGTGCTAAAAGGACAGAACTGAGCGGTTCGGAATATATGCTGTAGACCAAGAAATTAATGCTGAATTTTAAAACATGCATAAGATATCAGTAAAGCACACATATTTTAGCAGGAAACAAGTATTTCCTCTAATGACACTGACAGAAGTTATCCAATGCAGCCTACTGCTTTTAACCTAAATGCTCTTTTTTTAAGAACTTTTCTCAGAATCACAGGAAATGAGATGGGAATCAGAAAGTCCATCTCATTTTTACTCCCCAGTTTGAGACAAGATGGGCTGTATCTAAACTATTCCTGACAGATGTCTGGTAAGTTCTTAAAGCCTGCAGAGGAAGATGTAGTACATTACTCCTAAGCAATTTACTCTGGTACTTACCTGTCTTTCCCATTAGATATTTTTCCACCTGCCTGGTGTATACTTCCACTGCTGCAATTCTAGTCCACATCGCTTGTTTCATTCTCAGCAGACATGAAAAAAATGCTTTCCCCCTTCCTTCCTTCTTTTTTCAGCAGCTTTTTAAGCTTGCCATTATGTTTTTTTGACAGATTTGTCCTGAAAAACCAAATTTTTTATCACATTTTCATGTTTCCACATTTATTGTCTAACAATTCTTAAGGGCTCATCTTTTAGATTAACGTCCAGATTGGAAATGGCAGTCCTGGGGAGGTCATACCATGCTAAGGAGAGCAGAAGGATTACTTCCTGTGATTAATTTTAAACAATTCTGTTTCTACCTTTCAGAATTTCAGTTACATTATTTAACGATGATTGATTATTTTTTGGTAAGGAGTAGTTATTTAAATTCTTATTTGCACTGATATGACATGCCATTCACTGCTATGTATATTTGATTTTGATTGTCACTATTTACTGTCTAGGACAGGTTTCTTTGTAGGTTTTTGTTCTTGTTATTCATATTGATATTTTTGCTTGTGGATTGTTTTCGGTTTTGCTTTTGTTTTGATTACTGCTGTTTACTTTTGTTTCCTTTGTCAAGATCCTTCATTCTAATACTCCACTTACAGTAAGCTCACAACCACACATGGTGTGCACATTTAATACATTGTACTTTGTTCAGGTTCCTAATGAAAATATTTAAGAATATGGAGCCATAAAATCCGCCTGTAGTACTTACATCCTTTAACTTTTCACCTATTAATTTTTTTTTTCTCCAATTACTTATCCATTTTGTGAGAAACTAATCAGGAGTGCATTTTGGAGGAAGTCAAGTGAATAAACTGTTGGACAAGGTCAAAAGTCCTACTCAATTCAAAATATCTGCTTTCACTCAACTCTCAGGTTTGCTGTCAGAACAAAAAAAATTAATTGGTTCATCAGGATTTCTTTTTGACAAACCCATATCAATTTTTACTTATCAGTTTGGTGTCTTCTAGATGATAACTTTGCCAAGTTGTTTCTTTCCAGTATTTCTTTGCAAATTGAAGTTACAATTATTGTAGAAGATTTTAGGCTTCTCCTATTGTTTGATCTCCCTTTTTCTCTAGGAATGAAACAATGCAGGACGTTATGATTAATGTCTGCCATATTGCCAGTTTTCCAAAATTGTTTCTCCAGAACTGAAGAAAACGTTATTCTTTGGCTGTGTCTCAACTTCCTGGATCTAAAGATATGTCCTGCTTGTCTGTTGTATAGTTTTATTCTCTTTCTTCAGTGAATCAGGAGTTAGAAACCTGCCATTAACATCAAAGTCTATCTGCATATTCCGGATTTTGGTGCTGACACTTTTTCCTTTTTGTTTTTTTCTAAAGGCTTCTTCCACTTAATCTTGTTAATTTAGAAGCCAGCAACAGACCATACCTGACAGTAATATTCTTGGTTTTTTTCCTCCTATTATTGTGTAGAGATTTAAAGAGTCTAAATTTCGTTATACTTTGGATTCAGTGAGAGTACATATAATCTTGATATATAAAATTCTACCTCAAACTTCTTAGTAAGTGGCATTATTCACCAGCATTCATGTTACAGGAAATGATCAACTGAGTGAGTTTTGGTGCCGAAATAATGTTGTTTACATTCTTCTCTGTGTTACACTTCCACACTTTTGTTCTTTTACTTTGCTATGGTTCTCTTTTCAGTGTAGTGCATCTAAAATCTTGCTGATACTGCTGCATCTTTTCCAATTCCCCCTTTGCTAGAGATTTGTTCATAATGTTGATAAGCTCCTGGTGTCCCTTGAAACTCATTAACCTACAATCATTCAAGTTCTCCCACTCAATCAATTTAAGAGGACACATCTATCACACCAGATGATCTTCCTGACATCTTTTCTTGGTAGGACAAAGGAAGACAAAGTGGGTGAAACCTGGGCCAAGATACAGTGTGAGGATTCTCCCTCTGTCAGGCAGAAGGCATTTTGACACTACAGCAGTACCCAGCCAATTTGCTTCTTCCCCTGGAATCTTTGCAAACTTGAATGTTTGCTTCAAGTGTTATTGTTTCAGGATCAATACACAGAAAAAATTAAAGGCATGTCCTCAAAAGGAATGGAGGGCAGCCTAGTAAGCACTTGTGTAACACTGTGCACCACACTGGAAGTGTCTTAATGAAAGTCTGTATTGCATATGGGGCTGGAGACGGAGAATAATTTATTCTCAGGAAATTATGAATCCAGATCCATAGACAATGTTAAATTATTTTTTTAGACCAAATAGTGTTAGAAACAATATTGTAGTTGACAGTTTGAATCTCTATGCATAAGATTTAATTTCTGAAAAAACGAAAATCAAATGACAAGAATAACCAATAAATGTGGAATAACTGAAATGGATAGCCATTAACCACGATTTACTCTCAGCCAGAAAACTGGTCTCCTTATCAGCTGTACCAGTTATAACTCATGGCATAAGGGACATCACCTCTTTATAAAAGATATAATTACTCTGAGGCTTTCTTTCTGATTGTAAGAGGTCTGACTGAGATAATTTGGATCAAAAGTCCCCCAAGAGAAGTACCTATAACAAAAACAATTTATTTTAATTTTGTTTTCTGAGGGATGTTTTAGTCTCTAAACTTATGGAAAATACCTTCAGGATTTCTCTGTAATTTAAAACTATGCAAATAAAATTTGATATTGGAGGGATAATTAGTGTTTCTTCATTATAAATTCATTAAAGTAAATGCAGTAAATTTTGGTTTTGAGAGCAAAATAGTGTAAACAAAATGTAACAGAACCTGTGGTCTGATTGTATTTAATTCCTCATTGCAAAATAAGAGCAGAGGCATAAAATAAGATAGCAGATCCCATTGCAAATTTTAATGTGTTAACCAATAACACAGAATATAACCAAGAAAAATGCAGAGAAGAGCTGCTTGTAACTGATGAAGAATACAATGTAAAACATCCATTGATGTTATAGTGTAGAGAAAATATGCTCCATTATTGGAAATAGAGGTCACTGAAGTAATAATTTCAAACAAGCTAATCTATGTCTTAAAACCTGTGGGATCTGCCATGCTTTCACTGATGCCAAGGTCAAAGACAAGGGCTATGCTCAGCAAGCATACATCAAAAGTACAAATTACTGCAGCCACTTATTGGAGTGATTTCTGAATAACTACTACCATCACTGTGAGATAGGTCAAAACAATTATCATTTTGAACCCCTCAGATAGCTGTTAGTGTGTCTTATATATCTAAGTGCCAGACTCAAAAGCATACTTAAGACTTAGAGGAAAAACAAGCAAGGAATATGAATCAATGGTTAAATCTTTTAGATGGTAAGGTTGAGTCTTGCATACAGGTCAAGTTCCCGAAGACATTACTGTTTCTTGCTTATCATTCACTGCTAATGTGAAATGTATCCCAAGGAGAGAATCAGGGCTCCTTGTTTTCTGCTTCCTCCCCCTGTTATCACTGCCACCTGCTTTTAACTCTCCAGAACAGGATTTGGGAGTGAAGATGTCTGACTCCAGAAACTTCCTGAGGCTTGCTGTAGGCCCTTGAGTGCTCTTCCCTTTACCCAGGGACCTCAACAAGAACAATGAAATATGCACATGTCCTATAAAAAGCCTAAATGCTTCCACTGCAGGAAAGTCAGGTAACAAGGTATTTTGAAATGTTAGTGCCTGAATCCTGAGTCTAATAGGGAAATCTGGATATAGAAGCTGTCCATGCACTGCAGGGAGTTGAAAAGCATTGGTTTGTTACAAGCTCTAAGGGCAACATCTCAATTTTACAAGTAATGTTAATCAGGAAACTATTAGGGGAAAGAGCTGAATTGTCATTAAAAGTCACTAAAGCCTATGTAATTTAATTTAGTTTAATCAATCAATAAAAAGACTTCTAACTAAATGTAGGGCTTTGACACAAGCCCTTACAATGGTTACAAGCTGTGACAATTTCTTTGTGTCTTCCCAAATTGTAAAGGCAGAGTGAAGACTTTTCTCCACATCACGGAGAAGAATCAATGAAACAAGAGACCAAAATTCGTACAGGATTTCAGCTAAATTTGGAGTTAGGCTCCAAAATCGATCCTGAAAATGTCTTGTCTTTTTTGGCTGCTGCTGGACTCTGAAGGTACCTAGATAAGACAATAACACTGACTTCTTTGGTCAAACAAAACTGCTGAACCTTTTTACCAGCAACCACCAGAAGGTCTGTTTCTGATAACGTGGGTATTGCCTTTGCTGAAAGGAATGAGGGGCTGTGTGCCCAGATCTCAGCCCTCATCCTGCTCTGCAGCTGTGAGAAGGGGCCCTCCACCATGGCCCACCAGGTCACCAGTCTCAGCTGCTGCCAGAGCACTACACATGTTAGAGACATTCATAGGACTGGCACTCAGAACAAACTGAGTGCTATCTCCACTGGGGCAGGAAAAGTTGACCTGGCTGTAAGAGAAAGGTCATAACAGTTTGAATAGTCATTCAAAAACAAGCAACCCCAAAATCAAAACCCCATTCTCTCAATTTTACAGATCTTATCTGGTGACTTTTTCAATCACTGGCCACTGGGTTCCATTCTGGCACACTGTTGCCCTGGTTCTCAAGGGAGGCAAAAAAAACCTGCTGTGAACTTCCATTTCTATCTATAACATAAGGAAACCCTCAGTATTTCAGAGGCATTGTGTGTAGCTAAGTTTAATAAAGCTGGTGAGGTATTTATATACATATTATATCTATCTCTGTGGCTGAGGGAAGATAATTGTCAAAAGCAATGGGAATGGAATGGAATGGAATGGAATGGAATGGAATGGAATGGAATGGAATGGAATGGAATGGAATGGAATGGAAAGGAATAGAGAGGGGTGAGAGCATGGGATGACTAACAGAGTCACAGAGCAATGTAATTTAGCAAAACAGATGAAGCCATAGAGACCAACCTACTCAGCTCAGGGAGCTGCTGGCAGCTTGCTTACCTCGTGCTGAATGCTGCTCATTGTTTAATCAGTCAAGATATAACTCCCCTGACTGTGTTTGGGGAATCAAAGGAAGAAATATTGAAAACATTTTGCTGCATTAATCCTAAGGCTCAATTTTGAAACTTCTTTAATCCCGTCAGATGTGACTTCTATGCGTCAGCTCAGCAATAGAGCACTGCTACTGAGTCTCAGTGTATTTTCTGACTGACTTACAAACTGAAAAGGGAGTGAAAATAAGGAATCTGTCATAGGATTGGCCAAGCAGCAATTTTCAATCAGCACATAGGCAATGGAGTAATTCTCCTGTTAGGATGCCCCAGCAGGGTGTTTTAGTGTGGTGATGACATCAGTTTTAGGAATATGGTTGCACTGGCCAAGTCTCATGCGCTGAGCATGAAGCCAACACAGCTGGCTCTTCCTACTCTGAAACCCTATATACATTTTGCTGCCTCTGCACTGGAGTCCAGTACACAAAATGCCGTGAGAGACTTAGAAAACTCTAACTGCAACCTAGAAGGAGAGGGGCTCCCACTCCTTACGTTCACGCTCACAGGGAGGAAAGAAAGTGATCCATCAGTCGTGGGACATAAAGGAATGAATGGGGAATGGAAAATGCCTTTACTTCTTTCTAAAATCAAGACTCTGGATAACTTTGTTTAACTTCTGATTAATTTAAAACTTCAATTAACCAGGTCTGGCTTTTCTTTAATAAAGACTAGAAGTATAAATAAGCTGGCAAGCCAAATGAGTCAATGCAGTTTCTTAAGTCCAGGTCTTTTCAGATCCGGGTAAAAAAGAAATGCTTATGCAGATTCCAGCCAATGTATTCCAATCCTAGTAAATTCTGATTACCTTTATGTCCTCTTGATTCTACTGACAGCTTTCTTTCAAAAATGGAAGAGATACATCTAGTTAAATCATAACTACTCTCACCCTGTGTCTCGGTGCTCTTCTTCCCCCTCCAAAAAGAAAAGACCAAAGTCCCTTTCATTCAAAGGCTGCAAAGATCCTGTGCGAAATCCCAGTGTTATTGAAGGCAATGTCAGAACTCCCACTGAGTCCAATCAGGTCAGGATTTCACTGCTTAGTTTTGTAAAGCTGATGAGTAAGGGGACGTGGGATATGGGTATATAAACCAGTCACAAATCACAGAATGTGAATCATGCACTGTAAGAGCTGAGCTTTTATAATACAAGAAATAGGTCATCCTGGGAAAATAAGGGTTTCAAATCTAAAGCTGATAAAAATGAAGTGTTTTTATCTCATGCATAGTCACTTTTGAAACATCATAGCACAACTTTCTCATTGCTGAGTGGAGTGCTTAGATTAACCCAACATTAGCCACTGAATAAAATTTGGCTTAATTTTAAAGGGGCTAGGTAGTAAAAAAAAAGCATAATAAATTTCTATGATCAATAAAGATGAATAAAAAGAAATCAGATGAGCTTTGGCAAAACGTTTAGTTGCAATCATATGCTTCTAAAAGCCAGGGAAAGAACAATTATTGCAATACTTTCTCATGAAGTATTCCTATCTGCCATCTTAACTAAAGGACACACCATATAGAAGAGATTCCATGAGTTCGGTTGAAAATAACTGATGTTGTGAGAAGAGATGATTCTGTGACATTAGTCTATGGGTTTTATGCCCCAGCAATAGCTACAAGAGTTTAACACTGAGTAACCTCATGTCTGCCTGTATGGACAGGGCACCCTGTGCCCTGCCTCTTACTGTCCCATCTTTGCAGAGCGGCAGCAGCTTAAAGAAAAAGAAAATGTACTTGAGGCAAGAAAAAAAGCCAAGTCCTTATCCGATAACTCAGAAAGAAAACTAAAAAGAACGAACAAGATGGGAGTAGAGGGGTGGAGTAGGTGAGCAGAGGTTCCTTCTGACCTGAATTATCTTTTCCTCCTACGAAAACACAAGAATCTGCAAACTCAAAATGCACAAGATCTTAACCTATTGTCAGTGCAGGAAGAGATTTCTCTGACACATTTATTGGCTGCAAGAACCCAACTTGATAATCCTGCTTCTTACATCCTATGTGCGGAACATCCTTATCCATCTGCTAGCTGGTACTGCTGCTCTTGTTCAGCTACCTAGCACTTGTGAAAAGTTTAGTGATTGCTCTTCAGATTATTGGAAAATTAGTAAGAGTCTCCTCTCCTTAATGCTAATTCCTCTATCCATATAAGCCTTTTTCTCCTAGGAAAACAACTGAGTTGAAGCTACAAATCCTCAGCTGCAGTATTTTGAAAATTATGTGTCTGATTCTTTCTTCACAGTGCTCTTTCTGTCTGCTGGCTTTTACAGGGACAGTTAATGGCAGATGAATTTATATATTCTTTAAAAGCACCTTGTCACAATATAGTATTGGTCTCCAGATCAGTAATATGCTAATAAATTCACAGTGTTAAAAGAGAGATATTTGTTTTTTGGACAAAAAAAAACCCCCAAAATAAAAACAGCAGCAGCAGCAACAACAACAATATCAAAGCATTTTCATTAAAAATTTCACATTTTTTAAAACTTGAAAATTCCAGCACCTTTCAAAAATCATCGATAAGTTCACATGATAATGTGTCAGTTACCTTAATTAACGATTGCATCTATTGAGCAGCAGTTCTCAATTTTCTTTTTCCATTATCGCTGGATTTTTTTCATTCTGTCAGAGGAAGAAAAAAAGCTGAAGACTTTATCTGTGTTTTACCTGCACTTAGAAACTAAGATGTTTTTCCAAATTGGGCACTCTAGTGCTTGTTCCTGCCTTATAACATTCTACAAAGGAAGTTCCAGCGCCGGGATTTTATCTAAAGACTTTGGACCAGATCCTGGAACAGAGAGCCTGTAATAGCAGACTTATTATATAACTGATTCTGCTTTGATTTAGTTCAGAGTGTCTGGCTTTTAATTGCATAGAAATCCATCAGCCAGGAGGGAAGGGAAAAGAATCATTGTGACTCATCTAAAGGCTCTGATAGCAATCATTTTTGTGGATCTTCTCCACATGAAATTAACCTTTGCAAACGTGAATTGATATAATCCTCTTGCCAAAGTAAGTCCTCCTCTTTTAACCCAGGGACAACCTTATCAAGGTTTGGACAACACCTCCATTGCAGATAAATTCAGTAATTGAAGCTACAGACCACAGTTATTCTACTGTTTGAGAAAGAAAATTCAAGAAGAGCCAAAATGAAAGAGTAATAAAAATGTCTCATTTGGCTACAGCCTGATTTTGGTATTTCTGCTTTAAAAATTTTGATGGAGAATATTTCTGTAGGATGGCTCCCTCCTGCAGTAGGACTGAAATAGTTTATTTCATTAATTAATGGTGACCTTTCTTTTCGTGTATCACAGATAGGGAAATATGTGAGGATCGGGAAATTTTGCTTATAATATTTATTGATGACTTGAGAGAATTAGTAAAAGTGAGAAGTATACTGATCTTGCCCAAGCCTATGACATCAAAACTAGTATTAAAGAGACATTATCTAAAAAAAACTCCATTATTGACATTGCTCAGTAACAGGTAAGCCATTTATATAAAGAAATTAAAACCTGAATAATTTCTTCTCTTTTGCAGAACCCGAAATCAGTTTTTGCATGCTTTTCTAAAGTAAATAATTGAAAGGAACCTTGATTTAGCACCTTAAGATAAAATTGATAAGGATATTATTTATTCCAGAATATTTTGGAGCTATAAAACAATCT
Organism: Phainopepla nitens; assembly: GCA_013400175.1. Lineage (NCBI taxonomy): Eukaryota > Metazoa > Chordata > Aves > Passeriformes > Bombycillidae > Phainopepla > Phainopepla nitens. Next base: position 532,268 of record VXBQ01017623.1, read on the forward strand.
CAGATGGGTCAAGGTTTTTTACAATGTTACTTGTTATTACTTAAGACGTGACTAAAATTTATCATTTTGATATTTCTCATTCTCACAAAAGAAGAAGCCTTAGCCCTAAAACTGCTGAATGATTCATTAATACCTCTCTGTAAAGCACAAAAAGTACATTTCATAATTTGTCAGATCCTTATAAGTTTATCTCCTCACCATGTCTTGAGCTAGATATCTCACATATATCCAGTGTGGCATTGTCTTGCTTTCTTGGGAGATGTCCTTGCTGTTCATTAACAACTGATCAAAAAATGTCCATAACTGTACTCGTAACCATTTGCAATACCCTGCAATTTGCAGTGACAGATATATTAATCTGAATAAGCCACAAGATACTCTCTAACAGTAGAGTAAAAGTAAGGTGAAATGAAAACTAAAAATCTTCTTTCTTGAGTTTTTGTAAGTACATTTACAACTAACTATTTACAGCCAAGAGTATTAACTCCTTTGAAATTTTAAATTGGAGTAAGACATCCCATGAACCAGACAATATAATTGTAGTCTCATAAAATAAATAAATAAAATCCCAGTAACATAATCACCATCTAGTTTCTCCCAGAATAGTTCTTAGCATCAAAAATTCAAACAACAGTAGATACTGTCTAATTTGTTATAGGAACAAGCCGATTATAATAATCTAATTTTACCAAAATAAATAATAAAATTTTATAAAACAGCCATTTATAATTACCTTGTTGGTAGCAACTATCCAAGTCAGATGCAAAAATGTTGGATCTCTCATCTGATAAATGAGAGAGGTGGAAAGGGTTTTTTGGGAACTACTGGTCTGACACTCACACCCCTATTTCCTGATGTAGCAAGGTTGGTGCTCCCTTTTCTCATGTCATGCAGTGTCAGACCAGGCCTGAACTGAAACAGAACTGCTGTGCTACTTCCTACTTTTTAAATATTATTCTACTATGGCTGAAATGTATAAAGCTCAGTATATGCAATTTTTAAACCAATACTAACTACAGGCTTTTATTGCAAAACAAAGCCAAGCGTTCTCTTCACCATTTTACCTTGGCCTTCATCTTTGCCTTCTGCAAAATTTCTTTAGCATTCACAAGTTATGGATGTGTTAAACAGGCACACAAATGTCTCTTTTGTTTCTGCCTAAGGTACTGAAGTCATATTTCCTTCAAGAGAGAAAGGACACTTTGAAATTACTTTTTTATCTGACATATTTCATATAATTTCTCATGGTATTAAAGATATATAACTAAGGATATTAATAGCATTATCAACAAGGTATTCAGCAGTGATTAATAAAGATATTAAAAGTCCTTTGACATTCATGCAGCAGTAGGTGTGCAAAAGCAAGAAACTTTCCTGTTTGAAGCTGTATGACAGGTTAGTAGGGACCCTGGGCAGCTCCTGGCCTTGCTCCAAGCCTCCTTGCTGCTCACCCCTGCTGCTGCCAGACATTATTTATCTCTGAAAGAAGCTAAGTGCATATTATCCCCTATTAACTTCTATTTGAATGCTTTGTCAAATACGGTATAATATGAACAAACACATCTTTCAGCCAGTGTTTCTATTACAGTTTCTTTCCTTCCAGTGTAACCGACATTTTTCTACCTGTGCTTTCTAACAGGAAACTGAAGGGCTCCAGATTCAGCAATAAACAAGAATCTAAGTGTGATGGTAGCTGCAATCTGCTTTTTATTATTTTTATTTTTTTAACCTTAAATCCTTTTTCTATGTATTATTTCCACTGAAACCCGGTGACTTCTGTCTTGCTTTGCTGACTTTTTGTCACTCTTTATTAATTTCCTTTTAGTTTTGCAGCACTACACCAGGTGAGATACTATCAGCTAAAACTACAGACATTGAACACATTTCTCATAAAACTGCATGCATCTGCTATATACTTAAAAAATACAAATGTCATTAACTAATGTAAAAGTAATTATGAAGATCAAATTTCTGTACAATTCTATTGTCTCAGGTACTGAAATGAAAACAAATAATTTAATATTTTTTGATGACTTATTTTATCTTTTTCTGGAAAGAATGAAACTTTGCCCTCTAAGTGACTGTACCCTTTGAACTAACACCAGATCTTTTTGATTTTCTAGAGGGTTTTCAGTGGGATTTTCACCAAAAAAAAGTGACCCAAAATCTGTGTAAATATTAGGGGATTTTTATGTTTTCACATATAATATATAAATGCAGGCACAACTGTCACTCACTGAGGCGTCTCAAATATCCTTGAAGCATGGGCATAGTGTTAACTATCTTTTGTTTTTTCTAAATTCAAATGTTTTCAAGGTCCTGTTTTAATGTTTATGACATGCTGGCAACCATACTGTAACTGATGCCATCAGTGTCAGTTTCAATTTTTTTCTCTATTATAATAATTAGACTAATTCTTCATAGGAGTTACTATTTTTACATTTGAGGAGTAAAGTTACTTATATCAAAGCCTTCATAAAATGTCTGAATCCATCTAAAATTATAAATGCCATCTTCAACTTTTATCCATGTTGAACAGCAGAACTGAATCAGATATTACTTCAGGATCCGGAAATAGCTGGAAGCTTCATCTTTAGAGTCTTATTTTCCTGTATTTTTATGACATCTAGGATTTTGAGGCAGAATATATTATCTCATAGAGGTTTGATCTTTTAACCCATGGTAACCAGTTCAAGTAAGAACTGAAATTTGGTCTCTCAATGACCTATGTCAGATGTGTGTAAACTGTGTAAGCATATTATATATGAAATCTGAGCATGAGTTTCTGCAACCTTCACAGGAAATACATACTGTCCAAAATTTGAATAGATGTTAAAAATGTAAATATTTTCCTCATGAGAAACCTGCATTTTTGGGGTTGGCTATAATAATCCAACTTCTCTGTTTTCTTTTTCTCTTCTCCCTCTTTTTAAAACCCTGTTTTAGTGCATCTCTTTTATTAGGTATATCTTGAAAGCAAGCCCAGTTCTATAAAAACACCTTTCTTCCTGCAACTGGAGTTCCAAGATTCCTCACCCTTGTCAGTGAGTACACTGAAGCCCAATCTAGTAGAAATTTAAACAAGGCAATGAGCGTGGGCAAGTTGTTTTCTGCCAGTCATCACCGCCTTAACAAAATGAATGTATTATCTCTTTCCATTACAACTGCCCTTTTCCTCATGTACATTGCATTTCAGATGTTTATACATTTAAAGGCCAAACTGTACCTTGACATGCAGCTCGTACAGCTGTGACCTGTGAGATTGTGTGCTATGACGCATTTACTACTGTTTGCCTCACTCCCTAAAGAATTACGAGAAAAAGAGTCACCATTTTAAGGCAAAATCTTGCATTTAAAAAAACCTTCAGATCTTACAATGTGCAGGAAACACACCACTGGTATTTGGTCACCCATCAGAGAGCATCCAGCTGAAAAGCAGCAGTGCTGACTGACTCTGTGTCTCTGCCAAAGGGCACAGAACCATGAGAAGCAGAGGCAACCTCCCCTGAGAGAAGATTATACCACAGCATAAAACCCCACTTTTACTTGGCATAAGCAGAAGGCCGGTCAAAGTAACCTATGCTTTTAACTTCAGTTTGTTTACAGCGATGTGAAAGTCAAGATGAGATGTTTTCTGAAATTCCCATGGCAGACTGGTAAGCATAATGAAACATCAAAACACCGAACAGGGCATTGAGCAGTGAAAAAAGGGTTGTGAGTGCCAGCTTTCCATTTGGAACAGAGATGGACATGGCCAGGCAGCTGGTGGGAATAATTCCTGTCTGCCAGACCATCCAATAGGTGAGCACAGCACATGATGACAAGATGGAAAGGCACAAATTGAGAGCATGAATAAGGCTCCTGAACAACACACTGGGCACTGATTGCAGGTTACACTCCCTGAACATGCTTCAGAGACAAATGCCTGAGCTTTGCAAACAGGACACATTTTCAACTTGCTGAGAATACTAACGATTGAAATGTCTTTGTGCTCTTATACCTAACAGCAAGGGCTAAGAAAATCACATACAGCTGGAAAATTTGTATGGTTTTCTCTGAAATATCTTACTCATTTATAAAAGCCTTTTTTACAATTCCTAAACAAAATAAAGCATCACCATATGCTGAAAGTCATTCTTACATGCTCTGTGCTCCTCAGTCAAATCTGATGTCTCATTAAGGGTTGCTAGTTAGGTGTTCTAGTGTTAATGTGCCACTAGGGTTGCTCTGAGCACTTCTTAAATTTTCTTCACTATTCTCAATAGTATAATTTTCTGTATTTTTACTTAAAGTATTTTTTATAATGGCAAGATTTTCCATTTGACTAAAATGGATTAAGAATAAAGATATTCCATTTATATTTTTGTACTCTCTGACTATAGGAAACGCTTTAAGGATTGTCTTATAGTTTCAAACTTCTAGTCTGTTTGTTTTCCACCAAGGACATTTCTGCCATCAATTATCTTGATATTAGAACCAGTGCTTTGTGCCCTCTTTTGTAACTGTAAAGAAGAGAAAAGTCTCAAAAGAACAAGCTAATAACAAATATATGTGAAACAAAGATAATTCAATATTTCAGGAAAACAGATGCTACCTTGTAAGTTTGATTTTCTACTGTAATAAAAACAAGTAGAAAAAGGATTGCAAGCAATAAAAATCAGTTATATCAGATTCTAAAATAGATCAGGACCTGTCAAATATTCTTTGATGACTGGTGACCTGGAAATCCTATAGCCTATTTTATCTCCATTGGTTTAGTCGCCAAGTAGTGGAAAGCCAATATCTGTGCCCTAATTCAGCATCTCTATATTGTTCCTGTTTGTTCTCCTAGGTCTGCAATAAGCCACTGCATCTTACAGCCATATATAAAAGAAAATCCAGATTCTTAAGTATATCTGGTTGCTCTATATTATGTCAAAAGAAATCAGGTGTGTGGGCTGATCTTTTTCCAGATAATTTATTTGTAAAATCTGTCAAACATGGAAAAATAAACAGTTGGGTTTTTGGCGGGTTTTTTTTAGAGTATTCAAAATATAAATATGCACAGAACTGACATTCAGACAATCACAAAATGAAAAGATAAATAAATTGAATGAAGCATAAAAAAACATGTCATTCTTTTAAAATGTCATGATACTGGAAAAAAACTGTAGGTCATTCCAAAGACTGGGATCTCACATTCTTGAAAATAACTGGATTATTTATTTAGGCTGTCAACCTGACTGATGATCTGCACAAAACCTTGTAGTAAAATTTTCATTAAATCTTTTTTCATCAATTCCATTTTTCTTCAGAAAGCTATATTGATTTAATTCTTCTTTTTTTAAATGAAATTGTTCTTAGAGAGATGCATTGAGATTAAAATATTTTTTGTTTTATTTTAAAGAATGACACTTTTAAATGGGATTATCCTTTCAAAATCACTTAATCTATTATTATTCTATTTTTTTTTACCTTTCTGTTTCCTCGTGATAGTATGGAATAGCACATCAATCATTAGTAATTCATAATAATATAAAAAATTGTTTTGGCTTTATCATATCCTAAATTTTAAAGGGAAGCTGATATTTAAAACTGGTTGAAACTACTGATTTTCTAGAACATTATGTCTCCCATGTTCTTGTGAAAAAACATTTCGGCTTTTCAAACTCAAAAGAAGATAAACTGAAAATATACCAATTACATGGCTAAAAACTTTCAAAACTTTTTTTTTTTGGCAGGACTTTTTTTTTGTTTTTAGAGTGAAAACAGTTCAGCCTTTATTTCACTTCCTTTGAGGTACCAGGAGTACTCATGCCATGTACCATTAAACCCATGAGTTAAAAGTCTAGTCTCGCTGTCTGTCAATATAGTTTATGGACAAATACATTTAACTCCAGTCAGTAAGAAGACAAACTTGAAATTCTCTAAAATGCTTCTATCTCACTACTCACTGAAAGGAGATCTTAGGATAAATAGGCTGCAGGTTATGGATCTAAATTGAAATGCCTAACATAGGTAGAGTAAATACCATCTTCATCCAGTGTTGACAAATAACTAGTCAAAATACTTTTAAAAAATTAGTAAATAAAAAGAGTAATTGTATTACGCCATAGTATATTGTTGGCTGACGTGGCCGTCCCCGGAGCCCGGCTAGATTCTGGATCACCCACACACTGTCCGGGTGGAGAAGCGTCGAGTGTGGGGAGCTGCTCCCGTAGGTGTTGCTCAGGCAGCAGAACCTTATGAGTGCAAGCTCAGAGCTACTGCTCTTAGGAGGAGACGACCTATGGTCAGGGCAGAGGCAAAGAGATGACGAGAAGCTCAAGAGTTTTACAACTCCAACACAAGCTTTTATCCTTGCGGAAAGATCAAGGCACAAAAGCCCCAAGCGTGCCTGTGCACAGGGTTTTATATAAGCACAAATCGGGGGAGGGGAGAATACAACAACCAATGGGGATGTGAGGAAGGCAGAGCAAGGGAGGAATAAAGGGATTACATATTTAAACAAGAATCAGTCTGGACAAGGGGAGGGGACAAAGGGTCACATGGGCCCATGGGGCATCAAGTATTAGGGGATTTCCAAAGGGGTGGATACTTCAGGGATTGGCCCATGTGAGGATTGACAGGGAAAGAGCTGGAACAAGGGGCATGGTTGAGATGATGGACAGGGAAGGCACTGGAATAAGGGGAGGAGATACTTTGAGGGACAGGTTCTTGAGGGAGGATACGACCAAGGGAGACACCACTTACATAAATTCATGGGGGGAACAGAGACATACCATATAAACGTATCTGAAGAAAAATAACTGACCGCAAATTGGAGATATAATGATAAATAGGGTAATGTTTCTCAGAATGATGATATTTAGAAGGACTCATTGTCCAGTCATGTCAACCATAGACAACCCAAGCAGGATTCAGGCTAAAATATTTCTCTTAACCATAACATACATGAAATGCTGGGAGATATTTTATAGGGACAGTGCATTGAAGTCCTGGAATAGACTGATTTCTTGTTGCTGTTTAAGAGCAGCACAAATAAAAAACTGGTCTGCTGATCAGAAAATATAATCAAAAATTAAATCAGCTGATGAAGTTATTTTAAACATTTTCAGCAGCACAAATATCTGCTTTTAAGCTGTATTATGGCTTTTGACGTTTCACAGGCACAATACACATTCAAATGCACTGCTAGACACATTAGACCACTGGCAATGCTTTGCCAGGCAAAGGCCACAGATCCTCATTCAGAGTAGAAATAGTCACCAATGTATCTGTTTCAAAGATAATTAATTAAATGTTTACATTTTTGTATACTTTTGAGTGAGTGGTTCCTCTCTTCCAGTTTGATGTGCCCATGTAAGCTGTGAATTGTGAGAGAGGGGATGTCAAATCAGCTCACACCTTAGTTACTATGCTCTAGAGTCACGAACACAGTCTTTATTCTGCATTATGATTTTCACACATACCCACAGGATTTTCCTGCTGGCTGCTCCTCAGTAGATGTTTTCTTCAAACATGGTGGTTTATGTGAAAATATGGGAGCATTAAAAAAAAAAAAAGTGGAAGTATTTATTTCTTCTTAATGTAGCACAATGTTTGGAAGCTTTTTTGACAGGCACCAAATGATTTTGTCAGGGAAAAATAAAATCTATCTAATTATTTAACAGATCTATCAATGTTTCAACAGGTGTGTACTTTTCCTGTTTAAGAATAAAGAAAATTAGTTTATTACCATTGTAACATGCTGTTCTTTATACCACAAGACTGATGTGTATCGGTGTGTAATTTAGGAAAAAATTTACTCCTTGTCAAGCCTCTGAAATATGTGCTTTGTAAAGTGTAATATGAGAAGGCATCTCTTTTTAACATATTTGAAAAACAGAAACCATACATTATAGTATTATTAGATTAAATGGTTACTATTGTGTAGACAAGCATTTTGGCCAATATCTAATGGAATTAATACTTTCAAACATGTCTCATGCCATCATCGCTTCATAGGATTATCTTGACAATTTCTTTTAATTCTTCTGTATTTTCAACATGTCCATTTGTAAGCCATTGCATTTTTTAAGCCTTGATAACTCTGAAAATGATCTCCACAGAAATTCTGAGTGCCTTTAAGGATACATTGGCAATTTCGTTGGTGTAAGTATTTCTTAGGAGCTATATTCATGAATATTTTCTTCCACATCTAACATCGTGTTGAGGATACAGTGGTTGCTGGTTAATGTACATTTTCTGCAGTGATGGCTGGTTTTCAACAATAATCATAATTGTGTCTTTTCTGATCAGCAAGACTGATAGGTAACGTCAGGATGTGAATAATATCTCTCAACTCCAATTTAAACAGATGGTCATGGTTTATAGGAGAGGTGTGAGATTGAATCAGGAAACACAAAGCAAATAATTACTATACACAGTCAAGGCACTGGAAAAAAACTGTAGATGTGGCTGTTAGATTGCAAAAGAAAGGAAAAAGAGGATGAAGTGGTTTATCCCATTTCAGAAAAACACAATACTGGGATCAGTTCTGGTATAATGTCTTAATTAATGGCCTAGATGAATGGAAGGGTTGCCCTCTTGGCAAGTTGGCAGCACCAAGTTAGAGGGAATAGTCAGTGAGCTGAGGCTGGAGAAAAGTGATGACAGGGCCCCACATCTGGGAGCTAGGTAGGGATAACCACCAGAGCATAGAAGGCTGGGAAGCAGCCCTCTGGGAAAGGGCTGGAGGTCCTGGTTAGTTGCAAGGAAAGCCTGAGCCAGCAGTGAGCCCTGGCAGCAGATATGGCCAACAGCACTGAGGGCTACACCAGCAGGTGCACAGGATGATCCTTTCCCTCTTCTCAGCACTAACATCCTATTGTGATTCCTACCACAATCTCTCAGTAATCTTTAGCACTCTGAATTTGCTGTGCTAACAAAAACCTTTTCTTTTAGCAGACTTTTCTCCATTTATTTAAATGTTAAAATTTTGCTTTATTCATAAATCCTTGTCCAGAATTCTGATACATTAATTGAGTTTTGGTTTAGGGTTTGGTTTGTTTTATTTTTCTTTTGCCTCTGTATCATTACGTTGTCACTCTATATTGTGTTCTGAATTGGCTTATGTCACCTTGTATTCACTCTCCTCTGTTCTGCAGTCTGACAGCTGTCAAGAACTCTTATTTTTTTCCAGTATTTTGACTATTTATATTAATTCACTTGCTTTTTGTTTCCTGATTTTGTCTCCTACCACCTCTCCTATAGAACATCACCACCTGCTCAGATTGGAAGCAGTCTCTCACAAACCACCAAATATGGATTCAGTCTGGCTGTTCAAGCAACAGGTTCAGGATAAAGTCCAAAATGTATGAACATAGAGATGAACATCCCTAGCCAATATACTCCTTAAAAAAGTGACAGATGATACTGGTAGTTAAAATGAAAAACAAAAAGCTAGGAATTTGGATGAGGTTTGAACATCCTCATCTCTCTTTCAGTTACTAACAGTTTCTGAGATGGTTTAGGTGCAGCTCTCTAACGCTGCAGTTCACTCCTTTAAAGCACAATGCAAAAAATGCCCCATCCTTGCAAAAAAAGGAAAGAGGTCAACAGATCAGGATTTTCTAGTGACTGCTTAGAAATCTAGCTATTTAAAAGTAGTTAATTTTAACATCGTTCAGGTTAGATTTCCATAGTTTTGACTGGAAGTTAGTCCTATAGAAAATTCACAGGGTTAAAGGATGCAATATAAATAAACTAGCACCTAACTGTGTAGCATTGCTGTACCTAGAGGCAAAATCTAATCCTAAATGCTGTCCTAAATATTTTTGCAAAATTTGGTTATTTTCTTATTCTGAAAGGTATGTGTTCTGTAGAAATTAAACTTCACTGCATAGTGGTGCAAGTGATTGCACAGCAGCAGCTACCAAAGTTATGGGAATATTTAAAAATATATCTTCTGAGATTTCCACCTTCCACCTTTTCTTTGGAGAGTTACACAAAACAGTAACAATTTTTAATTTTCAAATCTTGCTTGATGTTGAATGTCTAGTCCAGTGGAAGCTGCATTCCACCTCCATTTTTGTAGTTTGTTTACAAGGCAGTGATTTGCTCTGCTATAGTGGATCATGTGGAAAGCTTCCTAGCTAAAACCTCGTGGTTAGTATTCAATAATTGATAAGCAGTCCAAAAGTATTAGAGATAGCTTTCAAATATGGGAACCAATTATGTACTAGTAACACAGTGATAGTCACCTTTGAGTAAAGTACCTTTGAAAGGCTGCCTCTAGACAGAGTATTTTGGATACACCAGATTGATCAGGCTGTTTCTAGCCCCAAGATAAGAGATGGATGACTCTTCCAAAGTGTTTGTATGAGAAGAAGATGGATACTGATAGCATAGATGCAGGAGAAAAAGAAAAAATCCCCATAACGGAAGATGCTACTCACTGTAGCGACTTACAACACAGTTGCTCAAACCATATCTTCATACTACTCTGTAGAGATGTTACACAGTATTACTTGTTGATGTTATTTTGCTAATATTACTCAGCTGTTTATAAACTTTAGAAGTTTGAAAGAAGCCTTGAAAGAAGCATCTGCAGCTACACCTGTGATGGGTGGAGCACTTCAGAGACTGCAGGGCCAGGAGGAGCTGCTGATACCAGCTAGGCTGACTCCTGAGGCCCTCAGCACATGGCAGATACCAGACCATGAGACAGCCCCGAGAACTCAGTGCAACTGCAAAGTAGCCCAAAAAAAAAAAAACCAAAAACCCTCTCCTGATTCATCAACAATGAGAGCACTGGGTTTGGGTGTACTGAGCATTGTTAAGAGCAATAGGACAGAGACAACAGAGAGAAATAAGAGATAGGGTTTTGGTATATATTGACCTTCCTTCCTTTTTTAAGGATCTGTGACCAGAGGCTGCAGTCAGGGGCATTGGAGTAGCTGTAGCAGTGACATAAAACAGTTCCCAGCCAGGCTGATGCCAAGCCTGCCCTGCACCCTCTGCAGGCTGAATCATCCAGCCAAGAGAGCAAAGTTTATATGGGAATGGATTAACTTAATAAGGAATGGCTTTACACCTTGTGGAGAAAGACGACACGGCATATGTCACACACTGCCTACCTTGTCATGTAGCTGGAAAATGGCAGCTGTTTAGATTGTAAAATGCCCACTTGAAAATAGACCAGACTGGTATCAATCACGATAGATAATTTCCTTCATTCTTCAAGTAGACAATGCACATACAAATACTATAGAGACAGATCAAATTTAACTGAAGACTTATCCAATTCAACTTTATATATTAGCCATACAATCATTTTTAACACCCTTCCAAAGACACAAATCTCTCTAAATGATAAAAGACCAGATGAATATTGCCCTGTTTTTCTGCAAGATGGAGTTTCCTGCCTTATTTTCAACACAAACAGAAGGCAACTGCTAGTTTGTCTTTGCCCCGTATTTCATTTCTGTAAAATTATTTGACAGCAGTATATGAAGATGAATGCATATTCTCAACTCAACTACAGCATCCAGAAAGCTGAAGAGCTAGACTTAAAAACGCATAGTAGATTTTCTTTTGAGGCAATATAAGGGATTTAAATTACAATGTCCCACTTAATGAATTTCTGAGGTATGCCAATTTCTGCTGTAGTTCTAATGTTTCTCATTTCACTTAAATTCGTTAGAAAAAAAGGTTATGTTTCTAAATTCTTTTTAACAATAAATTCAATCTATATAAAAAGTCAACAATTAAAAAAATCTTAGAATATAAAAGTTCATAAATGTCAAAATTTTGCCTGCTTTGGGGGAATACTGAGATAATTTTCATCTGAAAATACAAAATGATACATATGCAAGCTTCCTCCATCTCAAACTAATCAGAACATTGTCTGCCTCTTGTCTTCAAAGCAATCAATTAACCACCAGACTTCACCACAATAATTGATACATATTAAATATGGTGGTCAGAATACAGATTAGAAGCTTTTATCAAAACTCTTGTTAGTGTTGCACTGAAAGCAGAGCCTTTCTCTTAATAAAGCATTTCATTCAATATCTGAATATGCAATAAGCACAGGAGTCTTGAATACTGATGACCAGAGTATCAATTAAAAAATTTTTAGAAGGCTTATTTCCTACTGAGACAATGTTAATTTAGTATGCCCCAATTCTTGCTGGAAACTTGAAATAAACAATGGGCCAGATCCAAAGAAAGCTTTCAGTAATTAAAAAAGAATCTAAAATATTATAGGAATTCATGTCCAAAATTACGCTGCTCATGAGCTGCTTGATTTGGAATGTATGTTTTTTTACAACAAATTGAATGAAATTCTCCAGTGTTCCTAGATTTGTATATGCTCAGACCAGGTCTGGCTTAAGAAGTCAGTCTCATTAGACTTCATAAACTCAATGCACCTAAATTTTGAAGGGCTCAGATTCATCCAGCACACTCACAGAATCAGCACCCTTCCCTGCCAGCACCACCAGTCTTTCTTTTTGCGCAGCGTAATGTTACACCTTTGCCCAGAGAGGGGCGAGGTGCCCAGCCAGGAGTCATCACCTCTTGCACCTGTGGGGCATTTGCTGAAGGAGAAGGTTGGACCTGACTGAAGCAGGAAAAACTGAGGACCTGTTCTTCCCCTCCCATCCAGCTAGTTACACACACTGATTGGAAAATGGAGCATCTCTGAATAGTTCTTTCAAAGAGCTGTTGATGATACTTATAGTTTTGACTGGCTTAGGGAATTCCAGAGATCAAGTTCATGTGGATTTCATGCAGGCAACGCTTCACTCTTTGACTGAAGTCCAGAACTGGGCAACAGCTCAGGTATATGATTGACGAGTATTTTCTAGCTACAGGAATGTCAGCACGATCAAAGAAGAGACTTGGCATTGGTCTCCCTGTAAATAAGAGATCTCACACTGTTTTTGAACAAGGGTGAATATTTTGCACAAGGGTGAAGTTTTTGCACTTAAAATACTTAAAAACCCAGATCAATTCCCAGAGCTTTACTAGAAGTGGAAAATTTAATACAAACCAATGGGCTTCCAAACAGAATATTTCAAACAACGGTAATGGCATGGCTTTTCTTTCCTTCCTTTGTCTCAGGGAAATGAGATCTTATGGCCATATAGACAAGTTGGGGTGAATTTCATGTTTATTATCTTTGTCATGGACTTATAGCCATATGGTTTAAAGAGCTATCAATTAGGATTGACTTTAAATTTGTATAAGTAAACTCCATTTTACATTATGATGTATATACTGCAGCCAGTATATACCAGATAGTCCTGCTGAATTTTTTTTTTAATTTGAAATTAATGCTTTAGCTCCATATCCATCTCACCAATGACAAAAATTGCAATGGTTTATTATTATTATTATTATTATTATTATTATTATT
>VXBQ01017623.1:545725-629870 GCA_013400175.1 Phainopepla nitens
TTATTGTTATTGTTATTGTTATTCCTATAGTTCATGTAATATTTAGTTTTGTATGATTTAACAAAACAGAGTGGTTTTAAACTCAGCTGGGGAGGACAGACCCACTTAGTAAGAATAGTACATCCTCATATATAACAGAGCTTGAGAAGCTTCTGGTTCATCACCAACTCCCCACCATTAAATTACAATTGAAATGGGTCAGGTGAAACAAATATGCAAAGTAAGAGCAAAACCGTGCAACATTACATATTGTATGCTAACAGGTCATTAATAGCCCACAGTGAAAATTTAATTATTTAGATACAAAATAAGGAGCTGAAGCTGTATCAACATGAAACAAAATCTATTTTCAGGATTTCGCAATACAGAAAAAAGCCTTTCGCTAGATTTTTCACCTTTCTCATTCCTCTCGGCACTGGTCAGTAAACATACTGCTTTGCACAAAATGACCTTAAAGGTGACCTTACAAGAACATTAAAAAAATCCACCTGATACAATTCGGGAGATTTTTTGAAAATAAAGGGTAGCATTCTCTTGTTTCTGTCTCCAAAACATGGTAGAAGATGACCTTGACAATTACAGCCTACAGAAAACACTTGTGAAATTGACAGCAGTGGGAGGACACGCAGTACAAAGACCTGAAATGAGGAAAGATATGCTTTTCTTTACACACAGTGCTATTTGTATCACACCTTTCTTCAGTTTCTTCACATGACTCATGAACTGCAATGCAGCAAATTGATAGAACCATTGGCACTCTGTTTCTTCACCTCATAGCAATGGCTGTGAAATGGAAAGAGGATTCAGAGGCAAGCTTGCAATGTCCTTTAACTGAAAACTCATCTGATAGCTGACTAATTAGCCTTCTAAAAAAGGATTTGGGGAATGAAAGCAAAGGCCTTCATAAGAGATGAGAGAAAGCTATTCTATTCTATTCTATTCTATTCTATTCTATTCTATTCTATTCTATTCTATTCTATTCTATTCTATTCTATTCTATTCTATTCTATTCTATTCTATTCTATTCTATTCTATTCTATTCTATTCTATTCTATTCTATTCTATTCTATTCTATTCTATTCTATTCTATTCTATTCTATTCTATTCTATTCTATTCTATTCTATTCTATTCTATTCTATTCTATTCTATTCTATTCTATTCTATTCTATTCTATTCTATTCTATTCTATTCTATTCTATTCTATTCTATTCTATTCTATTCTATTCTATTCTATTCTATTCTATTCTATTCTATTCTATTCTATTCTATTCTATTCTATTCTATTCTATTCTATTCTATTCTATTCTATTCTATTCTATTCTATTCTATTCTATTCTATTCTATTCTATTCTATTCTATTCTATTCTATTCTATTCTATTCTATTCTATTCTATTCTATTCTATTCTATTCTATTCTATTCTATTCTATTCTATTCTATTCTATTCTATTCTATTCTATTCTATTCTATTCTATTCTATTCTATTCTATTCTATTCTATTCTATTCTATTCTATTCTATTCTATTCTATTCTATTCTATTCTATTCTATTCTATTCTATTCTATTCTATTCTATTCTATTCTATTCTTCCATCTTTCTAAGTTGGCAGACATTTATGCTTTTAAAAGGAGCAATGAGTATTAAAGTTTGTATCTGTGCAGAACTATAATTGTGAGCTGAAAAGTGTTATTTGTACTCAAGATTTATGAGCTTTCTGAGAAATGCACTAAGCAGGAGCTTTTACTGACTCATTAATTGTCACTGCATTACCATAAGAAATTACTGGGATAAAGGTTTAATGGAGACTACAATTTAAAATGAATGTAGCCAGATTTTCCCAGGTACTTTACAAACTTTAGAGAGAATTTGTTTCATTTTGTTTCTGCTTTTTGCTGCTGATGAGAAATAATCCTTGGAGTGAAGTAGGTAAGAGGATAGAATAGAACACACATTCAAAGAGATTCAACAGAAATAGTCCTGTCACATCTGCCTGGTTATCATCTTTACTTCTGAAGCATCTGATGTCTGATTTATGTTCTAGGAGGAGAATCTCAGTGTTAAATTAAATGGAATTTTAGTGAACACCATAACAGAATCAATGTCTGTGTCAGTACTTATAGTCATAGCAATCATCTCATAAGTAACTGCCAAGAGTTTTGTGTTAACTGTGAGCTTGTCACAGTCTTTCATTCAAACAAAAGCAATTAGCTGTTTGCATGCATTCTGTTTGTAAGCTGACATGATAGTGATTCATACCATTGATGTTAATGAAACCTGCTTTGTAAAAATAATTTAATGGAAGACTCTCAGCTGTCATCCCACCCTTTCCATAAATCTTGTGCGGTTTGTGCCATTGTGAACATGATGATCTCAGGTATCATGAAGTAAAATGAATTATGCAAAAAAAACTAGTCAACCTGGATTATAAGAAGAAGTTTTACAACCCTAGATTGTACTACTGTATTCCTTGATCAGCTTCAGGGTTCAGGCACTGAATCAGGTCTCAATGGTGCGTTTGCTGTGTTATAAACCATGTGAAATATCTGAATCTCCCTCCAAATTTTTCTGTTTCATTGACATCTGATCAATGAATCATAGACTATTTTGGGTTGCAAGAGGCCTGGGAAATAATCTAGTTTTAACTTTTGTGCCACAGGCAGGGACATATTTCACATATGTGAGAGGCAGGTCCTCCAGCAGCTGGGCTCAGACACGCAGTGTGACCTGGAGCTGCCCTGTCCCAGCCTCTCCAGCTGGTGACACACAGACATGCAGACTCCAGAGGCTGCAGCCCTGCTCCAGTTGCTGGACCATCACAATGGTCATGACTTCCTAGGTAAGTAGGAAGAAGTAAGTAAGAAAGGACAGTACATGACAATAAACAGAGGGTGAAGAAAGCAGATGAAACACTAGCATTGTTTGTATTCTTTTTTACAAGAAAAAGTTGTTATTTGACAAGATAGCAAGGTATTCCTGGCCGTTGTGGTAGAGTGGTTGATTCATAGAACTGGAAAATTGAGATCACTAGGAATGGGCAGCAGAAGCATCAGTCACCACAGTGTTTTCTACACCATGCTACGTAATACAACAATGTGGAAAGTGCTTGTGGGAAATACTTTTGGTAAATCACTAGAAAAGCCTAAAGATGACCCAAATCTTGAGATAAGGCAAGGCCATACCACACAGACAGGTGGCCCTGATGGCTGATCTAGAAGACTAAGTCCACTGAATCATTTATTTTTGTTACAGTGATATCCAAAAAGTCAAAATGTCCACAGAGAGGAAAATACAGACCTATTCAGAATTATAGTAATTGCCTTCAAATATAAAGAAAGCAAGGGATTAAAAGTTATCAAAAGGAGGCAAGCAATCTGAAAATCTAGGACAATATTTCTTTATTCAGGCAAACAGGCCTTTCACATCTGTCCTTGCTTGCATGACCCACATATGGGACAGGAGTAGCAAACAGCATGTTTTCCAAAGATGGCAACTTCATTAATTTTCAAATTGTTACATGATATTAGCTACTAATGTTTTTGTGGGAACTTAAAATACTATTAATCTAGATTTCTTTCCCTTAGATAAGCACTGGTTACATAGATTAATAGTTTTGTGCAAAAAATAACACTGTACTGAATACAATTTTTTGCATCATTTTGCCAGTATGTTTTTGTTTTACCAATATTTGCTTTTCAGTATGTTTGTTTTTTTCAAGGGCCATTACTCTTGACAACAGCAGCCCAGAAGCTTATCTTGATAAGCATATTAGAACTGTGTATTAAGCATAATCAAGACCTGAAAACCACTTTTCTTCTTTCTTCATGTTTTCTTTTTTTATTGCTTACAGAAATAACAACTAAAATATCAGTTTCTTGCTTTCAAAGGTATTCAGAATTAAATTTTTAAATACAAAAGAGACCTAAAACCAAAATTAATTTATTATGAATATATTACTCATGCCAAGTATGCCTATGGAATAAATGAATAGTTCAGATTGAGTGTGGATAAATGGCAGATGGAGTTAATCAGAAGCAAATGGAAAAGTCCTTAAGCATTTGAAGTTCCCCAGTCCAGGCACAAGTCTCTAATGGTATTTATAGAATTCACATATTTGCTTGCTAGTTAGCTTTGAGAAATTACACTTGATCATCTGTGGAACCTATTTCTAGTAAAGAAAACATCTGTTTGTGTCCATAATCTAACCGAGAAGGAAAACAATTTGGGATTAAGCAAAAATGGGGAGGTGCTGGGGAAGCAGAATGCATTCATGCATACTACACAGTTAAAGACTTGTTGAGAATCCAAGTAAATTATGGTGAACCAGAAAACTCCAAGGCATAATGACTTATAACCAAATTGCATTTAAAACCTCAGGTACTTTTGAGAAAAAATGGGAGCATTACCACACAGTTGCATAATTGTGTGAGTGTAAGAAGATTGCAAGAAAAGAAGTGTGAGATCATTCAAAACCAGTGGGTTAGAAACTAACTTAAATGTGATAAACTAAGTAAATCTCATTAGGAAATATGCATTATAAAAGCTTTTAATCTCTATCCATCAGCTCTAATATAAGCTACTAGCAGCAACCTAAGTATCACAGTATTGTAAAGAATCATCAGGTAGGCATGTAGGCACATACGTGCCGTGTGTTGACTACTAAATAATGGTTTTCAGTAATGTACCTTTGCTTGCTATAGTCACTGTCTGTTTTTATGCTGTGCCTTAGAAAATGCTTCATCTGCTGCATTATCTTTTGATAGCTCTAATATCTTGAAGAGATAAAAAGTAAGCAGGAAAAACAGTTAGGCCAAAAGGATTATCAGGCAGCGGAATGGGGAAGTGGTTGAGTCACCATCTGTGAAGGTATTTAAAAGACATGTAGATGTGCAAATTAGGGATGTGGTTTAGTGATGGACTTGGCAGTGCTGGGTTAATGACTGGACTTGATCCTAGAAGTCTTTTCCAACCTAAACAATTCAGTGATTCTATTTCTTACCTGCCTCTGAGCTGGGATTCAGGTAAGCCATAAAGGATCTGCTTCATTGTCCTTCTTTTATTTGTCTTCTTGTGGCTTCAGGAAGAAGACAGTTCTCCAACTCTTCCTGCTTTTTTTGTCTCTAAGTGACCAGTTCTCCACCAAGATTACCTGGCAACTTCTCTGTTTATTCCTGCAACAAGTAATGGGATCCCTCTGCAATACTGCAGCCAACGTGCCTGAAATTCCATTTCTCTTGTAGGTATTTAGAATTGATAAAATCTATGTATGATATAAATCTAGAAAGAATTCAGAGTTTCCATATTTTGTATCAGTCTCTTCTGCTCTGGCACTCATCATATTTGTCTATAGGAAATCAAAGAGTAGAAACTCAAAGTCAAATGGATTTAACTTAAGACCCTGAATAAGATTAGGTTTGCTGAAAGAAGAAGATACAAGCTTATAGTTTCATAATTAAGAATAAAGTATGTTTTAAGTGAATAAGAAATCATGTCAAATAAGAAAGTAGAAGATATAAGAAAAATAAGTAAAGGTGTGATTTAATAGGTAAGTTAAGGGTTAATAACAAATATGTGAAGACGTGCAGGTCACAAACACTAGTCAGAAGGAGCTGCATTGCAATAGAATAGATTCAAGACCATAGGTCAGAAAATCAAAATAATGTATGTGTAAGTTTTCCATTAGTCAAAAAAGTTATATCTGTCCTTGTATGGAGATATTTTAGTAATTTTTCTCTAATGGCTGCCATTATTCACTAATTTTACTGTACTAATGAGACTAATTGTTATCTAAATAATAAATCAAGCTGGAAGAAGAAAAATCCCCTCTCTCTTTCTTACAATGCCACCCATGATAATTCCCAACATTTGTCCAATAAGTAATACACTGTGAATTTGTTCTCAAAACCAATATTAAAATATTCACAGAAAAAGCAAATCAGTCAGAAAGTGCATATTTTTTGAATAAATCTAATTATGGACAACTGTAGTAAATTATCAGCTAATAGGTCAACTGCTAGATTTCAAAATTAATATAATCATCACTGCTACTTTTTACTGTTTTTTCCAGCAAATGTCTAGACAAACTGAGAGATCTTCACTCTTCCCAAGAAATATTTCTCTTTGAAGGGAATAGTATAGGTGAAGGAGGAGGTTCCAAAACAATGCTGAGTTTTAAAACTAGGAGAGACTTTAAATATTTCAACACTCTATCTTCTTCATATGTAGCTAGAAAGGTTGTCATTTATAAATTACTAGTTTTGTTTACTAGCACTATGATAAAATTCCTAGATTAGTGTGGTTTTATTTTATTTAACTAAAGTACTCTCTCTACTTTCTTACCTATGTCTTAATTTTAATGCAAGACAAGTCAGTCAGGGATGTGCTGTACTTCAATTGTTTGTCATTAAGGGAGTGGGATAGTATCTAAATTTGCTTCCCTTCATTGCTTTGACCTCATCATGTGGAAGAGATTCACTGGAAGATGATGTCTATATTCACCTTTCTGTTTTCCCATAAATTTAAGAAATTGAATTGAAGATGGACTACTTTGTTTAAATTCCCACATCAACGTAGAAGATTTTGGAGAGCATTTGGTTTTATAGTGTGTTGGGGAATAAAAATATAATGGGACAAGCTGAGCCTGTGTAATTGTATGACACAAAAATTGCTTGTAGAATTGTCTCATCTTGGTTACCCATGGTAAAAGTTGCCACAAACCCTGGTTTTTCAAAGTCAATGACTCCTCTAGTGTCTCCTTGTCCCCTCCTTGTCCATCTTACTTATGGTTCCTTTTAGGATACCATCCTTGTATCCTGAAATGCTTTGGAGATTGCTATAAGATAAACACCTGGCTAAATATTCATTTATCCAGGCATATATTCTAGCTTGTAATAGTTGTTACATTGCACAATAAGTAAATGAATAACATATGACCATGGGTTGCATATATGAAGATACATTAATTTAATATCTATTAAGAAATGTTATATTTATTCGTGAATAGGCATTGCCTTTTAGGAAACTGTTGTTTATTTCTTTCTTCCTCATTTATAGAAGCCTTGTCACAATGAAGTGCTGTGATCTATATAGCAAAGATATTTCACTGCCTGCACAGGAAAAAATATAAGTTAAGTGAAAATACCATTTCCCTTGAAGTTTTCCTTTATACAGCCTCTACTGTGAATGAATGTGAATTCATTTATTCTACTAGGCTCTTCAAATATAGAGCCTAGCAGACTAAATGAATTCACACTGGCTGAACACTATGGTGTCGTTTGTTCAAACAATACTAAGCATGATAAAACACAATTTAGTGTCATCCACACCTAGACAGAGTAAAGATTCCCTTGTTTCTTAAACCTGGTATATTTATCATTTAATAAATAAAAATTGATTAACCCATCTGTGGCTTGTTTTTCTGAAAACATTGGGGTCTGTTTTGACAGAAAATTGAATAACTTGATGTATATCAACCATATCTATTTTCAAGGCTTTTGAGAAACTGAGATTAAAAGAACTTTGTTCATAAAACTTGATATGGTCATTAGCGAGAAACTAGTTAGCCTTTAAAGAAAACATCCCTTAGATTTACATGTTTTAACAAGTCTTATCAAATATGATAATGCTGCAAAAAAAATTAAAGGTTTATTGTAATGAAGAAGACAAAACAAAGCAATAAAACCCCTAGTCAGATTGTTGGGGGATCCATTCAGTGCTGGTATCTTGGTGGGCAGCTGCAGCAGGAATTGCAGGCTGAGCTCTGGGGCCGTGAGCCTGAGGTGAGAGGCCGGGAATTGCTGACCCTTTGCCCAACAAAGGCCCTGGGGACCTTTGGCCTGGCTAGGGGACCAGACACTCAGAGACATGGCAGGAGTCTGGGACTTTCCTGTGTCTGTGAGGACTGAGAGAGGATAAATGCCCAGAGTTTCCTTTTTTTGAGGTCCCTCTTTGGAGGCACCAATTTGAGCTGTATGTTTTTAAATTTTGTTACTGTACCAAGATTAAATTATTTTAAGGATTGGTTCATCAGAGACTCTGCTGTGGGGAACCTGGGGCTGAGCCAGCTCGGAAGGCTGGTGTGACTGTGTGAGGGTGGGGGTGCAGCTGCCAAGGCACCTCGGTCCCAGATCAGGTGTGTGACTGTGACTGACAGAGTGGCTCCTGGAGGGACAGGTAGGGATGTTTCCTTAACAGAATATCCTGCCTTTTTAATAGATTGAATTAATCTATAATTCAATATATTATTCTATAATATTAAGTCAATATATTAAATCATGAGTCATTCTGAAATAAACAGATGCCTTTTAGTTACCAACCTCAGAGGTGCAAGGTTTCTGCTGTTCCTGCTGTTGCCAAGTAGTGAGAATCTAGATAGCATAGTTCATCTTCTATTCAATAAAGATTTTGTCTAGAAAGGTGGATGTAGAAATTAAATGGAAAAAACAGAGTAGGAAGAGAGAGAAAGATGGAGGAAAATCCAATCTGCAGAACCTGTGAACACAGAGTTCCCTTGTGCCTGGCTTGTTCTTTATGTTTCTCCATCAGTTAAAGAGTACATTCCTGTTGCAAGAATGCCCATCTGGAGTCGCTCTAGAAACGTTTATCTGGAAAAACTTATCTTTCAGCCTTCCAGGCTAAAAGATAAGTATTGACAAAAATTCACTTTAGTGAATAAAAAGTATTGGTTACAGCAGTAACAAAAATAATGACCTTAATCAAAACCATGCAATTGATGTTTGTGTCCCAGCTTTTGTGAATTTTAAATGACACAAAGATATGTATGAATAATACCTTGTTCTATGTTCATAGAATCATATAATATCCTGAGTTGAAGGGTCATCTAGTCTGACTCCTGGCCCTGCTCTGGACATCCCAAGAATTACATCATGTGCCTGAGAGCATTGTCCAAATGCTTCTCAAACTCTGTCAGGCTTGATGCTGTGACCACTTCCCTGGGGAGCCTGTTCCAGTGCCCAACCACGCTCTGGGTGAAAACCCTCTTCTGATATCCAACCTACACCTCCCTAATACAGCTTCAGGTCATTCCCTCATGTCTTGTCCCTCACTGGTCACCACAGAGAAGGGATCTGTGCCTGCCCCTCCTCTTCCCCTTATGAGGAAGCTGTTGCTTAAGATCGCCAGTATTTTTATGCCTTCATTGAACACTGGTCCTGATATTGTTACTGCTCCTTAGCTCCTTACTCCAGTTTAGAGGGGAAGATTTTAAGCACATTCTGTATAGGAACATTAACACATAGCTGTATAGGAAAGGAAAGTAGTGCATTTTCATTCAGATAGCACATTTTTCTATTTAATAAAGAGGTGTCAAATTTTAATACCTAACAATATCTGCTTACTGATCAAAATGTTTTGTCACAATTTCTTTGTGCTCTTGAATCTTAATGCTTACAGCTTTTCTCTTTTTTGAAAGCTGAAAACATCAAACTGACATCAAATTCAAGATAGAATGTTAATTTTGTTTCAGTATTATTCGAATAAAAATTACAGTAAGTATAGGCAAGTAACAAAATTGTCTGCACAGTGGTCTTATTTTAAAGGGATCCTTGCTCAGCCAAATTGATGACAGTTTTAAAAAAGGAGCAGCTCAAAACATAATTTTAAATTCTCATAGAACTTAGAATTTAAGGGTTATCTATATGCAAGGCATAAGTAATAATGTTCATGTAAGTCTCTTAATACTTCCCATTTGTAAATGTCCAAGCAATCTTAGAAGCATGTGACTATTGTCCCCTTTGTCTATACAGATGTGCTCACCTTCACTGTGAATGTAGGACACAGCAAGGATCAGGCTGTAAGATTTGGTTTACAGGGCTGCTACAAAGTCTCCCAGTAAGCATTAAAAAAAGGTGCTGACCTATTTAGAATGGCAAGAGTAAACATCCTGTGTGAAATTCTGTGGCTGCCAGTGTTGATACAAGACTCCCACTGACTTAAATCAGGCTAGATTTCACCTCTTCTATGCTTAAGTTTCAATTAGTCTGTTCGGTGAACTTTTTACTAGTAATTAAGACCTCAAGGGGGAGGCGGTTATGGAAAGATTCAAAGTAGATTTTTCTGTTTGCCTCCTTAAAGTTTTATAGGACTGTGATCCTTCATCACTATAAACTCTTCTGAATCTTTCCTGGGAAGATGGGAAGCAAGGCAGAAATGCGTGTGAGAAGCTACACACTAGGTTTGCCTTTGTTTCTTTGCTGTCTACTTTAACCTTCTTCTCTTAGACTACTTAGGGAGTGGTGGGTCACAGTTCTGCACATAGCTTTTATGAAAAAGCTGGGTATTAAATGACGAACTAACTGCAAATTTTGGGTCTCGTGTTGGAAAATTTTATTTCCTCTGGTATCCTTGAAATGTACAACATAAGTAATCATATAGCCCTTCTGAACCATTTGAAAATGTCTTTTCTTATTATCAAAAAATAGTGGCATCTTCAATTGGCCATTTTGTCTTGAATTACTGCTTAGATGCTTTTTCTGTGAACATCAGGACAGGTGATGCTCTAATGCCAATCAACATGGCCTTCCTCAGAAAACAGCAGCAGAAAAGGAGACTGCAGCTTAACATTTGTTCACTATCTCTTCCATGCATCTGCAAATTCCTCCTTCTTCCTTTCCTTTTCATGAAATTCCTCTTGGTTCTTTGTGGATCTGAGAAGGAAGCTGTACACGAGCCCAGCATAGGGAGGAGTTGATTAATTGGAGGGAAGTTTGTCTTCTCTGACAGTGAAACCTTCTGCTAGGTAAGCTCAGGAGAACTCCTGTAAACAAGAAAGAGAAAGCTCATTTGTAGGTGACCTGAAACGTGCATAGGAGAGATTGGATTTCTTGTCTGAGTAGATAAATAACATAATAGCTTCAGAGGGATTTGGGTTAGTCCTTAGTTGGTATTTAGCTAAATTAATAGGATTGGGAAAGTCTCATAACAACAATGGTAACTAAATTCGTGACAGATCTCTGTATTAACTATCAATAATGATTTCAAAGGGTGTGTAACCAAGGAATTTGTCATTGATCATATAATTTTATGAGATCTCTTTAGCATAATGCACTGCACAAAGTAAATAAAATACTCATCTCTCAAACCAGAACATTCTTCAAACATTTCCCACCTTGCATTTTTTTGTTAAATATTTGCCACTTGTAAAAACAATAGTGTGAAAAAAAAAGCTTTTTCTTCATCTAAATATCTAATCTGTACAATTAGTCTTTAATGAACAGGGGTTTTCTAGTTTGGTTTGATTTTTTTCCTGAAGGAAGAATCTGTTGATTGCAATGTTGCTATTTTCTAACTGGTTTTGCTGATAAACATGAATTTATTCCCCGTCTCCTTCTTTTTGCAAACCTGCCAGAGATTAAACAGATATACAGGAGATGGCAGAAGCTGCACACAAAATTTGGATGGTGTGCTTGGCATCCTCTAAAACACTTGGTGGAGCAGATGAGAGTTTAAAGAGGGTACCCTAATTAGTATTGGTCAGGGGCAGATGCAGAAGAAGTTTGAAAACTGGAAAGAGAGGAAATCATTAGGAAACTTGGGTTAAAGGAATGAAACTCTAACACTCAGCCAGGCAAAATTCCCACAGAAGCTGAAGTCTGCATTGTAGAATGAAGTATCTGCACAAACTTTTCATGTTAACATATAAAAACCCCATATGTTATATCATTGCTCTTTTAAATTTATAACAACCTTTTTTTAGAACAATGATGTTTCCACAGAACAGCAATGGAAAAACAAATATCTTGCTTCTTTTGAAGAAAATGAGCTGCCATAGTATCTGCACCTTTGAGACCAACGTAGTTTGGTATTTTGTTCCCTTGCTGCATATTCCTGAATTGATACTCTTGCTTTCATTTGAAAACTTCACATAATAACTCTGGGAATTTACCAATATTAAGCACTGTGGGTATTGTTTCAAATAGCTGTAGGGGTATTTTAAAAACACTGACAAAGAACCTGATAGCAGAATGGTCAGTTTAGGACAAAGAAAGCCATGGAGTTTTTTGACAAATAATGAACTAGAATCAATATATAAACAAGGAAAACCTCTAAGGATATACAAGAGATGGGAAGAAGCTTGCACAAGGAGGGAAGAGGGAAGCTCCTGCAAAGTCCATAGTGATGTTCTAAGCAGATAAGGAATGACAGTTAACAATAATATGGTCAGATTCAAACCTGATGTATTATGCCAAAAGGGTCCAGTGAACTAAAGAAGATATGTGGTCATAGCCAAAAAATGAGCTATTAATTTAACTTTTTAAATAATTTAAATATCTGCAGCTTTGTTGCAAGTTAAAACACAAGTCTTTCTGTAAAAAGGCTATATACTACCAACACTCTTAGCTGTCCTCCAAGGCTCTTGGAGGCAGTGAAGCTCAACATTGCATGTGAAAAACAGATATATTGAACACCACAGCCAGCATAATTATATTCAGAAACAAAATGTGCTTCCTTTCTTTTATTATAATAGAATATAAGGAACTTTTCTCCCCATTATTTCTCTATTACGCATGTTCCTGTTTCACAAGGAAACCAAATTGTCTGTGAACGGCTTTAGTGTGTGGTTCACTTTGTCATCAGTCAGTGAATCAGTAACTAGCAAATATATTTTACCTGAAAAGTCCTAGATCCTTTCAAGTAGTATTCCCCTAATAACTTGTAAAGTAACCAGCTAACTATGTTACTGTTTCCCAGAGCAGTGGGTCATCATTGAAATCACCCTTTGAAGGTCCTGTTAATTATGGTGGGTCAAATTGGTTTCAAAGGCCATACTCTAACTGGGAAGTTCAGTGGATGGTTAATGGAAAGAAATTACCCAGTTTGACATGAGATATCTACATTGTGTTAACACACTTACTTTGATGTGTTTGGTTTTTTGAACTGAAAGCTGTTGAAGAGCTAATTCTAGGATTCTTACAAATACTTATGAGAACGGACATCTTGATGTCAAGTATTTTGACAGGATACTTTGTGAAGCCTTTTAATAAGGAACACAAAACTCTGACTGTTGTATCAAATATACAACAAATTTAAAGAAAATTAAAGAAGTTTACCCCGAAAAATAAAATGCCTCAAATATATTTGGGAGATACATACAGGAATGCAAAAGCTACATAAAATAAGAATATGATTAAGGAACAGTTTCATGCTTATTCATGTAGTATTTTCTTTGTCCATCCTCTCAGATATGGTAGAACAAAAGGCACAAAGTTTTTGTGTTTCAGAATGTTTATTTTTGTCACTAAAAACATTAATACCATCTCTATTTTTGTTGAAGTTGGTGGCTTTCTGTGACTCATTGTGATTGTGTCAAAGCAGAAATAACATGGATTAATCCTTTTATCTAATCTGATGGTCAACAGCTCTTTGCTCTACCAGGCACCACAGACCTTGGCCTTGCTCATAAATCTTTTGTTCTTGAACACGTATCTGTTTTCCAGGCATTGTTTTCAGCAGGTATCTGCAATGGCTCTGTTATACCTGAAACTCTGTCTTTTATCTGCTTTTCCTTCAAATATCCATTCTTATTCGGCTCTATCCCTACTTTTACAGAACACATGGAAATTGAGTACATGTCAGCTGATAGGTCTTGCGTGAATAGTTTACATCTACTCAGTGTTAACATGCAGCTTTACATTTTTGGGTAGCTGCCTCAGTTTTCATCACAGCCTTTACTTCATTGCATTACTTGCCCCAACTACCTTTCTCTGTTTTCTTGCTTCTCCAGTTGCTCTGCTCATCAGCTCAACTTCAAATAATGCTACCTATATAATTCCTTATTTGATTAAACATCATGTAATCAAAACCACAGACTTTATGAAAATTATTTCCTGTTAAATTTTGACAAAATGATGAAGTCAATTGTCATAAAATTAATTTTATCCAAAGTGAGTCACATAAATCAGGAAACCAGTTTGTGATAAATAGATAGTGAGAAAGCAGTATCTGCAAGAAATAAGGAATTTATTACATACCACATGGGGAATTTCAACAGTGACTCAGGTCTTGAGGAGAGGAGAGGCTCTGAATGCCCACTTGGACGTGAGTGGGTCTAAATCTGTTGCTAGGGAAATGTGGATGTACAGAATAAAATACTTCACTTTCTGTTAGAAATGTCTCAGATTAAAAAACATCAGAAGGAAAAATGATCTGACGATTAACCTTTATCATGTTTCTTCTGATAACGCATTTCTGACATCTCCAACTTTCTTTGAGATATTGTTTGATGTTTTATATTCTCTCCCGAAATGTACTCTGTGAACTTTTGTTACAAATCCCTTTGTTACTATGGAAGCTGAAGGCTGTAGATACCCATTCTTCTTCATCTTTCTCTTCTTTTTCTCTTACCATTCCAGATGTCTTTACCTTGGAGAGGATTGGTTTTACACTTAAAATTAGCAACAGATTAACACCAACTAGGTTTTAGTAGTTAGTGAAATATAAAGTACTCAAAAAGAGGCGCTGTTGGTTCAGATCTATCATCCTCCATTTGGATGGCGAATACTACAATGAATCCTAAAGAATGAGAATAATCAATTTATTAGTATATATATATAAGTCATAAAAAAAATCTTATGCCTCTGCCAGCTGCTAACGTCCTAAAGTGTTCTGTCTGAAATGTAGCATCCCAGAACAGAGTAGGACAGAGACTGTGGGCATATTCTGTTGACTATGGACTGCTAATAACCAGTAGTCTTTCTGACTGCTGAGGCACATGGGAGTTCTCTCAATTACTTTCAGGAAAAATCTAGGCTGTTAGGTGTTGAAGTTACTCTGGTTTCCAAAACCTCTCCCACAAAGAACTATAAAAAATAAATTTTATCTCCCATATTACTTGAACCCTTCCAGAAGCTCTTTGGGAGTTCAAGTATGATTTATCTGGTTTTAGCAGGACCTCTAATAGCAAGTGCACTGGAATCATAACCACCAAACTCATGACACTACAGCATGGGATGATTTCTGGAGAAAGAATAAGTACCTCAAGCCATATGATAGTGAATTGAGTTTGTGCAACCAGGTTTGGGTGGTGAGTGGCTGCAGGGGTGGCTTCTGTGAGATGCTTCCTCCATGTCCAGCAGAGCCAATCCCAGCTAGCTCCAAGATGGACATAATGCTGGTTAAGGCTGGGCCAATCTGAAATTATGGTAATTTCTCTGTGATAACATACTTAAGAAGAGAAATACATTGATTTGCGCAGTTGGAATTGCAACCAGAGAAGAGAGGAGTGAGAACATGCAAGAGCAACAGCTCTGCAGAGACCAAGGCCAGTGGAGAAGGAGGGGGAGGAAATGCTCCAGGTGCTGGAGTTGAGATTCCCCTACAGCCCGTAGTGCAGCCCATGGTGAGGCAGCTGTGCCCCTGCTGCCCATGGGGGGCCAGGGAGGTGCAGGGACCCACCTGCAGCCCAAGGATGAGCCCCATGCCAGAGCAGCTGGATGCCTGAAAGGAGGCTGTGATCCAGCTTGTGCTGGAGCAGGCTCCTGGCAGGGACCTGTAGACCTGTGGAAAGAGGAGTCCACACTGGAGAGTGTTTCTTGGTAGGACTTGGGACTCATACTGGAGCAGGCTGTGCCTGGAGGACATCACCTGGTGGAAGAGTGACCCATGTTGGAACAGTTTGTGGAGAACTGTCTCTTGTGGGATGGATTCACATTGGAGAAGTTCATGGAGAACTGTTTCCAATGGCAGGGACCCCACAACGGGGCAGGGAAGGACTCCTCTCCCTGAGCAGTAGCAGAAACAACCTGTGATGAACTGACTCCATTCCAATCTCCCTGCACTGCTGGGGGAGGAGGTCAAGCTGGGAGGAAGGGAGGGGTGGAGGGGAAGGTATTTTTTAGGTCTTATTTGACTTCTCTTTATCTTGCTCTGATTTCATTAATAATAAATTCAGTTAATATCTCTAATTCAAGTCTGTTTTGCTCATGACGATATTTGATGAGTGACCTTTCCTGAGCCTTATGAACCCATGAACCCTTTGTTATATTTTCTCTCTCCTATCCAGCTGCAGAGGGGAATGATAGATAGTTTCACAAGGCAGAGGAGCAAAACTCTCTCTGTTGCTAGGTACTAGATGGGAAATAGGGATAGCCAAAAATGCAGCATGAGTTTTCCCACACACTTCAGAGTTGGGGCAGGAAAACCAAAAGTAACTAACCCAAGATTTTTTTCTTTTGTGAGGACAGAAAGGCATATCTATTGTTAAAAGCTGGATATGATGTACAAGCAGACTATAAAAGTACCAAAATAGCATGCAGGTTTAAAATCTTGACCTTCAGGTACCAAGTTTGCTTGTATACACTAGGGTATGAACATTCCAGTTTTTGTTTGATTTAAATAATTTCAGAAAATATTTTAGAGACATAAATAACAGTTAGGTATCATTTTTTTAAAAAATCAGTGGGAATCATTCTCCTTCTTTCTATCTGAATATTTTGAGTCTTCTCTTCTTTGGTGTATCCACAATAGTATGTTAATACTATGCTAAAGAACAGCATAAATACACAAGAAATGGTAGCAAAAATAGAATTCAAGTACCTCTTCGAGTCTGAGCTAACCTCAGACTTCAATTACATGACATATGCAATATTTATTTAATAAATCTAATATTTAATAAATATTTATTAATCAATTTATTAAATATCAATTTATTAAATAAGTATCAAGTAAATCCTTCTACCATATTGTTATCAATAAATACAGAATAAATTATTGGCAAAAAGAATCTCTGATAACTAAGTTTTGATTACTTTATATGAACATTTTCTGATAGAGAAAGTTCTGAGGTAATTTGCATGTGTGCTTAAATATTCAAGGAAAATGAACAGCTAACTCTATGCATCTAGATTTTTATATGTTAAGGCCTTCACAAAAAATCCTTTGCCTGTTGGGAAAATAACTGACTTCTACTGTTTGATTAACTAACATAAACACAATGGAATTTTAGCTGCAGAAAGGATAATGCAAATCACTCGACATTGAAAGAATAAAATTATTAGCATAAAGCTCTATCCCTCCTACTCACTGTACTTTCTCATGTGGTTTGACCTGCTGCTTTCCTCTGCTCTTTTTGAAGACTGTGCTTTAAAATAGTCTCCTTCCAACCAGATGTAATATTTGAAGCCAGCACCAGTAAGATATTACAGGTTTTAGTTTCCACATGCAAAGGAACTTTCCTTAGTATTGCGCTTATGACAACTTGTCCAAGTATATTAATGACCACAGGTAACAAAACAAACACTTCCCATAAAAAGTCTAATTAATACACAAAACTTCTTTTTTTTTCCTTTTCTTATTATAGGCGGTGTAAGGACACCTAAGCTCCTTCTGTTCTCAAGAGAGAGAAAAGAGGATCTGAGAGGTGTACATAGTACATGACATTAATTATCTTCTGGAAGTGTCTTTGAGGTAATGTCACTTAGATTGGAAGTTTAACTATTAGATTGCTGCAATGACTTCAAATTAATTCCACGCTACTAAACAGGCTGTGTACAGGAGTTCCCAGGGAGTTCCAGTGACAAGGCATAGTCTACTCAAATACAGACTAAACTTCACGTGGCTGTTATAATTAGTGTAAGAGATGTTTGAAGTCAGGACTGACATCTCAAAGTGACCTAAGCACATAGGAGCCTCACCTGAATGCCAAATAGGTTTGGGTAGAGTAAGCCTTTACCTGTGCAAAGTGCATCCAACAAGGAAGCACTACTGAAGGTACTCACTAGCAGTGTCCAGGGACTCAAATGCATAATTCAAGAGGAATGTAGGAGCCTTCAACTGCTGTCACAATGAAGTGGCATTTCTCTAAAACAGGGAAGGAAGGCTGACACTTAAATCCTGCCCTAACCTGGGCCTTCTATCACTGGGGCAACAACTGGCCACTGGGACCAGCACTTTCCACCTGAACCAGAGCTGGACTTGCTGCTGAACATGAATGAAAATTGATACTACTGGTTGGAGCTCCATTGGTTTCTCTTCATGTGTTGTGTCTGCTTCAAGCATGCTTTAGTCTTTAGGTCTATAGGTATTTTAGTAATAAATAGATTTTAATAAGAACTAAATAAGTTCTAATTCTGATACGACTGAATTGAGTTTTTTACTACCTTATGGTCTCCCTTGTATTTGCAGATAAAATAGAATTTAACATGAAATGTTGACCTTAGTCTAAATATCTGAATGTGTAAGAATCAGGAAATAATACATTTGAACTTGAATATTATACTTATTATTTTTGGCAGGTCAGTAAGCATGAGGTCTGTAATTAACACCTTCTTTCCTTCAGTAGCATGGGACTCTGCTGACTTCTTTCATCAAAAGGTTTGAATGCTTGTTATTTGGCACTTGCTGTTTTGTGTCACCACAGAATAAAAAGTACTCAGAGCATTTCTTCTTCCACATCTAGTGGTAGAAATGAACATTAAACATATTGCAAAGAAGCGTCCCTTATTTTTTTACGTCTCCAAAGAGGTTAAAATGATGCAATTTGAGCTAGTTCAGGCAGTTATTTCTCAGGCTGGTAGGTCTTTTTTTGAAAGAGATGACCTACTGAAATTGCTGGACATATGACAAAGAGGTCCTCCAGTCTTGGGACGCAAAATCTCCATGTTTGGCACTCTTCATGTCTCTTAATATCCTTAGTAAATTCAATAAAAATCCAACACTTTTCATCCACTTCAAGTATATGTAATTGAAAATGCAACTTTCTTTTTCCCTTTAAACAAATTTTGAAACTAAGAAAGATGAATGAGTGGGTCAGAGGAGCTCTTCGTTAGTTTAGGTTACTCTCTTTAAAAATATTGCAAGGTTATGATTGAGTTAGCCATTTTAATTTGTTATTGTCTACTCCTACCATCATACCCACTAGGGCAACAGTTATCTTAGTTTAAAAAATCATCTCGGCTACATGCATAAATGGCATCTTTTCTCATTTTGTTCATCTCTCCTGGAAACGCCTGGTTGATTCCTTCTGGCCACACACAGAACTCTGATTTTGCTCCTTGCAGTTCCACAACCTCTTCTGTAATTCTGCTTTATTCAGTTGTAGCCATTCTGATGAGAGAACTCTCTTCTTAACTGAGTACTGGCTGCAGAGACAACCCTGCCATGCACATGGTACAACAGCTCTGGGTGCTTCACTTTCAACCCATTCCCAGTGATGAGCAGCGTCGATCACTTAAAAATTGAGATCCATTAAACGTTTTTGACCTTTGATCAAGGAAGGAGAAATCACGTCATGGAATGACATGATTGACTAAGTGACCTTATTCTGATATCAAAAATGGGATATGGAAGATACTGTTACTTTTCCTTTTCAAAAAGAAATTACATGAAAGCAGAGCCCATAATAAACCCAATGTCTACTTCTCAGTGGTCTGATTATCAGTGGCCTGATTGCCACGTGTGTAGCTCTGACCCAAGCTGTAGAGGTAAAAAGGGTAGCAGTAGTTGCGTGGTTGTCAGGCTGCATTGAAATATTTCATTCTTTACACTAAGATATGTGCCCAAGTTGCAACATGATTGTTATATACTCATTATAAACAGAATTTTCTTCTGCTGATCATCCGTTTTTGGGAGGAGGTTCCGAGAAAGGCTTGCATTTTCTTTTCTTGTTGCTGTAAATTTTAAATAGGAACACAACATTGATACAGAAATGACTATTTATATGGTTTTTTTATACCTATAGGAAGAGATATAGTCTCAAAAATACCCATGCTCTTGATTGCACCTTAGGTTTATGAAATACTTAGAGATATTATGGCTGAGGGTGATGTAACTGGCCGATATTCAGCCAGTGTAAAGGCAATGCTGATGTAACTGAGTTAAAAAGTCACATGTTCTGTATAGACTCTGTAAAGTATTATAGGGGAGCAGAGGGGTGCAGAAGACAAGGAGAGAAAGTGTGGAAGCAGCCCAGGCTTTTGACTTCCTCTCCTGGGGGGATGATTAAGACACTTGCAGGACCAAGTACAGCCTAAGACAGAGAAAAACAACCTTGCTTTTTGGAGGAAAAGAATGACCCACTTGCTAGATGCCATCAGCCATGAAAATGTGGTGTTTTTTCAATTCATACCCATCCTTCTTGTAGCTGCATTAAGAACAGTGGTGTGGGTTTTATTTCCACTCACACAGTACTGATGAATCACACTATGCTCTAGTTCTCTTTTCTGTAGTGACAAGACACTTGCACACAGCTTCAAGGACAAGCAACAGGGCAGCCTCTCTTTCAGGTTGCTATAACATTATACTGAGATCCTGGCTATATTCTTCTCTGCTTTTCATCTTATATCCTTAATGATTTTGTAGTCTTGGAGATCCCCCGTCCAACTTCTTCCAATTTGGTAAAAGGCAAACTGCTCTACCAAAAGCTTAATGGGAGTCTCTGTGATCACGTAGATCTATACAAAAAATAGAGTTTGATGCGGCCCTTAGGGAAAGTGGAGTAGCAGCTTGCCACAGCTAAACTTCCTTCCCTTATCCAAATAGCCCAGATCTGTCCAGGTTGTATGATACAAATTATCCCTGGCTCATTCGGTTCTTCAGATTTTCCTGGGCATTGTCTGATAGTTGCTACAGCCTAAGAACTAGCCTTGCCTTGCCTGGAGGACTGCTGGGAACGAATTGATAGGAATGGCAGGCACAGTACTGAGCTGGTGTCCCAGACAGCATTTATTTTTAGCAGTTTTCACATAATTTTGAGTCTCCTGCAGGTCCTTTGCTCTCTTTTGCCTCCAGGCTGGCCCATACTATTAGGTGCTTCTATGCCTTTGTGAAAGGATATGTGCAGAGGAGATGTATCTCTGATTTTATTATTTTAAAACTCTAATTTTCTTTTTTTATTCTTCCTATTTATCTTGTAAGCCATTTCTTTTAGTCCTGTTGTTTCTCACAAATGAAGATTCATTAGTTGCCCCCTAGATATTGTGACAAATAGTGAACTATCCATCCTTACTCAGTTCCTCCAAATCTCTGCTGTTTGTGATTTTCTGGATCTTTATCACAATCTTTTCATTGCCTTCTGCCAATGAGTTTTAATCTTTTTAGTAACTCTTCAAGGTCTCTCACATCTTCAGATATTATTTTTACCCTTTTGATTTATATTGTTAATACAGATGGTCAGGATTCTACTGATTCTTTAAATGTGTGGGAACATTCACACACTGACAGAAAATAATGAAATTTCTGTTTTGCTCTCAGTTCTTAATAGCCCTGAAAATCAGCTTAACTGTTTTTGATATTTACTGGGGATTTGACGTTCCTCCACTTGACCTCTAGAGTATAATCACTTTGTAATTATTTCTGTTCTATATTTTTACATGGGAGTTATGAAATTTTGTTCCACTTTGATTTTTTTTTTCTTTTTTTTTAGTTCTGTTGGGATCTTTAGTCATCTCTTGCTCAGATGCTTCTTGAAGCTGATAGTATTTGGTGTTTCAGGAAATGTTTATTGTAGTACTTTGAGAAATAGTCATAGCATGTCCTGAAGGACTCTTCTTAGTAAAGAACAAAATTCAGATTTCACTGCTTAGATACCACAATTCTGGGAAATAACATTTGAGCATAATTTGAAATTATTGAATTATTTGACTTCACTCTCTTTTTAAATCTTCAAGTGGACCAACAAAATTATTTTCAAAGTGAATTGCATCTATTTTCTTGTAGCATCAGTCCATAACATATTAAAGATTGAAACCTAACATGCATTTATTTTCAGGGTTTTTTTAGTAACTCTGATCTCTTCCTTTCATATTTTAATGTATTGAATCGTAACTTTCTTTTCTTTCTCTATGTATGCAAATGTCAGACTTACTGCCAAGAGCTGAAAATATTTCACAGTGGGAAGTGAAGAAAGGAATGCCTTCAGCAAATCTTTTGGGTGGTTTGCTTTGCCTCTCACATGTTCACAAAGAACTATACAATATCTAATGGAGAGAAACTACCCTTTGCATTATATTTATTAGATATATTTTGGTCACAATTATTCTTAAATCTACCTGTGTATTTTCTTCATTTTCATAAACTCTGTTGATGTGCGTATGGTATGTGTCGCAATTGATTATTATGAATTTGTGATGAATTTTATATGGCTGTGGTTCAGTTCCCTGACTTTCAGCATTTCTGCAAGAGCAGAATGCGATAAGCAAAACCTCCTGCAGGTACAGCACACCAGGATAGTCACTGTAATGGTTCAGATGAGAGCAGGATTGAAGGAACTAAATTGTGAAGATAGATGTCACAGGTAAACCCAAACATGTTGATGCTCAAACATCATCTGCCTATATTAAAACTTTGGTTTTAATTTCCAAGACTTACCTCCTGTAGGGCCAGAAGGATAAGGAGGTGGGTTGGTTTGGATATAGTCTAGTTGATATCAAAGTTTTAAAAAACAAAATTTGTGCCTGTATCATGAAAAAGATAAAGAGTAAAGTGGTCAACTCATGCCCTAAGCCAGCCAGGTGAGGAGTTTTTGAAGGGTCTACTTCAAGTCTTCTCTGCTCACATAACTAAGGCTCACACAACTAAAGCTCACATAAATAAGGCTTTCCTAATGCATGACATTTCAAAACACATCAAGTAACCTCTCGTTTGAATCATAAATTAATAGAGGTCACTTTACCTTTCGCAGTACTAGAAGATCCTGCTGCACTGAGGGATAATGAGTAAAGCACTCTTGTCCTGACCTTTTCTTTTAAAGAAAAGAGAGGAACACAGAGAAAATGACCCCTTTCTGCTAGATACCTCTTTAAACCAGAGTGTTGACGTTTACTGTTCCTGAGTATTCCTCAGCAATAGCTGTCTGCTGGGAATTGGCCCTAGCTTGCTTGGAAGCATTTGTGACTCTGAGATTGAAGTAACTTGAGATTTGTTCTGGGGTTTTTTTAAAACTGAACCCTTATGACTCTTCTTCTTTCTGGCTAAATGATATCTTCAGTGTTAACAGCTTCCATTGGATGAAGTTCACAGTAAGAAATTGTTTTCTCAGTATCTTAGCGATACTGAGACCAGCACGCTATATCTCCTTTAACGAAATTTTCTTAGACAATGAAACTATATAGATAATTTTATCTTGCTTGCTTCTGTTCAGAATCTTTGCACACAATAGCTGCAATCCAATTGGAATTCCTAATCTTCAGGATTCACTTTTCTAAAAGCTTTTAAAATAAGCCCCTAATAGACAGATTTTACTTGTGTATATATATGTATATATATATATATATATATGTAGATAGATAGATAGATAGATGGATAGATAGATAGATATTTATATACGCACTATATTCATAGGTACTAATTTCCACACTATCTCATCCCAAATTCCCTACAGGAGCTTGTTATTATAACTTATTATTATTATTATATCACTTATTTATATGAGAGCTGTAGCAGGATCAAAAGCCATCCATATGTGCTTCCAGTGTAGAGCAGCACCAGCGTTCAGTAGCCAGTATATGGAGAATTCTGGAATTATTCAAGACAGGAAATTTCAAAGACACTCTGTCTGCAACATTTATTGGCCAGTCACCTGCCAGTAGAAGGTACCTACTACATTTTGAATTTATAGTGCTATAAATATCTTCTCTTTCATAAAAATCAAAAACATATTGTTGGTGGGTTTTTTTCCAAAATGCATATCAGGAAGTGTTACTCTCTTCCCTAGTAATACATGAATGGCCTTAAAACTCTCATCCAGAGGTGAGAATTCTCTCCTTGGTCCAAAATTATGCACATCCACATTTTCCACTCCCCAGTTACAGCTGTCGCCGTGGTGTGAGCTGTCAGTTGCACAGGACAAGTCTTCTTCCTGAAGCCCTGCCACTTCTCCCTGTGATGACCTGGGCTCTGAGGGGAAGTGCTATAAATGCAGAAAGAATTTGAGAGTCAGGGGAAATCAATGTGTAGGCTGATTTTATATATAGGGTATTTGCATTCCAGAATTTTTGCTGGAGCGCAGACTTGGCAGGCCCCTGAGGAAAGGTGAGCAGCAGTGTCTTTGGGATACAGGGAAGGGTTCTGGTAGCCCTGTTTAAAACATCCTCCTGTCTTCTCTAGTTCAGACCAGCCCTCTGGTCCCACTCATCCCAATACACTCAGAGCAGCAGTATCCTGCTACTGTTTTGGTCTCAAAGGAAACAGCCCTGACTCCTCCAAGAGGTCCCAGAGGCTCAGGAAGATGGTTTGAGTTTGTTCCTAATGGGACATCCATAGCCTTATTTAGTACCTACAGCTGGAAAAAAAGCACCCAATTAGGCCAGACAATGCTGTGTCAGTTCTCCCTCTCTTCACTCAAACCTGCTCAAATCAACTCTCTCCAGCCCTCTCTTTGACCACCCACATATACAGCATACAAGCGGGGTCCTTTCAGTGCCCTCCTTCCTCTGCTACCTTCTCTAAACAAATTAGCAACAACTGGGGATTTAGCCATTTTCAAACTAGGAAGTGACTCTGTAGAATATATACACAATATTTAACTTTAACCATCTGTTGTATGATTTACAAACAAATTTTAAACAGTGTTAAGGATTTTGTTTTGTTTTGTAAATGCTGGCATATACATTATTTTCGTACTCTGTTCAGAAAAAAAACCTCCTAAAAATGTACTCCAGCTAAAAAGAGGAAAAAAGTGTGATATAAATTGAGAAATACATGCAAAGAAATGCTCTCACAAATGAACAACTTAGTGTTATATTATTTTTCTGTTGCACCAGCAATAAAACTTAAAGTCAGTTTGAACTAATTATAATTGAATTTCCTATGTGAAGTAGTTGTCAATGAAACAATAGCATGCATCAGAGAGATAAAACTATTTTTTTTATTTAATCTCTTATTTGCATGTCTTTGGCATTTAAAAAAACAGGAATATTTTTCCTACAATACTCAGAACATTTTAATTTTTCAAGTTACCTATGGAATTCTGCATTGTGAGGTGCAAAATGAACAGGGAAAATCAAAAGATGTGATAGAAGTCCCCATTGAGTCCACTCTAATTAACAGTGTCCCTGAAGGGTCCCCATGAGTGGAGAAAGGCACTTGTTCAATGAGGCAACAGTTTCTATGGAAATGGAAAATAACTCCTCTCCGAAACTTCCTTTAAAAAACCCAAAAAACCATTCAGGCTGATTTTTTGAATTATGTTGCATTTGGTACATCTTTCCAGACTGAAAACTTGATGACTTTCTACACTAATAATGACTAGCAGTGCTGTTAGTCAAATTCTTTTAATGTATTTGGGTAGATTTATTAGCTTAGCTTGTAAAAGACATGTGGATCACTCTAGTCCACTTGTGTATGTGGCCACTCTTAGCTCATCACATTTAGACATCTTGCTGTCTTTTTGCATCTAATGCTGTTTAGTTATAATTTGAGCTATTTTTCATATTGAATGTCTATCGATGGATAAAAATATGACTTTTTAACAGCAGACTTCTTTGCAAACTGCAATTACACAACCTGTTCTGTAACACAGCTGTGAAAACATTCAGGAGTCAACAGACCAACAAGTCTTCTTTCAAATGTCAGTGTCCTACATGACAGTTATGAGTCCTTTGCAAAATTCTAGTCACTGAACACTCAAAATCAAGCCCCAAATGCAAAACAATCTGAAATCATGCATGGATTTTACATCTGACTTTTTGCAATAGTAGCAGAAAAGCATGTTTGAAATTCTGCAAGATATATGCTAGGATGAATGAAAACCAATGAGTTCTTAAGCAAAAACCTCAAAGTATAAATATTAAATATTTTATTTAAATTTAAACCATATCTTTTTTATTGATATAATTCAATTAAAAATCTTTCTAAAATAAATTTAATTATTTTGGCCTTTGGAAAAAATAGCTAAGCATGAAGGCTTGAACTTTGGTCTCACTTTGATGTGTTCTTTCAGCTTAGAATAAATTTTTAGCTTCAATGAAACAGGACATAATTCCTGTTCCCTTCAATGGGCTGGGACATTGTCTGTGAGAGAGAACTAAATCCTCCATTTCTGCCAGACAGGTAAAGCACTATGTTTTTTTCTATTATGAAAGATTTGGTCAGAAATACTCTACTCTCTTCTTCAGAAACAGATTAATCTAGCATCTAGCATCCTTGAGAGTGGCAGCCAAGTTGCCAAAATGACAAAAAAATATCGGGCATCTTGGATGATTTACCACAACTTTCTGAGCATGGTTCTCTGGAATGGCTTCACATAGTTCTGGTCACATGGAAATATTGGAAACAATGGATATAAATTAAAAGAGAAAAACCAAACCAACC
The DNA here is from genome assembly GCA_013400175.1 of Phainopepla nitens. Lineage (NCBI taxonomy): Eukaryota > Metazoa > Chordata > Aves > Passeriformes > Bombycillidae > Phainopepla > Phainopepla nitens. The sequence goes on from VXBQ01017623.1 coordinate 571,985, forward strand.
AACCAATCAATCAAAAAAAACCCATTCAAATTTCCTTTGTCACTTCATTCTTACTAGATGATCTCCTGATATTTGAGCAGCTCGTGTTCAGACTCCTGCTGTGTAATACACAGCACAACTCATATTTCTGCAGCATTAATTTTAATCAGAAATTGTGCAATGAAGCCCCACCTAAACCAGAAAACTGCATGAATGTCCAGCTCTTGTTCACATATATTTTGCTGCAAAAAATTAACTCTGAATAAATGGACTCTGATTTGCAACTTACCTCTTACATACTGTTAAGAAGAATAGAAAGAGAAATCAAGGAGTTGTCATTAATCTGATATTGATCACTGCAGGTTTGATAATGAAAGCAGTATCTTTTATCACAATTACTGTATTTAGTTTCTCTGGCAATGTTTTGGTAGTCATGCAAGTGAAAATAAATGTTTATTGAGTAGTTATTGAGATGAGAAGTTTTTTGTATTGAGCCATAACCTTCAATTGGAGAGGATTTGGCATGGGAACAAGCTCTTTTATATCAATATAAATATTTAGATATTGATCAAGGGAAAGTGGAAATAAAATTAAAAATAATGCTCTATTGTATTTGAAAGACTGAATTATGTCACCAGAGAATGTCAGGCCTGAAAATTAGTTATTAGCTGTGAGTAAAATGACAAAATAAGTGGATCTGAATCTGTATTAATAGAAGGCTAGAGGATGACAATATAATGAATACAAATCAGCTAATATTAAGCATTTCTGTATTGAAAGCATGCTCTCTCAAAGAACTAAATGTTAGTGCAACAGTGCTGGTTTATTTCACTTGGGCTTACGTAAAAACACTTTTTTCATTGCATGGCATTTTAATGAACAGGCTAAAACAATTTGAAGTTGACAGGATATATGTTGATTAGATACTTTGCTTGTTTACCTTGTAGTTTTAAGGGAATACTTAATTATTCTTTGGCAGGTTATTAAAAAAAAACCAAACAACCAACATTTCTTGGCTAAAGATTAGTGAATACTTTTATCAGCATCCTCAGTGTGAACTTGTCAGCTCACTGTCTCTGTATAACCAGATTCATGGCTAGGACCTTTTATTGGTAGAGCATTATCAATCAGATGCAGTCTATAGGCTTTTTTGACTATTAGGCTGTGACACTGAGTGACCTAATTTTATTAAGTAATAATGAGGACAAGTCCCTTGGGAGCCAGGGTGAGCCTGTGTATAGGGGGCAAATGAGCCGAATTCCTCCAGCTGCAGGAGCAAACTGTAAGAAGATCAAAGACAGGGCTTTGACCTGGCCACAAGGCAGCCCCTGTGCTGGTCCTAAACCTCCTTATAAATTCCTCTCTCCCTCTCCCCCTCCAGCGCTGACAGCATTTTGTGGATAAAAAATAAAAGAAGCCCGTTTAAATTTAGGAGATCAGGCTATGGATGTTGGGAACTGAACTGCTAGAGACCACACTGTTTGGAACCAGCTATTTTCTTCATTGACTTATAACAGTGATCAGTTAAACTTAGTGGCTGAAGGAAGCAGATTGCTGTCAGACTCTTTGGCTATATATATGCTGCTAAATATAATGTGCAAGAAGCTGTCCTTTGGTCCTGCATGCAAGTGGCACATCATTCATGGCTTGTGTCCTTAGAGCTCCACCATTGTGCTTGCAGCAGGGAATGCACCAGCAATTGTGTAGTGTGGGCAATCAAACACTAGTGCTTGATATCGTGTTCAGATCTATCTAATGCTCTTGGCCCAGGAAGTTGACTAAGCAAAGCACATTAAGGTGATTAAAGACAGATAAAATCCCATATAGTGGATCAGTTAAAAGCATCATCGATACTCTTTGGGAACACATAGGCTGATGGATACACAAAGAACAATCCACGATATAACTGTAAATGATGAATACTGGCTAGTCAGAAAATGGTCTTACTTCTGTCAACAGATGGCCTTGCTCTTAACAAAGCACAGTCAGTCACCTATACCTGTGTTAACATGAAATGAGAAATCAGAAATGTTTAGAGAGACAACATTCTGTGTAAAATACTGACATTTTTCTGAAAAAGATGAGACCCAAAACCCCACACCCACAAAGATGTTAATCTCTCCTTTAAGGCAGCAGATCCAGTCCTACAAGTTTTTGAGGCTAATGGAATCCATGATAACAGGCTAAATCATGAATAGAATATAGGCTAAAGCTCATGGCTTTGCTGAGGAAACCCAGAGCTTGTATTTAGGGAAGTAGCTACATTGTTCAGAGAAATAAAATCACCCAGTCTTAACTGAATCTTGATCTTTGACACAGGACCAACACTGACAGACATAGATACTGCAGTCAGAAGCAGGTTGAGAGTCATGAGTAATTCAAAATCTGAGTTCTCTATGAAGAGCCAGAGCATCATGTTCTGCCCAAAACGTGACCATTCAAGTGTGACCACTGCAACACTGTGAGTCAGGGGGAAAGACACCAGGAGCACCATGAGAGCATGTGCCTCATGGTTAAAGAGGTCAGAGAGTGGGTGCCTCATGACAAGCACTATTGGCTCCCAGGAATTCCTCATGGGAGACATAGCTAAAAACAGCTAACAAAATAGCTCCCATGAAATCAAATGGTGTATATTCATTTTAAACTGGGCATGTGTACGTGACTTTTATATTAGAAATAGCAGGACCAGTACTAAAGGAAGAGATACAGTGACCGGAGGTTTCAGAACTTAATTCTTCTGAGTGTGTTAACTAAATTGTATATATTTGCCACACCTTCCCCATTCTGTTCTCTTCCATGCTTTATGACATATGACATACAGAACTGTCAATAAAATGGATAATAAAAAGGACTTGATATTAAAAGTTTGAACTCTGTCTGTTGCTATGTAAAAGTACCCCTCTCTTGAGCAAAAGCTGGATAAACAGGACTTTTGAAGCTCTGAGGAGAGAATGTACTAAATGTACTCATAGTATAATTAATGTCCTTGCTATTATCTGTATTTTTGTTTTATCTAGTTTTTTCGAATCCTCTGTTACCCTGACAACTGAGTGATGGCTGTGTATACTTAAAACTCATTGCTTAATGAGAAAAGTTAATTTCGCAAAAAGTCTAAAGGCCTAAACACATACCTTTGTGCAAATGGGAAAGCTGTAATTATGGTACCATTGAAAAAAAAGAGAGACCGATACTGGATTAGATGGATGTGAAGGTGTTGTTAAGTCACAGCTCTCATGAAAAAGGTAATGAATAAAAATATAAGAGAACTTGAGGAGCCATCAAAGTAATAGAAAATCTCTCAATGGAGAGTTGATGGGAATGGAAGGAGTTTTATATAAGGGATTTATGTACATAATTCTGTATATTGATTCTGAACTGTATTAGACCTTGAGCAGAAGAAGATCTGTGGAAGATCAATAACTTGCATTACAGTGACAAACTTATTTCATGTCAGTGATCACCTCCGGTCAGCAGCTCTGTATCACAGTGGAGCTATAGGAGTCCACAGCACACATGGGAGAAATGTATGTCAGCATTCCTAGAGAGCACAAGCATTGTGAACCTCTTTGGAGGTTAACACAACTCTGTTGAGTGACACAGAGAATTTAGGACCATGTTTCACCTCAGATTTGGGCTCATTTCATCCCTAGTGTATTTCTGTACTTCTCTACAATGCTACTGCATTGACCAGAGTATGAAAGAAAATAGTTAATCACAATTTTCCTAAGGCATTAATAAGTTGGAGTTTTCACTGAGCAGTTACTAATTCCTAGTATCCAGGTTTCACATTCCTGTAAAGGTTTGGAAGGGTTCTGTGCCACATTTTGGTTGTGAAATGAAAGCTGTGTTCCTATACTACACACAATGAGATACATGTATATTCTTCTAAAAGCACAGCATACATTAAAGTTGAGACTGTCACTTCTGAGAATTAGCAATATGTGATGGTTTCCACTTGGATAAAATATGTATCTATATCTGTACTCATGCTTGTTTATTTGCAGATATAGTGAGAACTGGTTTAGCACCCTGTAGCATATCAATGAAAACTCTTTGCTCCTGCAAGCTGGAACTAGTAAGACACACCTTGAGTGGCATGAGAGACTAGTAGGCGAGCAACGTGCCTTTCACACATTAATATGCATGGCATATGTTTGCATTATGTTGAGCATAAGGTACACATGTCTTGAAGGTCAAGGTCCTGCTCAGGAAGCAAGTTGAACAATTTGGAAATAAAGTTTTGGGTAAGGAATTGTAATACAGACTACTCTTCATCTAATTGTCCTGCACATGCTGGTTAATTATGTGTGGGAAGAGCTTCCAAGTAATTTGAAGAGTATCATTAAGGAAAAACAGACAAAGTGAGGCACCCTGTGCCAGCACTGCTAGAGCTGGCTCTTTCTTAAACACCTCCCACACACTTGATGCTGGCAGAACCATTACAGCTTGCACATTCCACCCCTACTGTGAGCTTCATCCCAGATTAACAGCTGTTGACAACAAGCCATAGAATTTTTAAAGGGTGTAAATTATCTCTCACTTAGCATTTTTGCACAAACATTTAGCAAATACAGCTGAATCTATATTTAAAAAAAAAATCATACTTGTATTTCAGCTCTTCCTGCGGTCTGCCTTAATGTTATTTTCAGGTTCATAAAAATGGAATGGAGCACTAATGCAAGGAAAAAAGAGCATTCGCTCTTTAGATCGCATTCTCACCCTATTCCAACCTCAAATTTTTCTTTCTAAAATAGACTTAATAGAAAAAACAACTATTTTATAGAACCTCATACCTAATAGTTATTTCACTGTTTAAGATATGACCTAAATTCAATTTAATACTCCAAATTATTTTAAAAATTCTATGATATTTTCAAAATAATGTACATGATAGTTCTTTTTTTTTTTTTGTCTTTGTCAAAGGTTTATGTAACAGGATTTTTTTATTATATGCTGGATTTCAGAGATTTCTGATAAGGCCAGTTTTTAAATGGGTTGACATGGAGATCTAAAATATTATCTACTTTCTTATCAACTTTTAAAATTTACTTTATTTGCTTGTATTCCCCCCCCCCACGCCCAAACCCTTAGGTCATTATTTTAAATTAGCAAATTAAATTATTTAAATAAGTTTTTCAAATGTAGAATGATAATTTCTGAAAGTTTTGAAAAGTAATTGAACTGAAATTGAAAGTTTTAAGGAAAGATTAGGCAAGAACTTGTCAGGAATAGTCTAGACAGCTATAGTGTTAGTCTCAGAAAAAAAGTGTGTTGCATAAAACAATTGAGGTTGAAGGCCCATGCAATAGTATCTTTTAATGATTTTTATTTTATTATTAGCATAAGCAACCTTAGGCTAATGGTATCACAAACTCACCTTGAGCTACAGACTCAAGTATAATATATGAGGTTGCTCATTCTCAAAAGATCAAAGAAATATTTTAAATGTTTTGCTCAAATTGTTCTGTTTGTTTGTCTTTTTGTTTGATTTGGTTTGGTTTTTTTGTTGCTTGTTTGTTTTTTAAATGGAACATTTGAAACTTGGAAAAAAAACAGTTTTGTCATAGAAAACTTTTTCTTAAAATTCAATATTACTTAGTCAGAAAAAATTAATTCATTCTAAAATACATTTTGCAACTAAATACACTGTCATGAGAAACCTGACATATTTCAAGTACTTATCACATGTCAGCCTTCTGGGACATCTTGATACTTAATAAGCATTACTTCATTATCTCTAGAACACTCTCCTTTAGCAAATATTGCCTCATCTGTAAACATGGGAAAATTGGTGTACAGCACAACTAGAACATCCAAATTATGCAAAAGTTGTGGTTTAGCTTTTAATAGCACCCTTGAGTCCTGGAAACAGAAGAAATTTTCCACATCCTACTAATAGGGATTAGAGTTATCTCTTTCTGCAGATGACTCTTGAATACTAAGCCTTTCCAGACTCCATATGACCAACACTAATGACTGCACAAAGTAAAACCACCAGGGATCTACACCTGCAGCAGGGATTGTCTTTCATGGTACTGCAAAAACATTGTGATCAACATATTTTGGCCAATCCACCTTCTGATGAATGGATCCCTAATAAAATGGCATAAACAACTAATTTTACAACAAGAAAGCTGTAGGCAAATTACAGGACATGGACACTAATTAGAACTTGTGTATTTTGTTTTCATTTTAGCCCATTACATATTTTGCCCATTTTTCTTATTTAGCCTTTACAGGTCTGGCTATGGGAAGTAAATGTAAAGTAGCTTTCTAATTTATGTGAATCAAACACTGAATGAGACCCAGAACCGAAAATATTTAAAATAATTGGGAAAATATTGATTGGGAAAGGAACAGAAGATTCTATGGAAACATTAGGTGCTTTATCCTACATTATCTCCAGTCAAGAAGGGTTTATAAAGATAAAACGAATCAGTAAACTGCTCTCATATGATGAGGACTAGAGGTGGATGCTTAGATAATCTAATGTTTGTAGAGATAATCAGAAGGCATTATTTTTCCCTGTACACAGTCAATATTTTCCATCTCTATACATATTCCGTATGCAAATGCTACTTTAAAACTATCCTGTTTCTTTTATTCTCCTTATTAAGTATCTATATTTATTTAAAACCTCTTGTTTGGCCTTTTTTAAAATGAGCACAAGAACTGCTGATTTTTTTCACAAATGCATGCATATACATACACAATTAGATAATCCAAATTATGCTCTAGTGGAATAGTTTTGAACTATGTATGGTCACCTTGCCTTCTGAAATATAGGAAACAGCAATCATTGTATTAGTAATGAAAATCTTAAACCAAATGAGTAAGTGAGTAGATATGACCTAGTTGTAAAGATTGTCTCCCAAATGCAGGAGGGCAACCTCAGATCAGTCTTCCCACTGAATTCTCTTTGGGCATTGCTCATACATGTAATATGAGCAAGAAAACATTTATCAAAGAATTCCCTGTCTTCACAATCAATAACAGGAATCTGGGCTGGCAGGGGGTGTTCCGTTAAGTACAATGCCAGATTTTGGCATCTCTGATGTAACTCAAATGAAACTTGAGCAAGGCAAGCCTAGTATTATCCATAGGTACCTTAGGGATATTGAGACAGCAGCAAAACCTGCTTAACCTGCTTGCTTTCCCATACTCCTAGGCTTCACCTAGCTGCCTTATGCCAGCCTCCTGCTTAATTGTTTGATTTAATTGTTTCTCATAGAATAATTGGCTTTATGCTAACCACATCAACAGCTGTTATACTGTTCTGGCTTTTTTTCTTGCTTTCATTTATAGTCATCTCATTTTGTTTGTTTGCTTTTGACATTGAGGGGGTTTTAACTCATCCTGTCCTTAATTTAGGGCCCTAATGTTTCTCCATTCTCTGTGTCATAGAAAGAGGTTAGGAAAGCCAGAAGATTTCATTAGATGAAATTAGCTGAGGTTCTTTCAATTCTGTCTTTCCATTGTGTTGAAAGAAGAAGGGATCGACAACCTACAAGTATTGTTTGTATTTCAGATCCTAAACTGGGAAAAGTGACAGAAAGAATGGGACAGATCAAATTGCTCCTTTGAAAGGATGGACACTACAACAGCAATAAAGCTGCCAGGAAGCATTGCAGGCAAATACTCAGCCCTTCTTTTGTTCTGGCAAGTATGAAGTGAATAAGCATGAAAACCTAAACATTTGTGTCATTTCTGTGATTCACTCTTCCATGAACATCTGCAGCCATAGCAGTGATTAAATTTAAAAACCCAGACAATGAAAAGCAATGCTGTGCTGACAAAAGACTGTTTTTGGGATGGCACTCTAAAAAACTCCTTCATGCGAGTGATGGTTCCTCTCATGTCACATCCCATTTCACAAATCCAATTCCATCAACCTTTGTTCAGAAACAGGAACAACAAACACTTTCCTTTCATGCATCCCAGTAAGTACAATACGGCACTGCTTTTTTTGAAGGATATCTCTGAACTTGTTAGAACTTGATTGTGCAAAGGCACAGTGTTGCATGTACTTGCCTGTTAACTGCTAAATAAAGGTCTTAATTGCTGTATTTCCAGCTTTTCGTTCACTTCCCAGGAGTCATAGCCTGTGTTTTAGCTGCTTAGCAGCAAGCTGTTATTCTGATCACATTTTATCCTATCTGGACTTTCTCCCTTTCCTCCTCAGTTTGCAAACAATTCAATTACTGACATGACCATTTGCCAGCTTTTACTGATACTCAGTGGAAATCCCGTTATTTTCACTCTGCCTGGCTCACACAGCATGACTGCGAGAGCCTGCATCCCAAATCCCTGGTGCACAGGGAGGTACTTGCAGGGGAGCCGGGCAGTGTCCAAGCCTGTGGTACATTCCTGTGTGCTGGAATCCACAGCTCAGTGTTTGATGCTCTGTGCAAAGCTTCTGACCATGTCAGCACAAAACAAAACTTTGACTCTTTAGCTCATATCTGTCTCTACCGGCAGCTCAAGCTAGAAAGCTAAGTGAGGTAGGCATGTGTGCTTTCTACCATCCAGTGCTAGCCATACTAGATCAGTGGCTCTGGCCTGGAAAATCTTGATTTCCAGGTGTTTTCCAGGCATCTTGATTGGAGAGTTCGATCAAGCTCATTAAAAGCCTGCATATGCTCAGTATCGTGTGGTTTCTGTGTGGCTCATATGGTGCTGACACTCATATGGTGCTGACTGGGCTGGCTACCTCCAGCCCACAGCCAGGGGACAACACTCACATCCCAACCACAACTCTGACAATGCCAGACTTTACAAACATGGGGAAAACATGGGGACAGAGTACAATGTCTAACTGCAGTGGGGGAATGAGCTCAAAAGATGGAGAGAGAGAGAGATGATGCCTCTGAGACAGAAGAATCCAGGCACAAAACCAGAAAAAAAGTCCCTAGTTCAGAGTTCTATAAACTTCCCTTTAGAAAAGATAAACAGACATCCAGGTAATTCTCACCTTCCACAAGGATCTGGAGGAGCAACTGATTCTTGGTTGCAGAAAGGCACTTTGCTGCATTCAGGACACAGCACCTTTCCCACTCTTGTGCTGGTCCTTCCTCGCAGAGTAGCCCCATACTGGATGCCGGGCAATTGAACTGCTAATCCATTTCATCCAGACCCAGCTGCGTCCTGGGCTACATCAAAAGCAGTGGTAGCCACCAGTTTGGGGGAAGTGCTTCTCCCCCTCTGCTCTGGGGAGACCCCACCTGGAGTGCTGTGTCCAACTCTGGGGTGCCCAGCAGGGGAAAGACATGGACCATTTGGAGATGGTATAGAACAGAGCCAGAAAGATAACTGGAGGCCTGGAGCAACCCTACTGTGAAGACATGCTGAGACACTTGTGGATATTCAGCACGGAGAACAGAAGGCCCCAGGGAGATCTTAGAGCAGCCTTCCTTCCTGAAAGGTGCTTGAAACAAAGAGGAGGCCAAACATTTTAGAGGGGCCTATTGCAACCCCTATTGCAATAGGACAAGGAGTAATGGTTTTAAACTAAAATAGGGTAGCTTCCAACTACATATAAGGAAGAAGTCTTTTTACAGTGTGGGTGATGAGGCACTGGAACAGGTTTCCTGGAAAGGTGATAGATGCCTCATCCCTGGAAACATTCAAGGTCAGGTTTGATGGGTCTGTGAGCAACCTGTGTTAGTTGAAGTTGTCCCTGCTCATTTCAGGAGGGTTGGACTAGAAGATCTTTAAAGATCCCTTCTAACCCAAGTCATTCTATGACTTTGATTCTAAGTCTGGCCTCAGGTCTCTTCTCTGCATGAAGGAATAGGGAAGCACAGCCTGTCTCCTAGCTCCAGTCAGTGGGCCCTGAGGAGAACTAGCTGGCGTAGATGAGCCTTGTAGGACACATGAGAACGAAGTGGGATGCATTCTCCCTAGAGAGATAACTTGCACTGGAAGGAACTAGGTACAGGGTATGTTCAAAAACTTATTCTTTTCTGCTAAGAAGAAACTAAGAAAGGCATCTAAGTAAATGGCATTTTCTCACTCTTATTTCCTGTTTTGGATCAATATGATCCTACCACCATGACATATGCGCACACCAGGTTTTGTGTACAGGTGGGAATGAAGTGGCAAGCCTAGTTTGAACCACGACTGTTTACCACTTTGGGGACATAAAAAGACCCCCCGTAAACCCTCAGAAAACAAAACAATAAAATATAAATTGCCATTTTGCCTCTATGGCCTCAACAGCTGATCTGTAGCAGGTAATTCACATGCAAACAGAATTTCTCTTTTGAAGGCCTACTCCTCTATTTTCCAGTATCTACGGCCTCACACTTCAAATTTACTTTCATTATGGGAATGCTCATTTTTATTTTCTGTATCTGTTGAATATCCTACGAGCTATGAGCTCACAAAAATATTTTTCTGTAGTTCTGCAATATGACAGTAATGGGACCAATTTATGAAATTGTTATGTTTCCTCCTGCTGGACTGCCTAGCTCAGTGCCTTTGCTATACTTGTCAGCCATTCCAAATACAAGTAATTAGGGTCTATGGGCATAGTTTTAATTGACTGTTGTTTCCTATGTCGTTGTGTTTTCCTCTACAGTTGCGATGTGTTGCTGTGCTCTTAAATGAAGCAAGGAAGAAGAAATGCACTTTATTAAACCAAATAAGACACTTGTGAATTATGGTAAAGGTATCCACAAATTAATGTGTTATGTATTCCTCCCTGAATAGATCTCACTTACCTTAGCAAAGCATTGTGCATTGTGAAATCTTCTGTTTCATGCTATTTAGAGTTTTCAGTTTTAAGGTGGGGGTGGGGGAAGGATTGCCACGATAATAGTGATTACAGCTTTTACAGCAAATATTTGGTGAATACACTGGTTATAACCCTTATTGAGCAATCCAATTTTGGACTGTGGCACCAGGTCTGAACATGCATTTAGGAAGGATGTTGCTCATACTCTGAAAAAACTCAGATCAGTTTATTACAGTCATCTGAGAAATTACTTGAGAATTCAAGATCCAGAGATGAATCCTCGTGAAAAATCTTATAGCTTCTTTGATTTTTGTGCCACTGGTTCAGAGTTAGGCTTTACTAACTTGTAAATATCAATTTTAAATTAGGATCATGGTAGCCTGTCTTGTTCTGTCCTTCCTTACTTAACTTACCACACTGTGACTCTTCCCAGCTTCTAACCCAGTGCTTCATATATCTTGATCAGTTTTGATCTGCTTTTCTGTAAACCGCAACACACTGCACGTTGTGTCACCAGACATCAACCTTTGCTAGTACATTTTTACAATGTACTCAAAGGAAAATAGAGGACATAACTCCTTGCTTCAGGTTCTTGCTTAGAATCATAGAATGGCTTGGGTTGGAAGAGACTTCAAGGATCATCTAGTTCCAACCACCGTGCTATGGGCAGGGGCACCTCCCACTAGACCAGGTTGTTCAGAGCCCCATCCAACCTGGCCTTGAACACTGCCAGGGATGGGGCATCCACAACTTCTCAGGGCAACTGTGAGTAACTGTCCTTCTCTTAGAATGTGTTCCTCTGTGCAACTGGATGTTTCTGGAGAAGAAAAGACAGAGTCATCTGCATTTGCTTACCCATAATCCTATAGCTATAAAAATAGACATAAAATGTGTCTGTTTATTGGAAAGAGAATTGCAAATTCTGAGGTTACAAATTCAACAAATTAGGAAAGTATTTTTTTCAAATTCTTTTTGTAATAAATGTAATCAAAGACTGCAAGTAATTTTTAAAGAATATCCAATAGCATTAGCATAGGCAAAAAACTCCAAACTGTTTTTCTCTCTCTACATGATGAAACACAGAAAATGAATAATAGAATGAAGATTTTTGTCAGTGAAAACTAGAAAGATTTTCAACAAAAAAGGGTTTTTTTTTCACATGAAGTTAGAAAATAAAATATTTCTACTTATTTTCAGAAGAAAGATATTCTCCATTTCAACCAAAGGTTGAAGAGTTGATACAAAAAGTGTATTAATTTCTAATATTTGAAATTTTCCAATGCAATAGGACTAAATGTATCATTTTTAAACATGAAGTTTGAGCTGTCACCACTGCTGATTACTGGTAAAGGTAGAGAGAGGACCTGCATCCAGGTCCTTTATACTGAGTTATGTAGAGGAAATTAATACTGTATGTATTACATCTATATATATGTTAGAAATACTTGTTACATATCCTAAGATAGATGGTTGTTGCTCTCTCTGCCACAAATATTTCTCATGACATGACTTTTATGTTTATGGTGTTGCATATCAGAAAAGTGTAATTTTTATAGCATATATTCAATAAATAGAAATATTTTTTTTCACTTCTAGAGATAGTAGTAAATAATCTGTTGAGGCAAATACTGGTTTTTACTAAATATAAGTGACCTTTTGAGAATAGCTTTACTCTTGAAAACAACTTTACTGCCAAGGTGGTTTGATTTGTTCGCTCTGGGGCCAATTCAAATGATCATTTTGCACAACGTGCACATTAGTTCACTCCCCAGGTCCAGCTTATAGCAATCCAATTATTTCCCTTGATGAAGAAACCTTTGGTCAAAAAAGAGAAAAGTTTGCTGAGAGCTGAGTCAGGTATTTTATTATTATGTGTCACATCCCAATTTACCTATGACATACCTTTTATGTATAACAAAATAGCTAAGTGTGGCAGATTGTGAAGCAACCATTCCATTATTCACCTGTTCGTCTCTTTGTGCAACATCTTCTGAGGAGGACAGAGCATGCAGCTCTTCACACCCTCTTTTCCCAGACCACTGCAGGGTATTTGTTATGTTCTTCGTGAGAAAATCAGCAAGCCTGCTGTGCATACTCAGGTATCCTGGGAATTCCATTAGTTGAAGCTGAAAAGTGCAAAACTGTCAGTCAGTGTGTATTTACCAGTTTCTCTCCTTTGTCTAAGACTGATTCTGTTGAAGAAGACAAAAGATTTTGAGGAAACAAAAAACTGGCATGCCTAACGCACAATTTAATCAAGATGTCTTACTTTTCCAATTTTTTTGTCCGCTTCTATACTCTTTCTGAGCTGCCATCATACCTGATATGCAATACAAAATAAATTTATGCATAGGTTACAACAAAAAGGGCACATTTAATATTTGCATTTCCAGAAGAATTCTCACCCAATTTCCCATCATTTACTCAAAATTTTCATTATGTTTGTGATTATATGTTTAAATATGATATCCACCTGCCTAATGAAATATCCCATTTAAAAATGTTACCACTGCAGCCTGTTCTTACAGTACTTCCTATTGAGATATTAGACTTAACCCTTCAAGTCTGAATGTTAAGTCTTCTTGACAGAGGTATTAAGTCTTTCATTCAATTATGCAGTTATTCTTATCCCAGTCCTTATTCCAGTCATTTATTTCACTCTTCTTACTCTGTCCAATTGCTTTCTGCCCATTTATTATCCCACTTCTCTTGCTGAATTGTGAGGGTTGACATTGTAACTATGAAAAGCATTTTTTTTTTCTTCCAGCCATGACACAAAATGATTGCTTGTCCTGACATTTCTGTTCTTCAATTTTTTTTCAGCTGCACTTACTAGGAATAAATCCCAGCTCCTGTCTCTTGGAAAAGAATTAAAATATTCAGGAAGGACAGCAGTGTTTGCTCCTGCTGTCAGTACGTCTTGTGGGAATGGATAATACTGGTTTTTCATGCAACCTTAATAGGAATAAGAAAATGTTTTAACCATCTATTTCTATCCTTTGTACTTATTTCTCACATTTTTCACAATTTAGGGTAAGTTTGAGGTTTCAGAATTTCTTCCACTAACAGAGACTTTCATTACATGTTAAATGTCCTTAACTTTTGAAAACTTTGCATTTGATCAGCTTTCAGCTTTGAAGAGATCAGTTGTACTGCACAAGACACTGTCTTACCTCAATTAAAATACAAAAATCGGAGGTATCTACCTCTCAAGTGTAAAATGATTTTGAAAGGTAGCTTGGTCAAAGAAGCCACTTTTCAGTTGTGGCTGCATACCATTTCATGTAGAAAATGCACTGAGAATTATCTTTATCAGGCCAAAACACCTTTCCCACTTCATCTAATTCCTTAGGAATATTTCTGTTGAAACAGAAGGAAAAAATAGGAAGATGGTGCTTTCCATCAGAGTAGCACCTTAACCTGTGGTAGCGTGGTGTCTCCTATAGACTGTTGATATAATATGATAGAGTTTTACTCAGTTAAAAAGAGCTCAAAGGTCAGGAATTAATAAAATGAACAAAGGAAGAAGTTTGGACTCTGCTTCATGCCTTTTCTGAGCCTCTTAAGTCAGAAATTTTTTGTCTGTGTGGTTTTAAACCGGACCAAACTGGGGATCTTTCCCTATAACTTCTGTAAAATATTAATTTAGAAATGACTCCTACAACTGCTGCATTACAGAGACAGACTGAAAAAATGTTTAATCAGGAATTGCTATACCTTGTGTTTTCATAGTGCTAAAAGAAATAAGTGTCTGATGCTAACAGAAATTTTAGACACTATAGTATTGGTTATAATAATGCTATTTTCTTTTTAGATTACTGTATATTTGTAGTAATCAAGTCAATGGTTTTCTCACACATATCCAGCTCAGTTGTTCATCAGCTACTTCATGTGGTTTAAATGGAAGAGTCTTTTTCCACAGTCTTTGTTGCTTAACAAACCCTTGCCTAACTGAGAAGCTGAGGCAGCTGAGCTTGTTCAGCACAGCAGAATGAAGTTCTTATAGCAGGTGGCAACTGCTTGAAGGGTAGCTACAAAGATGACAGTGCCTAAGTCTTTTCAGTAGTGGCAATCAGTAGACATGAAGGTGAAAGGAGACATGGAACCTGGAGAGGTGCATGGCAGAAATGAAAACAAACACACAGCACAACAAAACCAACCAAGCAATCAACAAAAAAAACCATTGGGACACAATGCAACATTAAAACAGGTTGCGTCATCCTTGGAGGTTTTCAAAACTCAGACAAAACCATAGGTGAATGACTGCAGTGTTAGTGATTGCACTGCTCTGAGAAAGAGGTTGGATTATATAGTATCTAGAAGTCACTTTCAAACCACACTTCCATGATCTAAGGGCTCTGTGCAACTTCTGCCTTATCAAACAGCCCAAAAATAAAAGGGATTTCAGCGCTACCAACAACATTGGCATGATCTGAGAAAAATCACAGCATCTCCCTCTGCAATTCTAGCTCCACTGGAATTGTTAGAAATTGAATGTGCAACTCTGCACAAGTGAAACATTGCAGTTCATTTGACACTAATTTCTGTAGCTACAACACTGTCCTCGTTCCTACAAACTACACAGGCTTTTGAAGTTATATCTGTATGGAAATGACTGTCTCTCCCAAAATGCCATCACATCTATCACAATATCAAACTGGGTGAATTTATTCCCTCTAACAACAAAGGTCTTCAGTAGATTAATTCTTCTGAAAAATTCTTTAGGCGCTTATGCAGGACATTTTGGCTGGCTGTTTGAGAGGATGGAGCTTCAGAATCAATCATTAATGAACTAACATATGTTTGTGTTTTTAAACCTGTGTAAGTCAGCAAACAAGACCTTTGAACTTTCAAAGTATTGCAAAATTTATTGTGGCTTTTTTCCTTTTTCTTTTTTATTTTTTTTTTTTTTAATAAATGCTTGTGCTAGACAGTAAAGAATGCCCTAAGCTGAGCAAAAACACAGACCGGTGGCATAAAAGAGCAGAATTCTTCAAAGCAAACACCAAACACATGCAGATATACTCAGCTTAGCTGAAAATTCATTCCTTAGAAATTACCCAAGTGGCATTTCCACAGCTTATTTTAGAGCTGACATCCATGTGGGCCCCTTCTTAGATGGTGCTGTTGTCCTTTTTAAAGTTATGTTTTCTAATATCAAAATATGTCAAGTGACAAGACCTGATGGGGTTGTTTGGTTTTTTTGTTCATACGTTAAAAATCCCTATAAAATCAAACAAAAGCCTGAGAAAATGTAATGGGACTTTAAAACATTAAATTCAAATAATGTAAGCTTCCCTGAGTCCCCTGATTCTGAGGACAAGTTCTCTGATGTGGATTGAAATATGTATCTATTCTAACAAAGTAAATTAGGCACTGTACTGCATAGTATTTATTTCAATGGATATTTTGACAAAATGCATTATCCATTATAAAAAAAATAAGAAGAAAATTTGCATTAATTTAGCCTGAGGCTCAAAAGTAACTGGAGGACATGAAACTCATGAAAAACAGACATTGGCAAAGTATTAGAAAATAGCTTTTAAAGAATTGGATTGAAGAGGTTACAAATACTATTGGGAATATAAAAAAGAGATAACCTGAATATTCAAGAGGAAACAATATCTAGCCTATTTTTAGAGAAGAACGTAAAATGTCGTCAATTGTTTAAAAAAAAAAGGACTGAATGAAGACAGTGTGTAAGAATGAACCACTCTTGAAGTAATCAATGCAATATTTCATTTTATCTTAAAGAGAGTTTGGTGTTGTCCTGGAATGACTTTCTGATGCTTGTATCCCCAGTCATTTGTCTGCATTGGGTGTTGAGTTCTGCATCTTTAGGACGGGCTCTGGGAGTGAAGGGGAGAGAAGAAGTGCGAAATTTGTTATCAAGAACTGCAGTCGCTCCCCCACATCCTTCTCTGGGCCGTGTTGTCTGCAGGGGACGGCTGGAGAGAGCTCTCCTTTGCTTTCTAATTAGTTTTAGATAGCTAAGGCAGAGAAATTCCCTGGACTTTGGTTTTGTTCTTTTTCTTGGAACTGTTTTGAACCTGCTCTGGACTGAGAACCCAGAAGAGCACCGGGAGTTTCCACCTGTGCCCCACCGGGGCCTGGCCCAGGCTGCAGCATTTTCCAGAGCTGGAGGGACTGAGCAACCCATGAGAGGGACTTTTCTGAATTTGTCATCTCCTCAGGGCCGTGAGAGGTTTTGTTGTTTAGTATTGTTAATTTTTGTGCCGAGGAGTGCTTTCACTATTGAATAAACAGTTTTTTTCCACTTCTCTCTAAGGAAATCTTTTTTCCCAGATGAGTTGGACGAGGGGCCGCTTGAATTTGCTTTTCTGAAAGAACCCCTTTGGAAGTTGCCTCCCACATTTGCCCAAACCAGGACAGATGTAGAGATAAAAACATGTACTACAAATTAAAAAAATCTGAAACATGATAATATTCTTTGGAATTAAGTCTTAGAGGTGTAAAATTCCTTTTCATTTTCCCCTTTGAACTTTGGTAGCTAAGGACTCAACTGAAACTTAATTTCATTGCTTTTGTTTTATACAGTACAAGGACAATTAAATACTTTTGCAGTAAATGTATTTTACAGAGCCCTGGAGAATACAACAGTAATTGCTCAGACTGCAATATTTTGCTCTGAAGCTGAAGGGTGAAAATATTTATTCTGTAATCACCTTTTTTCAGAGAATACCTTCTCTCTTTCCACCTCCTCTGTCTCCTTCCTCACACATCCACATCATCCAAGTGCTATTGAGTGTGTAGCTACATCAAAAGAACAGAGAACAAGTGTTTTTAAGTGACATTAAGTGACACAGTTTTCTGATTCCAAGTGAATCCAAGGGCTGGTGATGCTATGGAAGTAATTCACACCTCCAGTTTGGCTAAATCTCCTCTCCTAGTTGACACTAGCAAAATCTCTGCATTAAGTTAAGAAAGATGCAGCCTCAGTTTTAGATGGAGATTTAAATCATCAGATTTGAAGAACAGATAAAGGCTTACCTTTAGCAGATGCTCTACTAGGATCATCTTACACTGGTCTAGGTGTCTTACCTGATGAAAAAACTAATGTAAAATGTGAAGATGATGCCATTAGTATATCATCAGAATGATAAAGAGTCTGGGACATGCCCTTGCATCTCAGCACAGGGGTAAAATTCCAGACACAAAGATTTCACAGCAAATAAATATTATTTAATGGCCTACTGATGAGTTTAATATCCCAGCACTTCTATCAGCACAGAAGTGACTACGTGGGTCCTCCTAGTGGAAATAAAAGCCAGATGCTTTCATGGTGTGTATTACTTTTTGGTCACTGCTATGCAGCTTCTAGATAGGCAGAATCTCTTCTGAGAGCACATTTGCCTTTAACTTGGATTTGCAGTGCCCTGTTCCAGCACAGAGCTCAGTTGTAGAAGTTAAGGATAGATTTTCTATTTTAAAAATTGTCTTTTAAAGGTGCATAAATCACAAAGAATCGCAAACAGAATCACAGACCAGGTTGGAAGGGACCAGAGTGAGTCATCTCAAGCACATTGCACAGGATTGCATCCAGATGGTTCTTGGATGTCTCCACAGAGGGAGACTCCACAACTTCTCTGGGCATCCTGTGCCACTGTTTGGTCCCCTGCACAGGAAAGACATTCTTCCTCACATTCAGCTGGGACTTCCTGTGTATCAGTTTCTGCCCATTGCCCCTTGTTCTATTGCTTGGCACCACCAAGACCCTGGCTCCATCGTCTTATCTTCATACTTATATTGAGATACTGATAGAAATTGATAAAGTCCTCTCTCAGTTGTCTCTTCTTCAGGCTGAGTAAACTCAGCTCCCTCAGCCTTTCCTCATAACAGAAATGCTCGAATCCCTAAAACATTTTGCTGCCCTCTGCTTGACCTTCTCCAGGATCTCCATGTCTCTCTCATCCTGAGGAGCCCAGAACTGGACACAGCACCTCAGGTGTGGCCCCACCAGGGCTGAGTAGAGGGGCAGATCACCTCTGCTGACCTGCTGGCAATGCTCTATCTAATGCACCCCAGGATGCTGCCCCTCCTCTGGGCACACTGCTGTCTCAGGGACAACTTCTTGTCTGCCAGGACCCCCAGGTCCTTCTCTGCTGAGCTACTTTCCAGCAGATCAGCCCAAGCCTGCACTGGTGCCTGGGGTTATTCCTCCCCAGGTGCAGGACCCTGCATTTGACTTTTTTGAGTTTCAGACAGTTCTTCTCTACCCCTCTCTCCAACCTGTTGCAGTCCTTCTGAAGGGCTGCACAGCCCTCTGGGGTATCAGCCAGTTCTCACACCTTTGTGTCCTCAGGGAACTTGCTGTGGAGGCTTCTGCCCTTTCATCCAAGCCTCTGATGAATAAGTAAGCAATACTGAGCCCAGTATTGTTTGGTATATCTACATGTGTAATATACCAAACAAAGGCTTGTTATGAGCAGGTTATAACAGAAAAAAACATAGACTACCTGGATTGCCAAAAAAAAAAGCTGCAGGAAATTAACTCTGACAATACATCGACAATGAACAAAATAAATATAGAAGTTATGAAAAAGATGTTTTAGTAATGGCTAAATAATATTTCAGAAATCTGTCACAGTCAAAAAGAAAATGGTATCAGATAGTTTTGAATCTAGCCACATACATCTTAATGGGTGTATCCAAATTGGTGTGTTCATAATTGAACAAAAAAGAACAGAAAGTTTATAATGATACGCACCAAATAAAACTCTATACTCATTTGTAGATCACTAGTAGATTTATGAACTAAGTGCCTCATCCAAATTCCATTAAAATCAAAAAGGAATTTAAATTAGGTCCCTACAGGGCACTTAACAATTTTTTCAATTATTGCCAACATGCAAACCAGAGAGAAATAAGCTTTAATTTTATATTTTCATGTGACTCTGAAGGTTGTAGCTACATCTTCTTTTCTTGCTGAAAAGCAGCTTCATCCTGGAGTTATTTACACAGAGTTATTTCAATAGATCTGTCATCACAAAAAAAAGTCTGAGACAGTTTCAACCTGTAATAAAGTCGTTAGGGTCTTTTCTCAACTGTCCAGCTCTCAGTTCAGTCTCTGAACCAAATACAAAACTCTGTTATTAGCATGAGCACTTCACAGCTCTTTGTTGCAAAACCTCTTTGTTTTTTAACAGTAAACCTGACACAACTACAGTTAGACTGTTGTATTGCTCAGCAAATATCTAGAGCCATTTTGCCATGTCTTTGAAAAGCAGATGTATTTTTATGGTAGGACACTGTGAACCGTGCAGCTGTGCAGAGGTGTATTTTCACTCTCCTCTTTTATTTTCTAAAACTTTTCTTATACAGGCTCAGGTATGGTGGACTATAATACGGATAAAGCAGAGACCAAATATCCTGTAATATAAGAACAGATAAATGCATTTTAGAATAGGGTTTACAAACTTCAGGAAACTCCTCTCATACTAAAATTTAGAGCAGAACTTCATATGTAGAATAGCTGAATTCACATAATAAAGCAGCTTATGCTCCATCAGTGTAGAAGGGGGATAAAATTTTCTTAAAATGCTGAGAGCACAAAAAAAATTCAATTGCTGTACATGTATTTAATAAGTATCTAATTTAAATGTAGGTTCAGGAAAGATTAAACACAATCCTTTTAGATAGTGAATAATGTCATGGTGAAAAGTCTAAGGGCAATATCTTTATGAGATCCCTATGCTACATCCACTCCTTCAGAATGTTGAGTTATAGACAGTCTTCAAGGCATTTTGAAGACATCTCTAACATCAATGATGACAGCATACAGTTTCCAATGATCAATGCACATGACCACTGGCTCAATGAGCACTGAATTAGAAAATACAGACTCAAAACATCTCTCAGAGTAAAATAGACCAGAAATACATTACTAAAATGTCAAGAGTTAGGTACAATATATTTATGAGTATGTGCAAACTCTATTTAGAAATAAACTTTTATTACATACAAAATAAGTAAAAGTTGCAGTTAAAGTCAACAGATGCTGTTCCTGAAGATGTAGTTGAAAGTATTCTAAAAGTTCCTGGTTTAGATCACTTTGACTGACACCTCAACCTGATAGAAACCTCTGACCTTAAACAACTTCTATGTTGGTCCTCTTACCAAAAAAAAAAAAAAAAAGAAAAAAAATACAAAAAGAAAAAGAAAAAAAAGAATTAATTTGAGTTTTGTGGGACTGAATGAATTAATGTTTGTGAAACACTCTGACACCCTAGAGGAAATGAATAATTCAGCCTTACAGAAGTGTTTGAATAATGTGAAGCAAATAAGGTCATGGGGTATACAGTGAAGAGTGAGAAGCAAATACAATATACAACTTCTTACTGTTGGAGCATTACCTCTCTTCATGCTTAATGAAGTAGGTGACCTATGTAACTAAAGTGTCATAGTACATTCAGCAAAAGATGGCTGAATTAAGGTTTCCTGGGAAATCTTAGTTCTGGCATTTCCTAACTTTTGCGTACTTGACTCTGCAACCTTAATAATGTTCTATTGTTTGCAGGATTATTTGTGTTTCAAGGACATCAGTCATTACAGTATCTAGGCAACACCAATGAAGTACAAACATTCAATCCTTCATTACAGAGAAACTTGCTTGCTTTCATCTCAAGCGGAAATAATCCAGAGCACAGTGTATCCCCCAGCATGCTCCCAGGAGCAGCTCTGTCACTAGTAAGGCACCTACAGAAAGTGGTCTGGTTTTGAATGCTCCTTTAGGCTCAAGGACAAGCTTTTCTTTAGCAGCAGTATGCTCCACAGGGATGCTTGGCCTTCACCCCATTGGAGTTGAAGAGTTCATGATTTCCAAGGTCAGCATCCAATGCAACAGCTTCAGGAGGAAAGCAATGTAAAGGAGCAAGCTGGAGAAGCTGAACAGACAGGCCATACAGGCAAACAGGCATTTAAGGGTAACACGCCGAGTCCAGTGTTCCATAAGTAGCCACTTCAGAGCAGCTTAAGATACAGCCTATTTTCTTCCATCCATGGCAGCTACTGGGTCACTGAACAGCAGTAAGAAGCTGTACCTTCTGCAGAGCTTTCAGATTTCATTGGAGTAAAGTCCATTTCCATTAATGCCATTATTTGGTTCAGCAAAAGTTTGACTGACACAAACCTGATGAGGTAGGATTTCTGAATAAAATGAATACACATAGTTCTACATTTTGTTAAGAAGCCCTTTAGACCACAGTACACCACAGAATGTTAGTCAGAATACACTGTGAGAAAGGCACCTGGCCAGACAGACCTGCTGGGTGTGTCTCTGAGGAAGGAAGACGCAGGAGGGCTTTGCAGACGTGCCCACAGCTGGTTAGTGTCATTGCAAAGTGACCTTCTGCTTGGTAGTGCCTGAAAGAAGGGAAATTTGACATCATTTTGCTTCCAGTAGACCTGTGCCTGAGCCAGACACACTGAGCCAACTGGGAAAACACTTTCCCAGGTGGTCCTACGGGCTGATGATAACCCATGACAGAGGAAGATCACTGAGAGAACTCACCTTTCTTGTTCAGTGAGGATGACTTTAGGTAAAGAACGATACAGATGTTCAGCTTACCTGAACATATTTTTTTTATTTGACTTTTTCCAGAAAAGACACTCTGCCATGGAGATCCCTCTGTTGCTTACTGCTACAACTCCACCAGGATCTGAGGAATATGAAGTTGCTCATCTCTCTTTTGAAACATGTGATTACTGCCTACCTCCAACACTATCTTTCTTTTATCAGTCTCTAGTAAAACTCCTTCAGGATGTATATAACTTGACTTCTGAAGCTATTTTAGATATGTGAACAGGTATCCTTTTGTAATTTCTTTCCATTCAATTTCTATGAAAAATAAAGAGAAATTTATATTTCTCTGGCGTATGACTGACCATATTTTTAATAACCAAGGCTATTTGGGAGGATTATCTACAAAACAATAACATTTTTTCATCCTACTGTCTGTGACTTCACAATGAATGAAAAAAAAGACCAAAAATTCAATAATATTTATTGTCTTCTGAACAATTTTTTTCTTTTTACTTTTGGGATACAATGAGTGTAATGTATGAATAAGTATTATTTCTTCTTTGCAGGCCCTCATGCCCATGTGTTTGAGGGATGATACTGCTGCAACATGGTATCTCAGATGAATTTTGTCTGCCTGAAACCCTGGGAGACTGATGTTTCTAGTGAAAAGCAAAGGCAGAGAGATGAGTTTTTCCACTTATTAAAAGGTGAAGGAGCAACAGAATAGGCTTTTTAACACATAAAGCATTACAATGTAAGACCAGTTGATTTTTCCTGTGTTACAATTTAATTTTTGGCTCCAAGCAGTAAATGCTTAAACAGAAATACAATAAATATTAGTATATTTTGTAGTTTGCCTAGACTTCTTCAGGGGAAAAAAAAAGCACCAAAACCAAACCAAACTCAAACCAAAACAAAGCAGTCCTGCAATTGTTGAAATGATTCATTCTCCTATTGGTTATTTATTACATTTTTCTACTGGTAATACAAAAGGTTCAACTTAGAGCCCAGTACACCCACCTGGAGTCGAGAGGAATGCTCCTGAAGACTTTAGTGGGAAGCAGTGATTTCAAACATGAATTGCTGATGGAGATTGTAATTGAAGCTGACATGAAGTTGGTGATGGAAGTAATGAGAGGGGTACGTGATAACATAACCTCCCACACCTGTCTAATGGGATGTTCCATAAAACAGGTGAACATCTGCTGGGTGAGCAGAGCAATGCTGTCTCATTTCTCCCTCTGCCCTCCACGTCAAACTGCGCTGGGTCTGCACCAGCCAGACAGCTGAGCTACTCCTGGAACAATTCCACAGATGCCTTGACATGCATTTCCAGGAAGACTAACTTTACAAATCTTCCTTCTGTTAGCAATAGAGAAAAGATTTTAGAATTCTAAAAGAAATCCATACTTGGTTTTGTTATGAGTAGTGCATGAAATCTGAAGTTTTCAGGTCCTAATAAGAGTCATTGGGATTTACCTCGTATTTACCATGTTATGACTAATCCATATATAACCTGAAGATAGTGACAGAATATTAACCTTTGTTGAACATTCAGGGTGCTACAAGTCTGGCTGAATGTTCTAATCTAAGATGAAATTTCATTCTTGTGCAAACTAAAATGTCAATATCATTTGCAAAATTAAATGCAAAGCATTGATTTCTATTTTACTGGTGCAAAAGCTTAAATTAATTAAAAAGAGCCCCAAACTTACAGAGGCAAATCCTGGTTTTCTTGTATTACCTTTTTTTATCATAAGAGTTCTAAAAATTATCCATTAAGATTATATTAGGCATCTAGGTATTGCATAAATTGAAAAAAGATATTTCCTCATCTGCAAAAGCATAACTCTAAGGGAGAGTAATTAAACTGACATTTTTTTCCTCATAGCCTCATCACAACAACTTTTATTTTTCAAATTCAGACAGATGCGAAGGACTGCATATAAGAGATATTGCAAAGTCTGTATCCTAATCCTTTTAAGTAACATTTTGAAAAGTTCTGAGCACTTTCAAATTTTATATTCCACACTTAACTTTGAAGTGTTTTATCTTTCTCATCACAAAAAGGCAAATCCTTGGAGGTGGTATGTCTCTCAGCCTTTTCCCCATAAGTCACTGGAAACAGGAAGTTGAGGCAAGAAAACATTACTGAGAGGTTAGCTTTCCAAGATTTCCTAGGTTTTTAGGTTTTTTGGTGGTTAGTGGGGTTTTTGTTTGGTTGAGGTTTTACGGTCATTTGGGGTTCCCCCCCACACACTTCTTTTTCTTTTCTTTTTTTTGTGGTATTGTTTTCTTTTTCTTTGTTCTGTTGTTGTTGTGGTTGGTTGGTTGGTTGGTTGGTTGGTTGGTTGGTTGGTTGGTTGGTTGGTTGGTTGGTTGGTTGGTTGGTTGGTTTTTTTGTCACAGAATTGCAGGACTACACTAGAGCATGGTTACAGGATTTACTAGCCTGCTGATGAAGCTCTTCGGGCTTTCATGGTATATAAGCCAAAAAAGAAAATTAGCAAAGAGCAAAGAAGAACCTCTAGCTAATGCAGGAGACTTCTGAAGAAGCCTGCACATTCTCCAAAGTCTCCGCCTAGATCTGGAACAAACATGAGACTTTGTACAGCAAGCAGTTCTCAGTACTTTTCTGTTTATTTCTGGAATGAGAAAGGATCAGAAGGAGAAAAAGATAAAACAGCCATCTACTTGGGGTTGATGCCAACAGACTGACAGTAACCAAAAAATTACAGAAACTATAAGTATCCTATTCCATAACTGGTACTTGTACATTAAAATATTATATCATATTTTTATAATAATTTGATAATTAATATTATTGTGTCTCTTAAAAAAAATTATAAATAGTAGAAACTAACTCCGGAATTAGATTTTATCAACTTGACAACAACAAGATCTTTCAGTCTCTACTCAGTGGATGAAGGAACATATTTTGTTTGATTTAAACATTCTAAACAAGAAGTTTTTCATGGGACTTCAACTGTCACATCGTTTTGTCTGTAAAAGTGCCTCATTCTCATTTTGCTGTAGAAAAAATATTGTCAGTAGTGGTTAAAACAGTAGAATATGCATAGTATGACGACAACAAGAAGATTATATCACAGTATATAGACAGACTATATTACAGTACTGTACCATTTGGTTTGTGGGTTTGATTTTAAATGTAGAAAATATTATTAGCATATGGGGTTAACCAGCTTTTAAAAAAAATGTTGATTAATAGTCAAAATGACCATAGGTAGGCCTGTATCTTCAATTTAAGTATTTAATGTAGTTTTATTCCTCACAGTTTCTTGGTGAATAGCTGTTGTGATCTATTACATTTTTACTACTGGATGAATTTTTGAAACTTTCCATGTGTGTCAATGTGATATAGCTAACTTTCAAATCCATTTTCCTGAAATAGAGACCAATGCTGCAGGATGCAGAATATGTTAGTCTAGTCAAAGGACAAAAGGCAATCAGAGGAACACACAAATCTTTAACAAAGCAAGATACGTTAAAAAGAATGAAACTAACTCAGCTGTGTTACTCATACAATTGCATTTCAATAATGACCATATATGTTGCTGGGTCAGACCTAACAGCTATAGCACTATAATAATGCACAGATACCGCTGAGATTTGGTACCCAAATACTTCTTTCTGTCAACTGAAACACCAAATTGCATAAGTTGTCAGCTTTTATTTTGGCAATTTGCTGCTTTTTATCTTTGTCCAAGCTTGCAAAGTGTTATTATGGATAAGGCGGGGTTGTCTTGTTGGCTTTAGTTTTATCTTTCCCTTTAAATTCGCCTTCTTTAACTGTAATACTGCAGGAAGGAGTTTTTAATGCTTGGCACTCTGTCAGAAAGGTAAACATCATTTTCCTGAGAAAAGCCAGAACCCTAAAGGCTCTAGCTGTGCACGCAGCCAAGACATTTCTTTTCAAGAGCCCTAAAGCATGAGGATGATCATCAGGTATGAGAAAATGCAATTGGAAAAGTACCAATGTTAGAGAAATATTTTTCCCGTGTTGTAACATGAATGTGAAGATTCTTTGCCTGAGTACTGAGTTGCGCACCAGCACACTGTGAGACAGCCGCCCTCAAGGCATAATACAGCTGAAAGTGCTGGGGAGTGAACTCCCCAGAAGAGTCATGATTTGCTGCTGACCACACCTACAGCATTTATAAAATGTCAGTACAGCACATCTTAGTGTGGGAGAGAAAAGTGCAGCCAAGAAATATTTCCTTCAAGAGCTCTTTTCCAGGGTTGATGCCTGCTGTATGTTTTCACTGAGCTTGAGTGCTCTTTCTCTTTCAAATCAGAATTTTCATGGTAATAGCATTTGCAAACCAGCTGCTGTATACAACTCCTGCAGAGGGATTTTGAGGAAGGATTCAAAGTCCTTCTTTCTTTATGTATTTATATGTATGAAATAATTTATAGTATTTGTGGATAAGAGAGAGTTTGAACTGCTTGCTTTAGATGCCTTGTATTATCCACAGGGAAAACCTGGATGGGTTCTAGGCCTCATTACGCCATCTGACTTTTTCTTTCACACTAGGGCTGATGCAGCTTTCGTGAGGTACTGTGGTGTTGGCATGAGATCTCACTGACAAAAGGAGACATCCCTTAAAGAAGACACATTGAGTCTTCTAATTCTACTGACAGAAGATTGTATTAGAGCTACCTGGGCCATGATCTGTGAGGTGGGAGGAATATCAGACAGCCAAGAGATCCCATGGGGGAGCAGTGTCACTTTAGTTATTACCTTTTAAACCATTTCTAGGGGGTAGCAGTTTTTCCTGCTAACAGCCTGACAGATTAACTGATGAAAGGAATCAATACTTTGTGGGATATTTCTCACAAAATGAACACCTGGCCTTCAATAGACACCTCCAAAGTACTGTCTGCAAGTGGCTGTGAGTCCTGGACCTTTTAAAACAGAAAATGTAGCATGAAAGTTGATAGCTGAGGAGCATTTTCTACTTACTGAGCAAGTTTGTTTCTCTGTCAGAAATAACCATTGTGTTTTACAGGTATCCAGCAAGGATCTGTACAAACATGTTCCCAACATGCAGAGTCACACCCTGCTGCATAGGGTGTGCAGCATGAATCACAGACGGAAACACAGTTTGGAAGCTTGGCCTAGATTTTTTTTTTTTGCAGAGTGCAGATGTCCCACAGTAGTTGAAAAAATAATGTGCAAACCTTACTTGGAAACAACCTAAGGAGCAGATTTCCTTTTTTCTGCAAAGTCCAGCTTCTCAGGAAACGTTGCCTTTGGGGTGTTACTGACATAATTAGTAAATCCCAAGACAAACTTTGTAATATCATAAAGTGCTTATTTAGCACTCTATCAAGGGAAGAGTATCCGCAGATGACTGACCATCTACAGCAGAGACTGGAAAAAATGAACTAAAAGATAAAACATTAAACATAAGAAAATGGTAAAGAAAAAATTAATTATGAATCACATGGAATTCTATTTTAGCAAATCTGGAGTTAGTCTGTAAACACTACACTCAGAATTCTTCTGGGCTGCTTCTGATGATAATTAAGATCATGCTTTTGTTCAAATTTAGATATTTTGGATAAATAGATTTAAAGAAAACTTACTTTTATACTTGGTTCACTGCCAGACACATATATTTGTAATTACATGCTGATTTTATCTATTTGTTGAGCAGCTGTTCATAAATGACTCTGTAGGTGAAAACCCAGGTTCAATCCCTGTCTGTCTTCATCCTCTGTGTTTCAGAAGAAAGAAATCAAATATTGCTAATAAACCTGGCCATGAGTGCTTTGCCAAGGGGAATAAATATACCAATAAATGCCAAGTGCCTTTTTAGATGACAACATTAAAACAGAGAGGTGACATGATTTGCCCAAGGGTAAAAAGCAGAAAGGAGAATGGTTGCTCTTCTCCTGGTTCATGTGAGTTTGTCTGATTCCCAGTCATGTGTATGGCTGGAATGGTACCAAACATGGTGACTCTAACTCACGCCTTGAGAACACATTGTGCAATTCAATAAGGACAGACAAAGGCAAATAACCTCTGACAGTGTTCAAGGCTGAGGTCTGGCTGCCTGAGGGGCAGATTTTCTGAGGAGACCCTGGTGGTTCTGGGGGACACTGAGATAAGCCCGTGCCAGAGGTGAGTCCTGGCAGCTGGAATGACCAACAGCACTTGGGGATGTGTTAACAGAGCATGGCCAGTAGATCAGGGACAGGTTTATTCCCCTCCATTTAGAACTCATTTGAGTTCTAAAACATGCATCACATCTAAAACATGCATCCAGTATCGTGTCTCCTCCTAAAATACCAAACACTGACCAGCTGCAGTGATTTTGGGAAAGTGCACCAAGACCATCAGTGCTGGAGCACTTGCCTTTGAGATGAGGCTGAGGGAGATGGGCTTGTTCAGACAGGAGAAGACAGAGCCCCAGGGGAGACCTACAGGGAAGTTGTCTGGGAGGCAGAATTTGGATTTTCCCAGTGGTGTATAACAGGAGGTTGAGAGCAAATTGAAAGTTGAAATGGAAATTTGGAGTGGATAGAAGGAGAAATTTTGTCACAACAAAAATAGCCTAGCAGGAGAGCAAGCTGCCTAGAAAGGGTTTGTGCAGTCTTCTGCCTCTGAAGTTTTCAGACTCATCTGGGTAAAGCCCTGAGCAACCTGTTCTGACTGCATCTGATCCTGGTTTGAGCAGGAAGCCTGACTAGAGACCCACTTAGTTTCCCTCACATCTCAATTCTCCTGATCTTCTGACTAGTTATACCTTGTGTTAACATTTTCTACTGGCAATAACTCTAGAATAACTCACCCATAGCATGTAGCATCCATGGTTTGTACAGTATTCTTGTATGTTTTTCACATTTTTGCACTGACAGGAGTGAAAATAAAAACTTTAAAGTATGAATTAGTATCTGTAAATATTGTTCAGGGAAAAGAATGTTTTCCAATTGTTAGTATTAGAAAAATACATAATTGAGACAGACATAATGTTCCTAATATTCCTAATAAACAATAATTGAAATAATTCCATTAGTAGTTTTTTAGGGGTACCCTTGTCATATTACTTGGTACACCTGTTGAGTCTCTGCTGTAGAAAAACAACACTGTTGAAACCACAGTAAAAACACAAGCTTAGTGACTGTGTTGGCAGAGTTCAGTAACATCCAGTTACGAAATACACCAGGGATTGCATCGCATAATTGTGGGTGCAGTACTGGTAATAATATCTATTTCTATAAATGTTCAACTATGTTGGCACTGTTTTTGAGGACACACCATTTCTAATAATTTTGTTGTCATTTTTTTTAATTGAAGCAACACACATAACACTTATAAAGGGATGTCAAAAACATTAGGGATAGTATGAACTGGCGATTCAAGGGTAACATGGAAATTTTTTTACATAAATGTGTTTCATTTTTCATGCAGTCTAAAGCTGCTTACAACTCTGAGATCCATTTTCAGAGAAAATCCCTTCAAATTTCTATAGCTGGCAGAAAAGGGCTTGAATTTGTGCATTCCTGTCAGTACTAATTTCATACTGCTCAGGCTTCTAGCTGCAAAAACCCAGAGTTGCAGTCTTCTTCAGTCCATGATGCCATGAATAAGAAAAGGTGAACTCTCCTGGTTCAGATTTCTAGTTGAAGATTCTGACACAGACGATCCATAAACTCTGTACTTCGAGGTTCTTTTGTGACACATGAAACCCTTTGCTACAAGCCACGCTGAAAAGAGTGGCTCAGTACTAAATCTAAAATTTAGAAGGTATCTTCTCACACATCTGCTCATGACTTTGAACTGCATGACTTTCAACCAGTGTAACCCCGTGTAATCCAATACAACTCAGGAAATGGCTGTTAATTTTGAATTCATTTATTGGTAAGATGAGACACAATAGCTTAAATCAGAACCTCAACATCTTCATGCAATTACCTCTTATTGTCTTTTTGTTTTATTTTTGTGGGTGTTCCAGAAAGCTATTAACACTGGTATAAAGAGGGATTAATTCACAATAGCAGTGACTGACATACAAGGCTGCTTCTAAGCTAGGGCTTTTGTCTTTTCACTAGTATCTCCTATGTATTTCTTATATCAGGCCATTGCACTTTACTGCTTAAACCTTTATCTCTGCTGATCTGACTCCAATGCTTACAACTACCTGCTTTTGCTGCTGTTCAGTCAGCTAAGTAAAAAAGTCAGTGGTGAATACATAATTTTGACTAAGCACAGATTTAAAAGTAACCTGCTTCCAAAATGCTCAAATTACTTATAGGGGATTGTAAACTTTAAGAATCTAAAAATGAAAATAATGAGTCTTAAAACTGTTATTATTTGAAGTGATTCATCTCAGAATCAACCTGACATTTGCACACAGATTAATTCTTGTTTTTCCGTCCCCTTCCCAAAAATTCCAATGTCAATTCAAAGCCTGGGGATAAATTTGTAAACTAGTACGTTTGCTTGTCTTCCAATTGCAAGGAGACAGCAGCTTGACATAAGTCTAAATTTACCTCCTTTTCTTACATGTAAGCTAGCATAATGACAAATGCATCTAAAAGTGAATGATTAAGAGGATGCCCCGAATCTTGAGGCAAGGAGATGACACATTCTGTGTAGCACCTGAAGGCAAACATACCACCACTGCCACCCTAGGCTGGGGCTGTCTGAGGCTGTTGAGTCTCCATATCTCAGAAGATGCAGATAAAAAGCCAGCAGCACAGTTCATAGAGAAGCCCCATGTTACAAGCCTCTATGCTGTCCCTGATATGACAGAGTACCATAACACACAGCTCTGCAGACAGATACAGCTCATGTTCCGGGATCCAGAATGGCAAATGCTGAGTCTGAAAGCTAAAACACCATGGATTTTTATCTGCATTCCACCCAATGCGCTGACAAGCACAGGATGCTTGAATGTAGATATTTCTTCTGAGCAAAGAGAAGAAAAATAGCAAAAGATCTTTAAATAAAACTGTGTAACACTTAAACATATTTTCAAGTTTTACACCAAGAAAGACCTGCCTTACATCTGACACCTTTATTGCCTCAGGTTGTCAAAGTATATGTGCTTCCTTGAAGACTGTGTTCTCAGTATTGTTCCTATTCCTTGTCATCCCCTTTATCTGTGTCTCCTTAAAACTCAGAACACTGTGCTTATCCAGGGAGTGATTGTGTGCTGATATAAAAACATCTGTGATAATCAAAACCCTTCTCTGTTTCTCTGTGGTCTGACAACACAGAACTCTGTTTGCCTGCCTTCCTGCCAGCATTGCCTGGAATTTTGGAATGTGTCAGGTCTCCTTGTAGTATAATTGAACATACCAAACATTGCATTTGGAAATAAAACCACTTGCAACTGTGTCGCTTAACATTTTCCTACTGGTAACCTAATATTCTACAATTAGAAACAAAATAGGTCCTAAACAAGTCTTGATTAATTACTAAGGGATATATTTTTTTAGGTGTCCATAATCCAAACCACCAAAATGCAATAGTATCAAGTGGCCAAATCCATGCCTAAGCTGTTTGGCCCTGTCTCTACACATGTTTTTTTTAAACACACAATGCAACTTGCCATGTATCAGAACAACACATAGAGGTAAATAGCATAATTGCAACCTGAGGGACACAAGTCCTGTATAGCAGGGAACAGGGTACAATTTCTAGACACCAAAACCTTGTAGGAACAGCAGGAAAGTTTCAATTTCACAGGTCTTAGAGAGGCTTCCATTCCTGATAAGGATTTAAAGGAGCATTGATCTTACAGCTTTAGATTTATGTTTACTGAAGTAATCTTGGAAGGGTTAGCCGTGTTCCCATGGACATAGGACTGTGCAGAGGGATGCTCAGAAGTCACTGCAAACCACTCTAAGCCATCAGTTTAATCAGCATACACAAGTGGTGTACTGGTTACAGTCTTGCATTTTCGAATGACTTGAAAGAGATTTTGGCCTTGGATGTATTTGGATATAAGCTATTTTTGTCTGTTCATACAATTTTTTTGAGAGTTTGGTGTCAAGGTGGGTTTTTATTAAGTAGTAATAATATCCATATACATGCTATATTGGAGGTCTTCATCAAAGCTAAGAGGTATGCATCAAAGGAAACTATCCTTCCTGTTGTCATGCATGCCACACAACCTTTGCCAGACACATTGCTAGAATGGGAAATCCACTTGGGAAATGAGGTTAGAGAGAGAAAACTAAGGTGATTGATGAAAAAGAGATGAAAAGGAAGAAAAAAAGAATTTCCCCTTTGTTATTTAGATACCTGTTGTGATTTTGTTCAAAGCAGCAGTCTATCCGTAGTTCTTTAGATTTAAAAAAAAAAGTGATATTTTTTATCCAAGAGAAACATAAACACATCAGAGTGATCCATACTTACATGGGAACTTACAGACCCATTCAGCACTGCCAGCATTTCATTCTGTATGAACAGTTAGCTATGCTACAGATGACATGTAAAATTTGTAAATGTAAAGCAGTTAAGTCTGCACATATATATGTGTGCTGGTCATGTGAACAGTCCTGTTAGAATCAGCTCAGCTTCCTGGAGCCTGGAAGTGTCAGAGAATGGTTCCTGGAGCCTGGAAGTGTCAGAGAATGGTGCCTGGAGCCGTGAAGTGTAGCAATGGTGTTTGCAATGAAGATTACAGTTGTAATGTTATGCCCACTGAAGTTCACACACCTTTGGAAAAAGAGACTCCTTAGCAGGAAATGGTTCAAAGAAATGGCAAGAGATTTTTTTTACTGAGAAGTTATAAAGAAAGAGTAAAGAACATAAGGGCCTTAAAACACTCAGAAGTTATAAACAAATAACACATTATCAGTATGGTGTTAGGTCTCCCAAGAGGCCACGTCTCCTAAACTCTTGCTTCCTGTTTCCCTGCTGAAGTGCTGACAGCACTGAGGTCAAACAGATGCTGCATCTCAGCCAAGTACTTGTGTCCTTACACAGTTACCATGTGAAAATGTCTCCCTGGCCTCCTTCACAAAATTCTGCACTCCAGTTTCAATCTGCATGAGCCTCTTGGGAGATGTAGGCCAGGTGCATCAGCCTCACTGTCCACAGATGAACTGCAAAAGTAAAATGGAGAAGCATATTCGACCTTTAGCAGAAAACTTGGGAAAAAATAGCGGGAAAGGAAATTCAGACATTTTGCTAGAAGAATCCAGCCAAAAGTATATATGGAAGAGGATTATGGAGGAGAAGAAAAATTACATTTCTTGGCATGTTTAAAATCAGACATGATAGTTTTACTGATAAAACTACTTGTGAGGAGCAATCCTACACTGCTGGAAGGTGACAAGATGACCTGGTAATTTACTACCATTTGCATATTCTTTGACACTAATTTGGGCTACTTCCCACAGATTTTAGGAATCAACAAAATATATTGCTCATTCTGAAACTGCAAATAAGAACACAGCTTATCAGCCTGAATCTCTGAAGACCCATTTGCTGATATGGAGAAGGTGCTTCTTTCTGAAAGCTACAATGGCTGCTAAGAATTGGTAGCTTACATCATTATATGAAAACCAGACATTTATAACAAAAATAAAAAAAAATAGCAAATGGTTACAGCTGTTATTAAATGTCTGGGAAACTCAGCTGCATGTATGTTTCCATGTCTTGTTTGAACTGGACCCATATGGGGCTTCAAGAATCAGTTAAAAAATGGTAGAGGGATTGAAAGTAATAACTTTGTCCTTATGTTCCACTATCTTTAGATGACTTCTTATCCTTAAGGACACTGTACAAGTGACAAGAGTAATCTTCCCTAATAAAGCTTGGTCTGCTACAAATGGCTATTTGGAAGGGCAGGATAGAGCTGTATGAATCAGACAGACTCAGAATCAGACAATCTCAGATGAATGGTCAACAGCAGACAGAACAAATGAACCACTTCTCAGTTCTCATTTTTAGCAGAAGTCTGTTCTTTCAGCAGCAGCCTGGTGGCTGGTGGCAAATAAATGTGTTTGTGTCATGCAGATCCTTCACAATTGTTTTCCTTTCTCTGAAATAGAGCCAATTTCACGTTCATCCGACGTATTCTAAGAAAACAGCAGTATTTACATTAAATTGTCTTCAATGAATATAATACTTTATGAATAGCTCAAGTGCAAGGTGAGTTCTCATTAAAGTATTAGAGCCTGCCTAGAGTTTTGTGGCAGCCTACATTAGAACATGTGGCAAGTAGAAACATTTTTTCTTCGTACTTGGTTTGTTCTGCATTTGCATTCCTACCTCAAATAAACCAATTGCCTAGGGCTTTCCTCCAATGATGAGGACTCTTCAGCCATTTTAAGGATTTCTGTGGTCTCTGGAGACTTCCTACTTGAGGCTAGAAGTGAGAAAGCAGATATGAATTCCACATTCAAACCTGGGGGTTGAGAGGTAGCTAAACTATGGTGCAATTTCCTACTGTGTGAGCAAGAGAGGCTGGGCAGAATATTCAAACCCAGGCTGTGGCTGCTGCTGTAGTCTAAAGCTTATATAGGCTTAGTACCACTGCAGTCTTCCCTAGAAAAAGACATATCATCTGTCAAAGAGAACATCTACTAGAAAGTAGGTGAATTTGGTTTTATTTTCACATTAGCACAGAAGATGAGCAAGTTTCATTTTCCACCTGAGTCTGATGACAGAGGAATGTCTGTTCAGGAGAAAAAATAGTCAAGATCAGATAGAGCTGACAGCAATTATATCCAAAGCTATTGTCAAGTGTCACCTGCCTGTGTAATAAAATTATTTTCCTGACATTCTGCCTTTCTTTTATTTCTGTTCACCACAACAAAGTAGAAATAAGAATTTTTAAGACATTTTTAAAAACAGGAAAAAGTTGGAAAGACATTTTTGTTGGAATTTGTTTCAAGAATTTGCTTCTGCTGAAATATTAAAGTCCCAATTGTGAAGGGAAGGGGAAGTGATAAAAGTCAGATTTCAGCTGCTGTCATCTGAAAACATTTTCATGTTCGAGAAAAGCATGAAAATACTGACATTCAGGCAGGTGTTTATTTTTTCTTAAACTGTCTTCAAAATTCAACAAGTCTTTCAAATAGGTCTACAGTAAATACCAGGATTTTATTTTAATTTATTTTCTTGAAGAAGAGAGTTATTTTTTGATCACAACTTGTAATATCTCCATGTATAAAGCATTTTGCATGTTCTTCCATATAAGTAAATATTTAGACTACTGGAGGAGTTTTGTAACTTCTTATTTCTCCTCTATTTCTAAACTGAGATGGATATAAAGCATTTAAGTTAACACAGTAAAGAATATACATTCTGAAAAATGATTTTAGTTTTCATTAGTAGTCAGAAAATTAGTTGCAGTAATTTCTGATTAATATTCAACTTGATAGGTGTAACCTATCTGAAATTTTGCTAAAATAAGCCAACTGGTTTTCTTGTCAAGTAACTGAGCATATAGAAAAGATTTACAAAATCAAAAGTAACTCT
The DNA here is from genome assembly GCA_013400175.1 of Phainopepla nitens. Taxonomy (NCBI): domain Eukaryota; kingdom Metazoa; phylum Chordata; class Aves; order Passeriformes; family Bombycillidae; genus Phainopepla; species Phainopepla nitens. Next base: position 607,709 of record VXBQ01017623.1, read on the forward strand.
GGATGTTCACTTATTATAACATTTTAAAGATTATTATATCACAGAGGCTGACAAATCAACATGAAGAAAAGTTTACAGTTTTCTAGCCATCTGCTTTGTGTTACTCCTGCTATAAAAAGCACTCTAACCACGGAAGATAAACTGTCTGGATAAACTGTCTCTGATTACTTCCCACAGGTGAGACTGGGAGGATCTGCATGGGATAGGCTCACCCATTTTTTTCTCTATGAGCAGTGCCATTAGGACATGATGTCAGGAAAAAGCGAGGTCATAACTGTTTTTAATGGAAACACAGTATTTTTGTCAGGAATGAATGAGCTGTCTTCCTTACCCACCAACATCTGAGTAGTTTCTTGAGGAACAGTTGGTTTTAAAAATAATTATATGAGTTCAGGGTATACGATCTTAAGAAACAGAACAGACAAATATAGGATTAAAACAAAACAAAAAAACCCAACCAACCAACCAATCAACAAACCAACCAACCAAACAAAACAACCAATAAACAAAACAACAACAACAACCAAACAATGTGCAGAATCAATTTGCACTTGCACTTTTTCCAAAGTATTTGCAGGGAATTGTGAGCAATACTTCACTAACATGTAACACGTTTTTTTTTTGGTTCAAAGAATCTACAGCTCTAATGCAGCAAGTCAAAATGTACTATTAAAGGCCAAACTAAGTAAAGGTGTGAGACTAGTACTATGGATTATAAAGAAGAGAGTTAGCTTGGAGATGTGTTTGAGGACTGCAGAGTGAGAGAGAAGAGGACCTGATAGATGAAAGCAGAATAGATGTCTAGCAGGATAGAAGGAAGGAAGCAAAGCAGATAAAAGCAGCAGGAAAATTAAAGGATTGGGAAGAACAAAAAAAACAAGAGAAGAAAGATAAAAGGAGGGGCGAGGTGATGAGATATGCAAAATTCTACTCAGACACTTATAAAATTAAAAACACACCCTGATGTGTACAAAACTTATCCACACCTTCTTTTCACACACACATCACTTAACTACCTGATAGTACCATAGATATGCGCTCCATTTCACTAATATAAAGGCATATAAAATCCACATCCAATTAACTTTCAGTCTAAATCAGATACAACCCTCAGCTGAGCAGTAATTTATATATACACTGAATTATTAAAATGAAACATCACATTGATTATTAGCAGGGCTATACACTGTCCTGAAGCTTGGTATGTAAATAACTACAGGTTGAGACCTCTAATGTGCATGCTTCCCACTTTATTTCCAGTCTGGTGCTATTACTAAGAACCTAGCTGTCAAAAAAAAAAAAAAGAAAAAAAAAAGAGTGCAGCACTGGTATATAGCATGACACAGCACATGCAAGTGTCATCCTGTGAGATCTTTGTGCTGTGACAGATTCAGAAAGTGATGTTTGAGAGGCAGTGCTTTCCTGTGTACTCAAGGCTGCAGAGATTAATGTTTGGGTAAGAGTTTTCTTTTCGGTTTAGCAGTCAAGCCCATCTTGCTCTGAGGGTCAAGTGGTGGCAGGACACCAACAGGAAAGAAATCACAACAGTGGACTTGAAGACTGTGGAGACACCTCATAGCATTGGCTTCCTGTACTGGGGGGTGCCTGAGAGGAGGCTGTGACCCCACGGGAATCCTGTGGAGAGAGGAGCTCATGCTGGCACAGCCTGTCCTTGAAGGACTGCACCCTATGGGAGTGACCCATGCTGAAGCAGTTTGAGGAATGGTCTCACACTGGACAGTCTATCACTCGCAGGAGGGACCCTACACTGGAGTGGGGGAAGGTTTCCTCTCCCTGAGGAGCAGCAGCAGAAACACCTTGTGATGAACTGACTGTAACTCCCATTCCCTGTCTCACTGCACTGCTGGGGGAGCAGGTCAAGCTGGGAAGAAGGGAGAGGTGGGGGAACGGGTTTTTAAGGTCTTATTTTACTTCTCAATATCCTGCTCTGATTTTATTAGCAACAAATTCAATTAATATATCTAATTTGAGCCCGTTTTGCTCACAATTGTATTTGTAGAGTGATGTCACCTTATCTCTAATCATGAGCCCTTCATTATATTTTCTCTCCGCTGTCTAGTTGCACAAGGGAGTCAAAGTGGTGTCCAGCCAGGGTCAATTCATACATTTCCTCATGAGGGGAAACAGAAGGGCAGGCACTGAGCTCTTCTTTCTGGTGACCAAGAGCCAATTTTGGGGGAAGTTAACTACTAGAAGAAGCAGCCTTGAGGAAGGATTCACCATTCTGGCTGCATGGATGTGCAGTAAAAATCTGAAAAGGACTTGGAATCTTACATAAATGAATGTGGTGAATGTTAACACAAGCACACACTCATGTGGGTGTACACAGCCATCTAAGCAGAGACACATACATGTAGATGTAATGGTTGAAAGGGAGAGTGATAGCCGCAACTAAGCATCCACACATTTTAATCCTAGGAGCATTTAATCAGATGCTTACAGCTCCAAGACCTCTATTTGCACCAATAGTGCACGTGTTGTTTTCAGCAGGGTGATCTTGCTCCGCAAAAATTTTTCCTGATCTACTGTATCCGTGCAATCTAATAGAGAATGAGATCGCATGAAAAGGTAATATCTCTCCCAAAAGATTCCTGCTTCATTTAAAATACCTATTTTGTGTCTCCCAGAATAAGGAAAATAAAGTGTTAATAGAGATAGTCGTTTTCTCACACTTCAATATATTTCATGAGTCTTGGTCAATATGTACAGAGTATAATTAGTCTAATAAATCCTGTCACACTTGACCTGAATTTGCACTTCTCTCCAAGATATACACATGTCACTGTCCTGCTGACTCACTACCAAATAAAATTATCCTGCTGGATGAGTCTGCACAAGTGAGGTGAGGGTAGATGGTTAGTTATTCCAGCCTTATAGACCCTTGGCTCATTTCCAGACATTTTGCTACAGGAGGGGCTTAAAATGTGGTCAGTCTGGTTTATGTCTTTCATGCTATGAAAACAAATATGTTAAAGGTGTCAGTGCTCCATACTGTTGCTATGTCTTCCTCAGGTTTGGAACTTTTCTAGCAATGGTAGGGGGGTGTCTATCACACTGATTAAAAGCAGTGCCAAGCTGCTACTTCCCTTCATTATGTGCATCCACTCGGTTAACACAACACCAGTGGAAAGGGAGATAACATCACATCCTTGTTCTCTCTCCTATCCCTGATTTTTACAAGCAGTTTGGCAGGCTTAGAAGTGATGGCAACTAAATTATGTTTAACTGGCCTGAATAAGAATTGTGGCAGTAGACATTGGGAGGAACTACTCCAGGAGCAAGAGGGCTCTTATTTTAACCAGTGTCATATCCTAGTTCCATTGGACAGCCTCACTGCTTATTTGGAAGATGTGATTATGACCATAATCTCTATTTGGACATCAAGAAAATATACGTGGCAGATAACTCCATCTCCAAGCAAGTAGAAGATGCAGAACCATGAGATGTTTGTTCCAGAAACTGCAAAATGAGTCTAATGACTGACCACAGTGAAGAGTTTGGTTGTAGAAGGTAGAAAGGGAGGAATTTAATTCTAACATTTCTAAAAATTGCCTTAATGAAAGTTCAAAAGTGAGATAGGAAAATTTCAGATTCAGACAGTTGCTCCTCTTTGAGGAAATCATTTCTTGAAGGCTTTGTGGTACCTTTTTATTGAATGGTTACAGTACTAAAATGACAAATACATCTAAAACCCATTGGCACTGAAGCCTGCACTGTCATCCTGCATGTTCAAAGGTTTCATGTAAATGCCTGAGAACAGAGATTTATAGGTTTCTTTTAAGTAGTGTTTTACCACCTCTCATTACCCATCTCTTCTCTGTGTTCTGTCAGAAGATTGGACTAGCATTGCAACAACTTGTTCAAGTAGTGTCATGTCATTGGGTTAGTATCTGGAATAGCATGTGGATTAAAAGCTGCATAAAAGACTAATAAATAAAATTATGCTGTCCATAGCAAAATAATGTTCACTTTAACATGCTGTTAAAATGTTCTTGGTCATGTGCCAACATCATAAGATCTGTGATTTCAGTAGATGTCACCTACTGTTGGAATTCAGTATTTTTGACCTTTTTTGTACCCTTGTTTTTGAACCAAAAGTTCAATTAGGCTTATTGGTATCACAGAGTCTAGGTATATTTTAGCTACTGTACAGTTCTGCAATTCTCAGGTTTTTTCAGTTGAACTTTATGGCTTTTGTATTTAAAAGGCAGCTGTAGGTATATTAAGCAGGCCTATATAATACCATTGGCAGGGAAAAATTGTGAATAGAGAGGATTTAAAATAAAAGAACCTGACAGGCAACATTTTTTTATCTGGTATATGCAATTTTTTATTTAACCCAGGTTCTATTTTAATAACATATGAAAATGTCCTGTTTCCTCTTTCAAATACAGAACAATTGATATAAATGTAGATATTTGCCAATTTACTTTTAGAAAAACTATTAAAATAGGTGAAATCATATCTCAGTCAAAAGACTGTAATTTCAATTTGGTAATTTTCAGCTTAAATCGATTATCAGTGTGTTTAACCTTACTGCAAAATTTTGTTATTTTTTAAGATGAAGAATTATGTGGTTTTGGAGACAGCAAGGTCTTCAACACATCTGTGAAGGCATTTTAAATCTTTATTACTGTCTATGTTTGACTATAAGGCTGCTCTAAAATACTCTGTTTCTATGTAAGACAAATTTCTTTTCCTGATTGAAGTGACTTATACAATGTCTCATAAAAAGTGTAGTATATCCTGGAAGCCCTTGCTCACAACTATGAAATTGTTGGTATTCAAAAGATGTTACTGAAGTTAAACCTCCTGTTGTTTGTACATGAATTATTACCCTGTTGTCTACCTGGCATTAGTGGCAGCAGGACAGAATTTCAGGTTAGGAATATTTACACTGCTGGTTTTTCTGTGACTGCAGATGGTGCTGACATACCTGAGCAAGGCTGCAAAATCCACCAGGAAAGCTGAACAAATAGTTTAGACATCAACAAAGACACACTGCTTCACGGTGCTGCCCTGCACTGCGAGGAGCTGAGTGCCAATACCCATCTCATCCATGTAAAACTAGCTTAGATAGGGCCTTTGAGCCTGCAGCCAGCCTTCAGAGGCTGCATGTCAGGTGTATCCTTGGAGGAAGTACAAATTATTCAGGAACTAACTCTCCCATGAGCTTGGTGAAGTGACAAGTGATCCCAGTGCAATAGCAACGGGTGCTCCTGGGACTGCAGCTTCTCAAAAGGCTTTAAGATTCACCAAAAAAAACCAAAGCAGAGGAAGCATTAGGCCATTTCACAGGTGTTAGACTGAAATTGCAAATCCCTGCATACTGAAAACCAAACCAAACCAGTTATTTATATTATATGACCTAACTGCAATGAGATTGATCTGACATTGATGCTCAGATTAATAGTGTTCAATAGATCTCAGCTAGTATTCCAAATCATTTATTACCTTAATTTGATCAGTGGATTAAATTACACAATTCCAAATAAACATATTCCATTTACGTTGCCAGTCTTGTGCAATCATAGTTTATAGGGACCATGTTACAGTCACCCATGTATCTCTGTGACTTTGATGAGTATCTACCTTTCTCCTTGATCTGTAATATTAAAAATTATGGATTTGTGGGGAATTATATTCTTTATCTAAAAACATTTAATAGAGATTCTTCTTCTGGCTTATTTCAAACTACTGAAAGCACAAAACTTAGAAAGCATGGATGGTCATTTCAGAACCTAAGGGAAATGGTAGCTAGTTGTTTTCTGATTTCAGAGAAAAGCTATGCCAAGTGTTGTCTGTGCCAACTTTACATAATTCCATCAAACAGCAATGTCAGCTGGGGAACACTGTCTGCCAGAAGTATTCTTTCCCTGTTCTTTACTTCATACAAATTTCACTTGCAAATTAAACCTATTTCTTAATGGATTAGCAACATCCAAGCACAATTTCAGCTTAATACAAGCAGTGAAGTCCAAGTGAGTTACTGGCAATTTAAAACTGAAGCAAAGTCTCTTAGCCTCACACTGTCGTTGAAGCATTCACCGATTTACCTTTGTAGATATATGAAATCTCACTCATTTATTATATCTAAAACAACATGTCTTCTCACATCCCATCAAAGTGTCAGCAAATAGCACTTCTTATCACTTTTATCACCATTTGTAAAAATGGTTCTAAACTCCCAAAGACATCTAACGGTCTTTGGACAATTTGTCCTTCAAATACTTTAAGCTTTGATTAATATCCTTGAGCTTAAACAGGCTGCCAATTTAGAGATGCTTCTTCCATCTTAAATTGAGCTTGTTTCTTGGCCTGAAATGTTGAGCAAAATGGAATTCAAGGCTACTCAGTATTTACACAAGAGAGCATGAGCTAGGGAGCAAGTGAGGCTTTGATTTCACCATTGCTAATGCCAGCCATGCATGACCACATCCCTGAACAAGACAGACTCGTCCTGGGTCACACAGAGGGGCACAGTCTCACTGCAGAGGGTGAATGGGCAGGCACCACAAGACATGGTGCACCAATTTGACACTAGCTACAGGAAGACAGATGATAACTTAGGGCAAATTAAATTATATACATCATGGGATCTGTTTATCAAATACTAGTGTCTTTTCATTTCTTTATCATCATGGTCAAGTAAAGCAAAGTTTCACAAATCTCTGCTCTTAAGAATAGCCCTTATTTGCGTTGACTTAATTTGAAGTTAATGGGAATGTTCATCTTATTTAGGCAGCTAATGTCTTTATATACTCGTGACTTTGTAAGAACTGAGAAAGCAAAAAAGATCTGTTTTTTTATTTATTTTCAAAATAACAAATAGCAGCACTTCAGCACTGCAAAATCATCACAAACAAATCTTTGAATAAATGTAAAACTTTTATGTAATATTTGAAGTTCCTTTTATTCGCGGCCCTCTTTCAGCTTTTACCAGTAGTGATGCAAATCAAAGTATCTGCCCAAAGTGGGATAAAAAATAAGTTTCTTTTTGATGTGCACTGAGATTTTGAATAATTTTTCCAAAACTACTGAATTCCTAAAGAGTTCATTTCACAATAGGAAAAGGCTAGATGGATAATGGGCAAAGTCTGTGACTGAATGGTGTACCAGCTGACACTTAGACGCAGGCTCAGAGTTCACCCATTGGTGGAGGTCATCAATTGCTGTTAATGAATTAAATTATTAGAAGCAGCCAAGCACAAAGCTTGATACTGGTGCTGAATGACCAAACCTGCTGGCAATACAAAATGCTTCAACAAGCCTCTGCTTGGCAGTTGGAGAGCTAAGCTTTCTGTCAACACATTAAGAATGTAATGGTATTGTACAGCTGTAGATCTGTACAGTCTCATTTTAAGTACAAAAACCTTATCCACAGCATATCTCAGAAACCAGACACAAGTGCAGAAATTTAAAGCAGTTGACAAAGAAAGGGAAATATTCACACAGAAATTAAATCTTTATTGTTTTACTAAAGCTCTGTCAAAAGGCTTGGATTGCAATAATCAGCCCAGATCTCCAGGACTGAGAACAATCCACTGCCCAGTAGTGACTCCAGTGGCTCTAAATATTTTTCCAAGTTTTTTCTTGTTTACAAATTACTCTTCTTTGGCAAAATGATTAAGAATAGGTCAATGTTAAGTTCCAATAGCCCAATATTCCAGAAATGAGCTCCAAGTTCCAGTATGTCCTATATGTCAAAAATGAGGACATAATTAATGTCCTATACAGTTTCCATAATTAATTCTGACTCTGGCAATGCATCAAGGTAGCTCTGATGTCTGCAAAAGATTCAAGAGGGGACAGTCACCAATCACACCAAATTATTCTGATATTTTAAACAAGGTACAAGTAACAGATGTGTTATTATGTGTCTAATATAAAGCATGACATTCTCTTTTATTAAAAAGACCATCCTTGAAAGAAGGCAGCAAAGTCCTTCATCCTGCTTTCCCTGAGGTGGTATGCTTCAATATAGCCCCTGTCTTGGTAAGCTGTCAAAAGCATCATGTAGTCAAGAATATTTGGAGAAGGATCAAATAAAACTAGGATTATCTTACTTAGGAACACAATGTTATGTTACAAAGATAGAAAGAAAAAGAATTTGTAAGAAAGGTTTAAGTCATTGGTAGACATGCTACATATCTGCAAAATTTAGTGAAGACTGTGAGTGAAATAAAAATATGGAAAAAAGTGACAAAACACACATTTATCCATCTAGAAGACCTTTGAAAATGTAAAATAAACACATGGAACGGCAAGATATAAGAATGACAGACAGAGATTTAATATGACTACTAGAACAGAATTCTAAGGGCAGGGCTTCTTACTGCTTATCTTGAAAGGAAATAAAGAAGCTAATAACTGAATGAAAATACTTTAACTTAAGCATGCATTTAATTCCTGAATTCATGGATAATTCTTTTCTTGGTGTTTTCAGTTGCAAGAATATGTTGCTATCACTTTTCCTTGTAATAAATTCTTTTCTGTGAACAGACCTGCCATAGAGAAGACGGCTTCCAAGAGAATGGTAAAAGCTGCAAACAGGTATCAGTGTCCTCTATAGCAGTAAGGTGTTTAAATCTGAAAATAATTGAGTCTGTTCATGTGCTAACATAATTAAGGATGTCTGTCTCAAGTTTAGACTAGTTGGACAATAGTTATCAAAAGATCATCTTCTTTCAGGTCAGTTACTTTGGTTTTCATGGAAGGTCCGAAAACACTAAAACACAGGCATACTAATTAATTCAGAAAGGATTCTCCATTTACTGGCACATTTCCTAGCAGGAATTTTTCAATATACTCATTAAATTATTAAAAAAAAAAAAAAAGTTGGCTTTTTTCCCTTTCATTAGTAGATTTCCTCTTCTTTAGTGTGACTACACTTTAGTACTGAGCACTTAAAACATGTCAGCAAGTATCTATCTATCTACAAATCATAGATTTTGGACAGACCTTAAGAAAGTAGATGAGATGATTGCATAAAATGGAGTTGTACATGAAACATATATTAGAAACTTGACCTGAGACACATATTTACTAAAAAAAATAAGCGTTGCAAGAAAATTGCTCTTCAAGAGTCATTCATAAAGAATAAGAGGCCTTGTTTTTGATTCCTAGAAATTAGTAGATTTTCAAATATCAGAGAGTTACTTTGTAGAATGCCTGAGACCTTGTTTTGTCTATCCCATGCACAGGTTCAGGTCTCGCTACTAATATGCTCAACTCCAAAAATAAAGGACCTAAGTCCTGCTGAGAGAAGATAACCTGACAGGACTTGGAGCATCTGTAATGGTAGAAAGGGGCATGATTTCTGGGATTGATGGAAAACAAGGAGACAGGAATACAGATTCTCTGTTGTGACAAAACTGGGGTAAACAGAGTGGCATCAGTCGTGACTAGGGTAAGCAGGCACATATATTTCTGTGGGCAGCCTACCCTGTTTGCAGAGTGAGACAAGTGAGCTGGTTCCCAAACAAGGTAACTATGGCCATCAACTTATTGTGTGTGAGCTAATTAATCCCTCTGAAAATTGGGGCTTGTTAGTAGAGGTGTGTCACCATGCTGATATAAAGACACCACTTACCTGACAGCACAGGAACTGTGCTTGCATTTCCTAATATGTATAGCATCATGTGGACATTTCAGCTGGAGTGGTACTCCCTTAGTACCTCTAAAATCCACTCCACACAAATGTGTGCCCTAAAGTATCAGAGTACGATCCCTTCCAAAGCCTAGAACAGATGTGAAGCACTATTTTCCTCTTCTGGCAAGGCCAATTGAAACACTAAGTGTACCCCATCTCTCAGATACAGAGCTAATAAATCCGTTTGCTAAACACCCAATCACAGTCTCTTCAGGCTGTGAGACACAGGTACAATACTGTTCTTAAAGCTGATCAACTTCAAATTGATTAACACTGTGCTTTGAAGAGAAAAAGTGTGATAAAAGTATTTTTTGCTTTGAATATGAACCATGAAACGTCCAATGTTCAGCATCCAAAATTAGGGAATGTTTTTGACAATTCTGACCTTGATCTTTACGTGTCTCAATTTCTCAGTTATGAAATGAGGATAATAGTGGCACTTTATTTTGTAGGGAACCATAGATTAAGTAATTTTATGAAGCCCTTACATGCAATCGCAAGAGCGCAGCATAATCATCCACGGAGATATTAGATAATTTTGAATTTGATGCAGGATCTGCCTGTTGGATGTTGAGTAAGATCTGACATCAAACACTGGAGGAAGAAGAAATAAGGAATAACTACCCCTTTACTGAATAAGGGAGGGTTTCCAAGTGTGAAGAAACAATACTGATAGAATCATGTAATTAAAAGTCATCTGATAATATCTATACATAAAAAGGGCAGATTGAAATTTGCACAGGAAGCCTTTTTTTTTTACATTCCCCACATTTAAAGCACCTCACTTTCCAACCACTGCTTTGGTAGGGCTTACATCTGTAGGCAACTTATTTTAATTATATAAAGAGTTTCTTGCATTAAATAGTTTAAAAATTAAAAGTTCTGGTTTTCACACAATGTCAACAAAATTATTTTCATTGCCCTTTTTATTTTCCATGTGCATTTCTGATTTCTTTGTAAGCATTTTTCCATCATTATAAAATAATTTATTACTTTCATTTGTGTTGCTGAAATATTATCAGGAAGTTTAGCAGCTCATTACATAATGCATGAAGCAGGTAGAATCAATTAAATGGATGGAAAAAGAGAATTCTGACATTATTGAAAGAACCTTTCATTCAAAAAAAGGTCCAATTGGTATCAAAAAGCTGTAAATGTGATTCATTGTTCAATACAATACTCTTGTAAATCTTTGTACAGCAGTCCAATCCTTACTGCCTAAGGGTAAAGTGAGTCTCCTAGAGAAGGAATTTTTGTAGGTCACTCCAGGAAGTGTAAAATTATTTTTGACAGAAAATAATAGCCATTGTGTGTTTAGCAATTTGCATTTCAGATGCAATGCATGTCTCTTCAGTCTTAAATTTTCCTGTTAAGACATGCCAGGTATTTGTTTGTTAGCTTTATTTGTTTGCTTTTTTTTTAAATCTGTAACTCTTCCTACAGACTCCTACAAAAACAAGCACTATAAAATGTAAACAGCTTTCCTTCTGGAGAAAAAGGAACAGATGGAACTGTCCCTGCTGTTTCATGAACCATTGGCAAAGCTTACCCATCGCCACTTTGTAGGGTGATGGAGGAAATTATGAAGGATAAGATACCAGATCTGTATTGATTGGAACATGCTTTTTATTTAAGAATGTTAAATGCAGACTTTAGTACATATGAATTCAGAATTAAATAAGTTTACCAGCACAAAAAGTCATTTAACACCAGACATTCCAACACAATCAGGGTACAACGTCTGAAATATAAAGTTGTCCAATGCAAATATTCAATAAATGTCCAAATAAAGAAAAATACTGACCCTAATTCATGACAATCTTTCCTGTATTAACAACTTTGTTTCTCTTCTTAATAACTAATCTTAATTTGAAGAAGAGCTATACTCCAAGCATGAGCACTATCATATTCTGGACAAATGAATTTAGCTCTATGCATAAATTACTTATTTTTTCTTATTAAATAAACCATCACTTCCATCTAATTTTCTTTTTAATCCTTCATTTTTCATAAATATGCTACACACCTAATTTTTGTGTTACATTTGCTGTCTGGATATTTTAAGCTCCATATGGAGTATTTGTATTTTCATCTGTATTTCCATTTGTTGTACTGCCAGAAATTCATTGGAGTAATCTGCTCAGTTCCACTGTGACAGCTCTCCTCAAAGTTGCCAGTCACTCACCCGCATTTCTCAGCATCCTGGTTAATACATGTCCAGAATGCACTATCAAAACAGTTTCCAGCTGCTGTTATGAATAACAACACCAAACTAGAACTTTAATTTTACACTACACAGAATTAAATGTTGTACAAATCTCCTTTCTCCCTATCTCCATATTTCCGTTCACAAAGCCAAGATCACCCTTACTGCCGGGCATTTTCAGAAACCTCTCAAGGCTTCTTCTATGGATGGTGTGACTCCTGCGTGTCTGCTGACAACATGATCATCTCCACTGTGCTATTGTCTACCTGGCAATGGAGTAAGAACAATTCAGTCAAACTCATAGTCACTCAGGCACTTTGTACCATAAATATTCTTGATTATTATACATTGTTTGTAGTATCTGGCTTTCTGCGATGCCCAATATGAAATTAAATTAGATCAAAACTTAGAGACATTCTACAGAGCTAATTTTGCACTTTATTAGGCTATGGAGGAACATTTTGCAGTAATAATGAAACTTACAGAAGAAAAGAGAATTTTTTTTTTTTAAGGAATAGCAAGTTTTATTGGGAAACTGTGGGATGACAAGGAAGAGAGCAAAACTCTGACAGTGAAAACTACATTGCTGAGAAGATATATTAAAATAGTATGTGCACATTCAGTAAGGGGTAAATGATAAGCGGTAAGGGAGAGAGGATGCTCTTAAATTATTTGCCTATGAACTAGCCCTTAAGGAATACTTCTATTCTTATCACATCTCAATTATTTCTACTGGTATTTCTCACTAATCCTTTTGTCTCTCACTCTGCGTTACTTTTGACACAGGCAGTAATTCCCCAAACTCAGACCATGACTCATTACGACCCTCCTCACAAAAAAACTACTCCTGCTATGAGTAACATAGCAATTAAATGCCTAATGTAACTGCCAATTTGGAGGTTATTGATCAAAATCTAAGTGCTGTTGTTTACTTGTCTTCCAGCTCCACTGTTCTTTTATTGCTTCCTACTCCTAGGATATGCATAATAACAACTGGACACAACCTTGCATTTGCTGCTCTTCCTGTGGGTGTGGACATGCTGCATTCTGGTTCATGCTGCAGAAGGTCACCAGCCCTTACATCGCTGAGGTCACCGGAAGCCTTCCTTACTCACTGCAGCCTGGGCACCAGCCTCCTCTGCCGAGCTCTACCCACCTCTGTTGAGATTTCTGCTGTTTGGTAAGAGCCTGAACTAAAGAAAGTTAAACTGGGAGCTTTCTGTGATTTCACTGTAAATCACAGTAAATAAAAACTGAAATGCCTGAAATGTAGTTGAGAGGATCAGAGCCAACAGAGAACCTAAGTACTCAAGAACTTTTGGATCTGATCATGTGGGATGTGAGAGGAGGAATTCAAAGCTTCTAGAAGTTGATCAGGCTTATGAGTTAGGTGTGAAGGTGCACATAAGGGCAAAGATCCTTGTATACACAAGCGCAGAGCAACAGCACACTAGCGATTTAAAAAGGAAAAATAACATTCTCTGGAGCCAATTTAAAATAACAGTTGAGAAGAGCTTATTTGATGAGCAATTTTCAACACAGGAGTCTGAAATTCTGTGTTAGTAATCAAAGCCCCTTGTAATAGTTGAAACCATATTGGCTACTTCATTCAGGAATTAGGCTTTGATAAAAAAATGAAAGGAGAGTATTTACTTCATTTGGAGAAGATTTTTAGGGTGGCTAACATTTTCATGATAGTCTGCCTCATTCTAGCTTGCCATACCTTTATAGTTCAGCATGACTGAACTTAAGGTAATTTGTATCTTATAAACACTTCCTTTTTTTCTTTATAAATGACTCCACTTAAAACCAAATTTAATTCTTGGCAAGGGCAACTGCCAATTTTCATGTTCATAACCCAGCCATTTTTAATCAGTTACTCCCTAGTCTATGCATTTTTTGACTGGAGTGGAACTACCCTTATTTATTTACGAGTCAGATTAAGATTGCTACCTAAATGTTAATGTATTTGTTTCATCAAAATTAATTGCAAGCACATGATGTCTCGTAATTGGTAAACATATGATGACAGCTCAAACCCACCTCTAGGCCTTCATCACACAGGTTTTCCATTTCAGGTAGCTGAAGGGAATGGAAAGAATCCACAAACATTTGAATTTATGAGTATGTTTTGTCCATGATACTGTTCAAGGTCCTGATTATTTCAGATTAACCATCACATATCACAGACAACCCAAAGCATTATTCTAAACACTGAAACATAATCTCTTGCAGCCATATTAATGTTATTGATAAAGTACATAAACTTTTCATCCTGTTTGTTTGTAAACATTTGACATAGAACTTCTCTCTGATGTCGGATACTTCACCAATTGCCAGTAAATTCTGACAGTATTTGTTTTGCTTGAAGTTTCCTAAGAGACAGTCATGTATACTGCATAGATAAGGAATGTACACAGCCATGACACAATTATGGTTCCAGATCTAAGCTGGTGTTTAGAAATATCGTGTATTTATCAGTTTCAGGATTTCAAGACAGACCTTAAGGACATTAAGAGCTCGCTGAAGACTCCAGGGTTAGGAGTGAACAGTCTCCATTGCTCTTGCTGTTTTTACTCCAAGGCAAATTAGAGTATCAGAGAAGTTAGCTATTCTGTTATTGATAAAATCTCTAGACACAATCAGATAATAACATTATTTCATAACCTCAAGCTATTATTTCGCACTGTTTCTCAGTTGATTCTCACATGAATTGGCAAACTTCAGGTTACTAGAAGTAACTTCTGCAGTGCTCTTAAGTGTTGTTAATGGAAAGCTGTTAAACTTAGAAACCCAAAATTTTGATAATCATCAGGTAATTTTAGGTAAAGACTGGGGATTATAATATAACACACAAAAGATATACATAAAGAAATATTACATTCAAATATCTCTGGTAAGAATTTTACCATAGTAAGGATGGAATAACCTCTGCCAGAATCACAGCTGTTACAAGAAGGAAAATAAGGACAGAACCACAGTATCACAGAAAAATTAGGCTGGAAAGGGTTTCTGGAAGTCATCTAGTTCATCCTCCTGCTTCAAATCAGTTTAACTGAAAAATTAAATGCGGATGTCCAAAGAGTTGTTCAGTCATGTTTTGAAAATCTCCAGAGGTGGATCCAACATGCCATCCAGGAAGCACATCCCAGTGCTTAACCACCCCCACAGTGAACAACTTCCCGGTGCCCAATTAGAATTTCTCTTGCTGCAACCTGTGATTCTTGCCTCTTGTTGTCTCATTGTCACAGAGAACACTGCCTAAAGTGCCATTACAATGTATCCTCTTCCTCCCACAACCTCACAGCGAGAAACATATTGAAACAAGAGACTGTATTTTATCTACTTGGGAATTCTGATATGTTTGGGGTTTCAGTGTGCTTTGGGGATGACAGTGATGGGGATCTATCATCCCCAACTCTCATATGCCTCTGAAAGAGCTAAGAGATGAAGATGGAAGACAAAAAACTCACCCAAATACTTTGTTCTAACTAATTACTGCCAAGACATGATGTTGAATTAGATGGATTTAGTATAGCTACTCCTGTACTTGTATATTTTTTCTCTTCTGTAGTTGAAGCTTCTCCAGTTTAACCCAGAGCAGTTGTTCATAATTTGTACTTGTATTTGAAGTTTGCTTTGTCTATTCCAGGTTTGGAGGAGCTTCAGTGACCATAAGCTTGTCTGCTTTCCCCAACAGCATTAGATGCTTTGATGAAAGATTTTATCTATTCTTAAAAATCTGTATTCTTAGTTTATCATGGTCAGCACTACACTACTGCATTAATTCTGAGGACACTTTGATAAATGAAGAATAAATTATATTTGTTTATTTAATTAATTTTACATGTAAATTAATAATTTCACACTGATTATAAAGCACCAAATTCATGGGAAAACCTTTGCTGAGCTCAAAATGCTCATAAGTGAATTCCAGAATTTTCTGCGTACCATTCAGCCAATAAACATTCCCAAATCATAGTGCATTTTTGTTTTTTGAGACAGGCATGTAGACACTTAGGAAAATCTTGTATTTGATGATGGAATATTTCTGGCACTTGTTTACCACTTATGCCATTGGTAATAACTTCCTTGGCTGTAACTTCTTTGGCAGTTTGGGAATCTACCCAGGAAAGAGCAAATCTGCCATTTCTAGTAGCTACATTCAGACTGACAATGTTGGTACTTTAGAACATTAACATAACTTCCTTTGCTGTTGAGACTTCAATGTGATTTTGTTACTTGATATAGGCTGGTCTATTCCCTGGCTTGTTTTTTTCTTCTGCTTCTACCAGTATTACTTTTGATGGCCAGAGGACTCCCAAAGGCACTGTGAGACCTTTAATTCTCCCCAAGATTTAGAATAAGAAAAGGTTTACAAGAAAGATGGGCTTGGGCGTATAAAGTTCATGAGGACCACAAGCACCCAAGCAAACACTAGGGTAACACTGAAGACTCCAAGTAACCAGATCTAGGAAAACTAGCTTCAGGCACTTCTGGGATTGGAAGGAGACAAAGACCTTTCATCCTTTTGCCAATCTATCCTCCAAGCAGAGAGGTAAATGCTAGGCCAAAATTGGGTCCTTGTAAGTGCCAACCCACTGCCACAGTGGTTACAGCTCTAAAAATAAACCATGCACAAATCAAGCAACGATTTTTTCCTTCTAGCCCTATCTCATTGTTCTCCTTCTATGAATTTATTTACAGGACTCACCTTTTTTCTCAGTCCTAAGAAACCTAGGAGCTGTGAATTTTCCTTTTGACTCAAAGATCCTTATGGCTATGTAGCAAGAGTCCACATGAAGGGAGGGGATGTCATCCAGAGGGACCTTGAAAATCTTGAGACATGCAAAGTCTATGAAGTTCAACCAAGAGAAATGCAAAGTCCTACAACTGCATCACAGCAATCCCAGGCACCACTAGAGGCTGGGTGGAGAAGGGTTTGAGAGCAGCCCTGTGGAGAAGGACTTGGAGGTGATGGTTGATGAAAACTCAATGTAGCCGGCAGTGAGTGCTCAGTGAGAAAGCCAACTGTGCCTGGGGCTGCATTCAAAGCAGCATGGCCAGCAAAGTGAGGGAGGTGATTCCACTCCTCTACCCCACCATTGTGAGACACACCCCACCTGGAGTGCTGCACCCAGTTCTGTGTCCCCAGCATAAAAAGGACATGGAACTGTGGGAGCAAGTCCAGAAGAGGCCATGAAGTTCATGAGGACTGGAGCACCTTCCCTATGAAGACAGGCTAAGAAAGTTGGGGCTGTTCAGCCTGGAGGAGAGAAGGTTTTGTGGAGACCTCACAACCTTCCAGTATCTGAAGGGGCCTAAGGGAAGCCGGACACAAACTCTGTCAGGAACTGTAGACAGAACAAGGAGGTACAAATTGAAAGAGTGGAAATCAAAGTTAGGTATTATGAAGAAATCTGTTACTCTGTAGCTGGCAAGACACTGAAACAAGTTATCCAGGGGGGATTGTGGATGCCTCATCTCTGGCAGTGTCCAAGGCCAGGCTGGACGAGGCTTTGAGCAACCTGGTCTAGTGAGAGGTGTCCCTGCCCACGGCAGAGGGCTTTGGACTAGGTCTTTTAGGCCCATTCCAACACCTTAACATTCCATGATTCTATGAACTTGCTATACTTGTTTTGGGGTTTTGGTGATGGCCTAATGCAAGATCTGGATCTGCAGATCATTAAAACATTAATTAATTAAATTAATTAAAACATACATGGGGATGGACATTAATGGAATCTGTAATGAGGAGAAATAGCTTAAACAATAAGAGATGCTCATCCATTACTAATGGATAAACAGCAAACTGGACTTTAATGTACCCAAAATCTCAGACCAACTGGTGTATGGCTGTGTTTAATAATTGGATTCTTATATGGAATGTGAATTTGTATATAGTAGTTTCTATAATATTAATTCTTTTAAAAATTACTGTAGGTTTACCTTTTACTAAATTAGTATAAGATTTTCATTTTCACATTACTCTACAGTATGCCTGACTTGAAGATACAAGTTTATTCATCCCTAACCTCTAAACCCTTAAGCCCTGAATCTGGACTGCAGAATATATGGTTAAGATTTCAAGCTTTCAGCCCTTGGGAAGATCTGATGAAGAGAACAGGCTAAGTCCAGTAAGGAAGATACCCCAGAAAGTTCACTGATAAAGTGAGGAAGTGGAGAGCAAGATATAAGAAAGTTTTCCAATCAAATGAAAAATAAGATGCATTTAATTTTTTGCTTTATTTTTCTGCCAAAATTTGTATTATTGCCTGCTTGTAGTGGTAATAGTACAGTGAATACTATTTACAAAGTAAGCCAAAAGGGAATGTTAAAGTAAGGGCAAGTGAGCAAAGAAAATATTACAAGAATCATCCTCAAGTATGTGTCTTGAAAGCTAATACAACAATGTTTGCACCTGGGCAGAAAAATTTCCAGGACACTGAATAACAAAAACACTTAAAATCTCAGAAGACATAAAATCTCAGAGAAACCTACTGCCTATTGTGCAGTCCTCTTTCCCAAGGTGGAATAATATTTAATGGCAGACACTGATATCTCGAGCCTGTAAGAAGACCAAGAGGAGCTACCTCTCTGATCCATAGAGAAGGAAGTTAATCCTAAGTAAGAAATCTGTGCTTCTGAAATTTCTTTATTCATTGGCCTTAGCATGTTCTGAAGGAATATAAGAACATCTGTATGAATTTGGGACAAAGGTTTGTGTAGCCCTATATCTGCCCTTTAATGACATGCAGACTAGTGGCAAAGAGGAAAGTGAGAGGAACGAAGTATAGGAGCAGAGAATACCTTGTCAACCCCCATCAGTTTAGAACTTCTTGTCTTGGAACTGCCTGAGAGAGATATATTGGCTTCATATTAAAGCTGACCTCAGAGGAGTTTCCTTCTCTGTGTTCAGGCCTGTTGTACATTGGAGCTACATCATGTAATGAACCAGACCAGGAAGCCTCAATCACCAACCCCATTCCAGTCCAAAGAGTCCCAGACTACGTGACTCTTCCTCAGATGGCAACTCTTCTTCACCTTCAGTCATCCCTCTCACTCTGTTCTTTTACCCCCTCTCTCAGCTACTTATGCTGCAGGCAAAAAATAAAGACTGGTGGATTTCTATTTATTCACTTGTGTCTCAAAAATAATGTACTTTGCATAACTTCTTCATCTCTTACCATAAATTGCTCAAAGGAAATACACAGATTCTCTTCACACAATTGAACTTCTTGAAGTAATTTCAGAAGGCCTAGATAAGCCTTTAACACAGAACCTGACCTATAGCAAAAATCTACCATATAGGATATAGCACGTATACCCAGGCCCTAATGTATGGGTTAAGAAACCCCTCAGTAAAAGACCTTGGCTTTAATACTTTGTATTTTGACTAGTGGCCTTTTCTTGATGGAAGCTGTGAAAGTAACTGGCAAACTAGCCAGTGATTGGACATTGCCAAATATTTCCTTAACATTACAAGGACCAAATTAATGTATTCTTGATTTAAGAATATGATACCAAATAGAGTAGGTTATGATTATGTGATTTGAAAAAGATGTACTGAAAGTAGGACACCTGCTTTTCCATATTAATTTGTAGTTTTCTGTCTCATTTGTCTCTCTGCTACTTTATGAAAGGTGTGGATTTTGTATCACTACCCAGCAGGCTTTGCATAAATGCAGTGCAGCACCTTTTATATTCATATCTGTAAAAGCACATTTCCTCTAATTTTAAGATTCGCGTGTGAAGTCTCCGTGCTTATGCTTTAGATTAGGTGGCCATTGATTTCCAAATAGTATGAATCTTCAGGACTGTATCCTTTCTTCATCTGTTTAAAATCTAATAAAAGCTCAACTCACAGATATCATGAATTGTATAAACATCCACTGCTTCCAAATCAATGTTCCCTTTAGTAAATCTAAATGAAATCTTAGTAAGCATGCAGTAGGAATATAAATATAATTCATATAAGTATTTATCCTCAATAATCATCCATATAATAAACTTTTGGACTGATGCCATTGCATATGTGCTAATAATCTTTTATCTTCTGCTTGCATTCAGCTAGACTTGTATAGGGTAAGATGATCTGTCAATTAAAAAAAAAAAGTCTCAGAATTGGAAACGGGTGGGAGTAACAGGGATGATCACCAATCAGCACCGTTGTCACACCTGAGTACCCAGGTTACTCAAGACAATAATTCTAAAGATGGTGGCATCAAACATATTGAGTTGATCCTTTTATCCCACATAGTTTATGAAAGAGCTATGTCTAAGAACTTCTGTAATTTCGAGGCTTTATGAATCAGTTGGATTACAGTAAAACAATTCCAAGCAACAGGGATGCTTCAACTGATCCTGCCCAATGCTACATTTTCAATGGCAAAAGAAAAAGCTGTTTAGGTGAATGCGGGCTGCCCAATTTCTGCAGTCCCTTCTCCTCATGCTGCTGCAGTCCCACAACTCTAGGAGTAAGGATAACTGAAGCATATACTCCTGCCTCATACTTTTACAATACAGTTTTATACCTATTGTTTAAGAATTTGTCTTACTGCTTTTCAAGCTTGCTCATACTGTCTGCTTCCACTGATGCCTGTGGCTGCAGGACACAGAAGTTTGCTACCTGCTAGGTAAAAACATTATTTATTTTGACAGCTAACAGTTTCCAAAATGCATTTCTCAAGTTAGGTTTTATGAAGTGTCTGGTCTAGTATAGCTACTGGAGAGAGTCAGTAGATAAATTGTAAGGGAGCTGTAAGGGCACTGTAAGGAAGCAGAAAAAAACCTTTTCTTGTACAGATACTAATGAGGCAAAAAACCCTAGACATTTTCCTTCGTGCAGATATCCTTATCTAGAAAGCTATGATTGGTCTCACTAGAGCTTTTTGTTTATGCTAAGCCTGTACTCAACCACTTAACTTCTCCAGAAGACACAGGCTTGTAAATTTTGTGTAATAAAAGTCCAACCAACTCAGTCAAGGTCAAAATAAGATTTGTGACCATTCATCTACCTGCCCACCCTTTCATAAATAATTTTAGAAAATAGATCTGTTCTTTAAAAAATTTAGATAGCCTCACCTCCTTACGGTTAAATTGCCACAGACAAAGGTTCTCCTTCCTGACTACATATTTTCATGGAATAAAAAGTGATGTGTACTAACTATAAAGTCTGATGTACATTTTAAAATTTTGTTTTTAAAGCAGTTTTCACCCTTTTCTTTCACACCAAAACCAGGGAAATTATCTTTTGAGTGTAAGAAGAGTCTAATAATTTAATCCAGATGCTCCTTTCTTCTGTAAAGGAGTCCATGAGTATATTAACACCGACTATTTCCTCTTGTGCATTCCACTACTTGAATTAACTGCACAGGAAAGAAACACTTCCTGATGGCTAGACTTATACACTTATATGCATATAAATCTACCAATATTGCTGCGCAGATATTGCATTTTTTTACTGTTTTCTTCTCAGAAACCATCATCAAAATGTCACAGCACGGGATAAATCCCACTTTCACTATTAGGCAGTAAAGGTTAGGAAAATGAGTTTGTGCTTAAAGCCAGACTGGAT
This sequence comes from Phainopepla nitens, assembly GCA_013400175.1. Taxonomy (NCBI): domain Eukaryota; kingdom Metazoa; phylum Chordata; class Aves; order Passeriformes; family Bombycillidae; genus Phainopepla; species Phainopepla nitens. The sequence continues at coordinate 629,165 of VXBQ01017623.1, forward strand.
GAGTTACTGCTAATAAAGCCGAACTGTCAGGGTCACACTGCATTGTCTTAAATACCTCAAAAAAAAGCTGCCTGCAGTTAGGAACCAGAGTATGATGTGGACAAAGCCTAAAATTACAAAACCCTCTCAGTGTGCTTGTTATACACATGGGTGTGCTGATCTGTTGGTGGTTGCAAGATCCTACTGAAGAGATGATTGTGATTTCAAAGAGCCTTTCAGAGAGATCTCTCCCATGTTTCAACACGTGGGTTGCCATGCGGCTGTCTAGCCTGCTGCTGGAGAGAAGTATGAAGCAAGAAGGCCCAGATGCATTGCTGCCGGGATGGGGGGCTCTGCTTTCAAGTCCATTTCTCTCACCCGAGGCAACAAGTGCATAAGAAGAGCCTTTGCAAAGCAACTGAGCTACGGAAAAGAAGCTCGTCCATATATCCGACTTTGCAGGTCTCAAACGGGTATCGCTCCCTTGCCGTGACTTGCTCCACCGGAGTTAACCTGGAAACCGTGACTCGAGGCGGGCGGGTTTATTTTTTCTTGAAGCCAACGTTTACTTTGAGTTTAATCTCCCACGCACAGCCCGCTCCCGGGCCCGCCGCGGGGCTGCCGATGCCTTGGCTCGGGTCGCCCGTGCCCCGCGGGCTCCCGCGGCTGCCGGCCGGGCCGGCGGGCAGGGCAAGGCAGGGCAGGGCAAGGCAGGGCAGGGCAGGGC
>VXBQ01017623.1:630229-668950 GCA_013400175.1 Phainopepla nitens
CCCGGGGCCGCCCTCCGCAAGCGGCCCCCGCGCCGCCGGGCCGGGAGCGCCGCACGTGCGGGGTCCCCCGAGCGGAGCGGCCGCCTGCTGCCCTTGTTTAACCTGGAAAGTTAACTTTCCGCCCCTCTGAAAAACCCGCCGCCAAACAAGCAGACAAACAAACAAAAAGAGAAGGAGAAAAGAAGGAAAGCAGCAGGAACGCTTGCGGTGGTGTTTTTCACTTCGATTTGATGCCCTTTGTATTCACCGAAAATGTAATTTCGTTAATAATTAAATAATTGCCTGTCACTGCTTAATGTAAGGTAATTATTATTTATTCTTGATACAATTCTTTAATAGAAAGGTTGGTGGAAGACAGGTGTCATAAAACGCCTGTTTGTGCTGTTAAATGTTGGTCATGCCAGGCCCTTAAGCCGTGGGGAGGCTCCTTGGCCGAGCCGTGGGCCAGAGGTGCTCAGGAGGATGGCCCAAAAGCCATACCTGAAAGTATGCAACAGCTTGCAACAGCTGTTCCCGAGGTTTAAATTTCCTGGCAGGGTTGAAACTTTATGCAGAAACTGTCAAAGTAATCACATTTCCATTGGAAAAGAGATAAGGACGTCCTGAGGAGAGCACCATGGCCAGGCCCTTGCCAAGGACCGGCTGTACAAGCCTGAGGTTAGAGCTGCTCCCTAAAGTTGCTGAATAGGAAATTTTTCAAATCCTGTGAATATTAGTATGGCAGGGAAGTTCCTTGTCTCTAGTACTAGTCTGGAACCCCTGTAGAATGTTGGATAATTTGCTTTAGTGGACGTTTGTCATCTGCTGCATTTATGAAGTTTGGGATACTCTCCAAATCTTTCTATATAAAGGCACAGTTACTTCTTTCTCATAGAAAAAGGCCTTTTCTTGCTGGGTTCCTGATAATGGCATTAGAAAGGTCTGAGCATGTTGTTAATAGAAGGACAAGATGATCACATCAATGCAGGAATCAAAATTTGTGTTCTTCAGCAGAAGATCCAGTTTTTCAGCTCCATTGGAGTTTAAATTCAATTTAAGGCCACTAATGGCCCTTATAAAAAAAGTTTTAAGTGACTGATCCCTATGTTCATGCAGAGAAGATGGCTGATATGCTGGGCTGGGATTAACAGATAAGATTATTTCTCAGAGGATGAACGACAACTTTGCTGGTGCTATTAAAATTTGAGATCCTGTACATTAAGTGTGATAAAGATCTGTAAGCCTCCAGAGATGGGCCTTATTCTGCACAACCTTGCTAATGTAATTGTTGACCTGAGGAGGACCTTTGAAGAATCAAGTTTATTATGCAGAAATCACAATACATGGTTGAAGAAGACACCAAAAAGTTTATTAAGAATTTTGTCCAAATCTCTACCTCTTTATCCAGAATTATATGGTTTCATAGGTTCAGTTTCTGCACAGTAGCTCTTAACCTTCTAAGGAGAAAAATACCTGTGTCAAGACATCTAGAGCTTTTGTCAAGTATACCTGAAGCCATTGTTTTAATTTGGGAGTTCTCTTTTGTTTCATATGAATGTATCTCATGCTGATGCCCTTAATTTCAAAAAACAGGATTAAAATTTTTTCATTTTTCTCAAGTGTTCTGTGATTTATTTCCGTGCTGGCAATTTTTACATTTACTTTCCTAAATTAATGTGCACTGCTTTAAGCTTCTTTTATAAACAGCACTTGTAAATCAAACATAACTTCAAAGATGTTCACTGTAAAATGACTGTTCTTGTTTGGAAGATGCTGCACCAGAAATCTCACCTTTCCACAGTTACTTATATGTATACCCTTGCTTTCAGCATAAGTCTGAGCATAAGTTGCTATATTTGACCTATACCACAATTAATTAATTATTCATTATGTTCAATGAAAAATCAATCAATATACTATACTATTGTGAAAAACAAATGAAAGAACCAAACCAAATAAAAAAATGCATGTGAGGCAGAACACATGTGTAATAATTTTTTTGCTTCTTATTTGTTCATAATGTTCAATATTTGATATTGCACAATGTTACATATTAAGTATAGTCCTATTCCCTTAAGTTATTTTCAAAGGACAGAATGAGAAAAAGAAAAAATCAATTCAGAGAGACTTTTGAAATAAACACATCTTTCTCAACTGTATATATGCAGTCAGTGGAAAAATTCTATTTTAGAAGTATATCCATTCCAAAGTAGTAAGAATTTTAGAGATATCTTTCACTTGCCTTTGTAAAATTGCCTTTGTAAAATTGTGTTTATTCTTACATGTCATAATGAGGCTGACTTTTAAGACTGACGGTGTTACTACAGTGACGAGAGAATGACTTGTCCTGGGGGGCTCTAAAAGAGGGGTGCATTGGAATCTCAGTGAAGTCACCTGTGTTACTGTTCAGACTCTTGAGAACAACTCAGCTAGATACCTGCATTTTGTACTGTTGGTTGTTCTTCATTCTGTATCTAAAATGTCATGAAAACCTGTTACAGACGATTGGGCCGGTCCTGATGTGTCTGTTTAAATTTTATAATATGTTAAGAGTTTAATCTTTGAATCTGTCTGTCTTGCCTGTACTGTGGGCTTAGTTGTCTGTCGCCTTCCGCCACAGGCTGTATCTGCATCTGTGAGAAGGGGAATGGTATCACTCCTATTTTATAACATTTCATGTCTTGTGAAAGCGATGTAGGATGAAGCCCAAAGTAGCTGTCAGAGGAACACATGTAGTTCTTAGTTGGGGGGAGAGCAGTCAGATCCCTTTCGTGTTCTGCTTTCCAGTTCACCACAAAGAGCTACTCTTGGAGCAGCCAAGAACACTCCTTTCCCCCAGGCTCGAAAGCAATCCTATCTGGGAAGATCTGCCCTGCTACTTGGCTGAGAGACAGGATTCAAATGGAATTATTCCATATGACGTGCTGATGCCAGCTTCAGATCTGGATTTTTATTTCTTGGTCTTTTTTTTAACTCAGACTTCCCAAATTCCTTATAAATCTTGGTTTAATTGAACGTTTAATTGGTTTTTGAAGTATCAGTAGTTATGGAGATTTTTATTTTCATTCCTTTAGGTTAATATAGCTACACTTCCTTTCGTGAAGATTTAAACTGTTCCCAACAGACAGTGGAAAGCAATTGCACTGTTTGCAAAAATATCTGGAAGGTCTTGCTGGGATGAGGGAATTAAGTTACATTTATATACCAGTAAATGAAATCAGAACTTCATATGACTATTTGCTGCTATGCTATGAATTAGGCTTATAGGGGAACCCAATATAAGCTATCAAGGTTTTTCTAACTATTCAGCCTTTGTTGGATGTTCTTCCTGCTTCTGCAGTCTTTCTCTTAAGCTTCATGGCCTAGCCCTGGAAGATATGCTACCATCTTTCTATTCTACATGGCTGTGCTGATGCTGCTGTCATGAAACATCTACCTCCCTTTTTTTTGGTGGGTTACTGAGGGTTGCAGAAATGTGAAAGAAGAAACATTGGGTATTTGTTCCCCCTCTTTCTTAAGTCTCCAATGCGCAGCACAAAGCAACCCTCTCAGGCCTTGTTAAATGAAATAAAAAAAGTATAAGAATGAATTTATAAAACATCAGCAGTAAACAACTTGTTATTAATGTTTTGAAAAAAAAAAAAAAGATTAAAGCAGCCGCTCCTTTTGGCAGGAGGAATGAGCAGGGTGGAAACTAGACATCAAGTTGCTGATTCAGAGTTTGATCCCAGATGTGGGAGGATAAATCTTTCTGGAGTTCCTCATAACTCACTGAAATGAGCTAGGCTTGTCCTGCTTGGGAGCAACAAATGGATTAGATCAGCATGGGAGAACAGATAGATAAGGAGAAGTACCTGAATGACTTTGGTTTCAAAGAAGCCAAAGAAAAGAGATGCAATGCAGAGACATTAATGTATCAAAAAGTAGGAAATTTAATTGGTTTCTGAAGTGTTTCTTTGGACAGTACTCAGTCAGTTGCTGCAAAGGGGTTTTGAAACACAACCTGTGGTAGTGTATTGGAATATGCAGTGGGTATGTATTGATGCTACTGTACTGATGTTTGGTGTGCTATGATTTGGCATAGCTTGTAATATCAGAACTTCCTAAAATCACTGAATTAGTTTAGTTTACTCTATGTAAAAGCTCTTTATCTATCTATTTAATATAATATTATCTATCTATTTATCTGTCTCTTTAATATTTAATTTTTGGCAGTAGTCGTCCCTGAGCCTTTTCAAAATATTTTTAAATGCTTGTAAGATGCTAGAAAAACTCATAGCAACTTTACTAGAAAAGTGTTTTAGTTAATAACTGTGTGCGTGTCATAGATATCTAGAAATATTCTTATTGTTTTCTTACTTATTTTCTCTTTGCAGATACATTTCATCTGCTCATGAGTGGACGCTTAAAAGACTTTATACAAAATACATGTGAAGATGGAAACTTCATCTTTGCTGTCCTCCTTACATGATGAATGCAGATCAGACAACTACATTGAACCTCATTACAAGGAATGGTACCGAATAGCTATTGATGCTCTGATTGAAGGAGGTTTAGAAGCCTACAAAGAATTTCTTTCCAAAGAGAGATGCTCAGAGTTCCTAGCGGATGAGGAAATTGATTATATTTTGAACAATGTTCACAAACTTCCCCAAAACACAATTTATTCCTCTAACCATGCCATTGATGACACCTCTTCCTCGGGAACCTACTGGCCCATTGAATCAGATGTGGAAGCTCCAAATCTTGACTTAGGTTGGCCCTATCTGATGCCTGGAATTTCTGGTGGCACAAATATTGATCTGCTTTTTCATCCACCACGAGCACAGCCTTACACCATAAAGGAAACTGTTCGGAAGATGATACGAGATGCAAGAAAGGTAAACGTGGAAAGTAATGTTGGGGAAAAAGTGACAATTATAATAATCTAGTTGGTGTTTTATTATAAGGGGTTTTTATTTTTGTCCTGGCAGGAAAAAATTATCTGGTTGCTCATAATTCAGCCAGAAAAGTTTTCCCAGACTGAGATCAGTCCTTTGGTGTCACATGCACCAGTGTTATTAACCTTAATTCAGAGAGATCAAGGGTTAATTGGAGGGATTAATTAGTACTACCATTATAATGAATAATTACCGTTTTACTGTAATGCTGACCAGTGCATTGAGAAATCTGTAGATAATCAGCACACCTTTTCTTTGACCTCAGTTGAATATACATGAAGTGATACAATTCTGTATAACTTCAGGATTTATACTACTGTTTGTCTCTTGCATCAGTGGGAACGTGCATTGGTTTGGCATGGCAAGCAGTTATAAAAAAACAACAACTCGGTGTTCACCCGACTCATGTACCTTGAGAGTCAGGTTTTGTGATTTTGACACGTCCTTGCAGAAATCAAACTCAGAATAAAAAGAACAAACTAGACTTAGGCAACAAGGAAACAGATTTTACTTGTGCATCTTGCCTACATTTCTGATTAATGACTAGAAAATTTGGACATTTTTCCAAGTGTACTTGTCTCCACGTAGGAGCAGTTATATCTTGAGTTTCCTACAGCCCACCCAGCTTACACCTTAGTGACAGATTGCTGTACATACAAACCACTTTTGCTCTCAAGTGTGTCGGCTTAAAACTTTTAAGTTTTAAATGTTTAAAATAATGTCAGTTAAAAAAAAAAAGTATTAGCGTGCAGGTCTGTTTGACACGGGCTCATAATACCTCTTTAAAAGGTATGACAATGTTTCAGAAGTATTTCTGGCAAGTATGTCGCACTCTCAAATTTTTTCCATGAATTACAATTGTATTATGCATGACTATGAGCTTTAAATTGCTAGAATGGGCTCTGTCTCACACACATCTGTAAACACTTCAGTGGCTGAAATATTCGTGTAAATGTGTGCAGTAGAAACGGACTGAACAGGGCGGAGCAGAGAAGGTCTGGGTCTTTCTACAATGTCTCTGCTATATTTAGATAAAGCATATAATTTGTTGCCATAATAGAGTTATCACTAGGCCTTTTATCCTACAGTTTATAATTTAGAATGACTGTATGCTCAAGGAAGAGTTAATTAATTCCCTCTTTATCCCTTTCTGAGTGATATTTGATGTTTTCTGTTTTGGTATGTAGTGAGACTTGACTGTCAATTTCCCAAAATACTCTGTCAACTGCAGCTCCTGACCTAACAATGTATCCACTGTAAGGGAAACAACTAAAACACTGTTAACTCTGTTGAGAAGACTAGCTAAGTTTTGCTTCAAGGTCTCTAAATGCCATGAAGTTAGGCAATTCCCCTTTAGTTGCTCCTTGAATGCATCTGTAGAAAAAAATCAAGTGTGCTTCTTGCTTTGCTTTGGAAGAAGGTTGAATGCAGAATATGTTGGCTCCCTGATGTGCTTGTGTTGCTTCCACTTTATAAAGAGGATGTTTTATGTGTGTCACTGTCAGATCTGACAGCTGAGAGGTTTGTTTAGTTGATCAGCACAACCTCAACAACCATAACACTTTTGATACAGTGATACAGATTTCTTGCTTCAGGGACCAGCAATTAAATCTAAGAGACATAGAGTTGTTCAGCCTCTTTTGTCTGCAGATGCATAGAAAAGTTTAAAGTATTTTTAAGTAAGGTAAAGTATTTAAATCATGCTTACAGTAGGTAAGCCCTTTGTGAACAGCCTAGCGCACTTCTCCTAAGCCACTTAAAAAAATGTAGTTACAGTAAGCAGGGTTCTTTGTTATGTAGTAGTTGAGATGTGTAGTCTTGAGACCATTCAAAGTCAATAGGATAATGTTACACATGAAAACCAGAAACCTTTAAAGAATAAATCAGCAAATCATGTTCAGCCAACACAGCTGAAAGCAAAATTGATGGGAATTTCATCAAACTTCTGTGTGAAAATAAACAGGCTTTTGTAAGTGGGCATATTCCTACCATTTAAATTTAAGCACCAAGCCTTGAGTGTCTGAGTTCAGGCAGATTTCCCTGGGCTACCTGAGAACTTGGTGTAGTAGGAAACCAGCTCCTACAAGGGCAAGGCAGAGAATGTTTCTGCACTGATTCACTCCATGAAGGAACCCATTTGATGTGTATTTATATGTATAAACTATCCCAAAAATTCATGAAGGAGTCTGAGCCACTTGAAACCTAGGTGCTTTTGAATATTGGGATATATATAAGGATAAGATGACAATATTAGTGGACTTATTCTTGACCTCTTTCATGATTGATGCATCACAGTGTCACTCCTTAAAATGATTATTATGTATGTTAATTTTGACCTTAAGAAGATGTTGTAAACAACATTAAGTGACTTGCTGACTGATTTTTTCCTGTCTAAAGAGGAAAATCATTTGTAAGGCCATGCTACACTAGACTAAAAACAGTGACTATAGAAAAGTGTTGTAATAAAATCTTGTCACATAATTCTTGAATACACAAGCAGCATAAAAATTATAGATATCACCTTCATTGTAAAGTATGGGTGATAAAATAGTGGAATTCTTACAGAAAAGGATCAATACTGTTAAATCCTAGAAAAATGAGCTAACCATTTGAAAGAGATGAATCCATGTTTGTGATAAATGTTTCTGAAGTTTTGTTACAGCAGGGAAACTCTATTGTACACAGCATGGCATTACGTTGTCACCTATATACTACAGCACTTCTGTGGGGTAGATGTGTTGTTAGCAGAGTGCCTTAGGTCAAACCGAGATGTCAACAAGATGGGCTTACATTTGGTGTAACTAGACCTCATCTCTAAATGATACAGCTTGCCAACCACCCTCCTCTGTCAACATAACCTGTGTTCACACAAGGAGGCTCTTTGGCGTGACTGTGTCAACTGGGGAGACACGAGTCTTTTTCACATGTTGATATAACCATGTGAGGAAAAAGCACTGCAAGGTCTGTCTGACCTTAATGATGGAGACTTTTGTAAACAAGCTGGTAGCCTTATTTCTCTTACGTTTTGGAGGCTTCTACCTTTAATCATTGGCAGCTTTCCGGCTTCTCTGAGGCTTGAGGTGCTCCTGCAGCCTGACTCATCGTGCCTGGGCTGCCTGAACAGCAACTGATAATGTTTAGCAGTTTTTAGTGAGAAGATTATTCATCTGGGAAATGATATCAAGATCATTACTCATCTGTGTCGGGTTGGAGTGAGTTGACACTGGTTAACATGAACCTTCCTTCTTTTTGTACACTGTAACACAGAGACTTCAGTAATGAAGTGTTCTCCCCCTCTGTGACTTTTCATAAGAGTTGCCTCAAAACCATCAGTTATGAGGCTTGTACACGAGTGCAAGAAAGCTCTTGTACTGTTATCTCAGGTGTGATTGACAGGGTGAGGGAAGAGGGAAAGGACAGGACAGAGCACCAAAGGGACCTTCTTGCAGTGTGTAACTAGGTTCCTCTGTCAACCATGGAGATGTTCCTACACAGTTTTAGAGAGAAGGCACAGTTCAGGCTAATATCCAAATACGGATCTGCTCTTCCTGGAGAGAACTGAAACCTGTTTTTTTAAAGAACCATGGTATTTAGACAACCTGAGGGTTACTGGTTTGTAGCACACACCAGAAAACACTTAAATATTTTCCTGACATATTTTTGGGATTTATGATGGAATGTATGAGGTAGCACATTATTCAAAAAATATGCAATACTTTTCACTTATTTTATTTTATTCAAATAGACTAGCAGTGATAAGCCTTGGTTCATAAAGTCAGTGATATTTTTAAGAATTTTTTAAAAATATAATTCCTGAGAAGCTTAAATAAAAATTTGAATGGTTAGTGTGTTATAATTTTGGAAAATAAAAAAGGCAGTTGTTTTTGCTGAAATACTCATGATTGGGGTTTTTAATGAGAAAAGTTGCAAAACTTGGACTCTTGGGAAAGAATTATGTTATACACTGTGAATCAGTGTAACTTGTTATTAGTCTTGCTGGACACACTGTAGATAAGCACTTAGTCAAAAAGGTCTTCTACTGAATTCTGGTGAGAGAGAGTTATGTACCACGTGGAATGCCTGCTTTGTTTTCTAAAGCATTGGACCTTGTCAAATAAAAACAGTTGACTAATATTACAGATGTATAAAAAGGGAAAATATTTTCTTTTACTTTTGGGGATTTTTTAATTTTATTTTATTTTATTTTATTTTATTGTGTATTGTTTCAGGCAAGAGTGAAGGGTTTGTATTACAGAAAATAAAATATTCACTATTAACTAATTATTATGTCCTATTATTATTAATTATTGTTCATTATTAATTCACTATTATTTACTGTTAATCTCAGTTGGTCATTTGTATAATACAATAATAATAGTCTAGTACTGGCTGCAGTCTAGTATGAAAGAAAATCAAGTTCTTACATGCTTATATGAAGAGTAACGTTTCTATACAGAAAAAAACTTGTAGAATATGGAGGTATTGAGCAATCTTTTATTTCTCTTTCACCAATACTCTTTGCCAACTATTTTAAATATAATTTGAACACAGGCTGGAACAATGATAATGAATCGTGCTTATGGCAGTATTTGTCTTAGCTCACCAATTGCATCAGTTCAAGCAGATGAGCTTTTTTTGTATATAAAACCCAGAGCAATCTGCTGAAATCAGGGAGAAAGAATAGTTGTCCCTCTCAGGCATTTTCTGTATTATCTCTAAAGTGTTAGATAATCTGTGGATATAATTTTTTAAGGTGAGAGTAAACATAGAAATACTCCCTTTGCAGTTAAAATCATATAGGCAACATTTTCCCTGCCAAAATATTCTGCCCCACAAGGATTTGAGCAAGTGCCTTTTGGTTCAGCTGCTCTGCTGAAGGGGAAATTCATCATTAACTTCCTCTCAGCTTCTGTTAAAAGACTTCCTGATGACTGAAAACCAGCATGGTAGTCATGTGTATAATTTCCAGGTGAAACATAGTTTCCAGTTCGTGATAGATTAATTTCTGAAAGTGAGATCGTGTCCCATTTTTTCTAATTGTACAGAGTACCTGCCATGTGTTGGAAGAGGACTCCTCTTGCTCTTGTTGCTACTGTGTGACCCAGTATTTTTTTATTTTTTTTATTTTTTTTTATTTTTTTTGTCATCACAAAGTAGTGCTGCTCACAACAAGTAATTATTTCAGGCATTTTCTCTGCTTGCATTTGCCTCCAGAGTCTTCGCACTATTTTGCCTGCCTGTCCCCTTCTCTCTCTGCTGTCCTGCTGCCCCATGTAAGGGTAGTCCCAGAGCAGTCACAGCAGCGCACGCACAGTGCAGACAGAGAGGACTGCCATCCATGGGACACCTCTGCAAGCAACTTTATAGTCTGGAAAATCTGTGGCTTTTGTGAAATCCAGTTCTTACGTGATCTAAACGTGAAACCCACAATTTTTCCTGGTAGTGCTCTTGTTACATGGGAAAGATCCAACACGGAAGAGAAAGCAGAGTGAAGAGCCTGGGGAGTGGGAATCTTTGAGAACGTAATTTTTAATTAGTTGTGGTAGTTTTTTATTCTCAGGTTTCTATCTTTGCAAGCCTTTTGACATCTTCAATACTCATATTAAAAGATGTAATTAAATAATTTATAGGTATTGCTATTTTTATGTCAGAACTGTTCTAATGTGTTATCAAAATACCACACCACTGTGATGAATTTAAAAATGGAATAGGGAAGATTAAAGGCCGGATATTGCAGGCAGCTGTATTTCTTAATTAATGTCTCTCATTCACATACATATGAGGAGTAAGCATACACATATGCTTTGTAGCAATTCCTTTCATTAAAACATTTTCTCTCATTGCCATAAATCTCTATCAGTCAAAACAAAAGTGCCATTAAGCAGTCATTTACGCTTTTTGCACATTCAGTAGATTAAAGTGTTCTTTATCATAGTCAACAATAACTTTGTACTACATTATGCTGAAGCAATTACAGATCAAAATATGCTGTAAATACAAAACCATTGACTTAAAAAAATTTTGCCCAGGAAGAATGCTTCTTTCAGTGCCCAGGCTGGTGTTTTTTTGGATTTTGTCTCTCTCCTTTTCTGGTTTGTCTGAAAAATACTGATAATGTTGAAGTGCTATTTTTGTTCATCTGAATTCCTCTCCTAGGGAGATCTCTCTCTTTTTTTTTTTTTTTTTCCCCCAGACGGGAAACAATCTTGCCTGAAGAACTATAGCCTTCATCACTTAACATTCATAAATCTATAAGCCTTTTTTCATCTTTTGCAGTTTTAGCATAGCTTTTGAACTCATTATGGCTTTCCAGCACAGCCAGTGATGCTCTGAGGAGGACACGTTTAGGGTCGTTTTAAACTTTGAATTTGTTATACATCAGAATTTGGCAACTAAAATATTATATTATCTGTGGTAGAATTTTTAATGAGCATAGCTTAGTGTGCAGATACTTCCAGTACTGAAGCAGTGTTTGTGTAACACAGTGTGATAGAATCTACATAGAAATTGGAGAAGTGCTGACAAAACAAAAAAAGTTCAAAATTTCCCATTCTTTGGTTTGGAAGGAGGTATTGCATGCCAGTGAGTTACATGTATTAAGTTTTCTCATATAGCAGATGTGAGTACAAGTATTTACTTCACTTGTAATTATTTCAGAGCAACTTACTTAATGCTGCATTATTGAGGAGTACTGCAAGTGTTCCAGCACAGATGACAGAAGAGTCAAAGTACACTTTATTATTTACCTCTCTAAAAGAAGTGCAGACCTTGCCCTAGATAGATGTGTAGTTGTGTCTTCCACTTTAGCCTGTTGATAAAGTATGTCTATAACCATTTTCTAATAAAGGTACAATAAAATTGCAAGAGAAGTTAAAGTCCACATTTTCAGAAATGCTGTCAGCGTGCCTGATACCTCAGAGGGCTTTTGCTCTGCAAAACCCTGCTGTAATTTACCTTTGGAAGGAAGGAAGCATTGGCCATACAGCCATAACAGGGTGTAACTGGTGCTGAGCCTGCTGCTTTACTGTAGGATCTACAAACATCCATAAAATGACTCACCTCAACAGAGCTGTTCAAAATAAATAATTGCAAGATCTGGCCATGGCTTGCTTGATCAACAGTTAATAATTTTTCAGTATACAGTCCACTGATCAGTAAGCTAGCTGAATTTATAGTAGTGTTACTTGCATTATAAATACAGAATTATAAGCTAACAAACTATCTATCTCTGCTTTTCTCGCCTTGTTTGTCATCTTTTCATCTTTTCCCATATTTTAGGTGTTTATTTTCTGAAGCAGTAAACATTGTGATGTTTCACTGCATGTCTGTATATCAGTAGACTTCCTGATTGGTACCAGCCAGTAGAGACATACCACTACTATGATATAAACAGTAGATTCAGAATTTGTATGGTCTCCTTTATCCTTAGCCAGCAAAGAACATAACCAAAGCGTGTGAGGTTTTGTAAATGAGACTACTGAGACACATTGAGCATTAAATGAATATAAATCACAATTTTTTTTTTAAGGTACAGTTATAAACCAAACATGTGAGAATATTATACATTAGCAAACAGTACTCAGAGCAAGTAGGGGCCATTTTTTATTTTCTTGCCTCTGTGGTTCTAGGTTTTGATAAAAATTACTGTTGCGCATTTGTAATTATGCAGACTAATTTCTGATGAACATCAGTACTTCCCTGATAAAAGTTGCAAACCGTAGCTGTGTAATGCTTACTTTTCAAATGTATTTGTAAAAGCATGAAGCATTTCTTAGCTTCAGATAAGGAGGGTGTGACGTATACAGGGTGTTCTGATACCTTATCTAGGAGTGGGTTATCTTAACAAGTTCTGTCTCTTGGTCTGGAGTGCTTGTGCTGACTGCCCAGATGTAGAATGCGAGGGAACAAAACAGATTCATCAAAAACAGAGTCCATGGTGACCCCTGCTTTCCCCAGCAAGGAGTGTGGGCATGTAGCTGTCTTCAGAAAGCTTCTTGGTGCATCTTTTATCCAGGGATTTTTGCTGGCTGCAGCTCCAGATCTCCTCAGGGCTTTTCACTTCTGCCAGTGATCCTGCTGTCAGAGATGAAGCTGGGTGATAAAATGAGAAGTTCTGTGCCATATCTCTTAGAGATGAAAAGAAAACTTTGAGATCTGCATCATCCACTAGCAATCAGGCTTGAACAGTAGCACAGGATTGTGTGTTCAGGTAGCCAAATAGGTGTGCCTTCAGTTCAAACGGCAGATATAACATCTCAGCCTTATTTTCATGCTGTTTCCTGGAGCTGCAGGCACTCTTTGCCAAGAAGGCTGTACTTCAGCTCAATAAATTCCCTTTATGGCTTAAGCACTAGGTTAAAGCACTAAGACATCACCTTTGAATTCAGGTGGCATCAGCCCACAGAAGGCATTGTAGTTAGTGTTTTTCTTTCCGCTTTTGATGCTTGATAAGGAAGAAATAATATTGAGGATCAGATGAAATAACCAGCACAGAAGCAAATTAGGATTCCCAGTGGGACCTTTCTCAAGAAACACCCACTATGGGACTAAGCTCTTCATAAGCTGTGCAGAACTCCCTGCTAGTGAGCTGTGCCTTCTGATTAGAGACATCAGTGGCAGAAAACAAGTTGCAGTGTCAAGCCAGAAACACTGATTTGCTTCAAATGCCAGGGAGATGCTGCTTGTCAAAGCAACTAGGTCTCCATCCAGCATGACAGAGGACAGTAATATCTGAACCTGTCTGCTGTTCTGATAATTTCCTGTCACTGGCTAATGGTGGATTAGCACAGGCATGCAATAATAGCCTGAAAAGTCACTCTTAAGGGCGTGGGTTTTTCTTTAAATAAGAGACAGACATATGTGGCTGCACAGAGTGTGTTTGATAGAGATCAGTAACCTTTGTTTGCTGAGGATAGGCCTAAAAATACAGCCATCTACAGGTTTAACTTTTACAGCAGTATATACTCTAACAAGTCTACAGAAAGCTGCTTTAAAATGTAACAAAACCAGTTATTTTGCTCAAAGGATATACTTTAGAAATGAGAAGACTAAGCATAGAGATGAAACTAGGAGCTATGACTGATTCTTCTATTTGTTTATTTATTTGCTATCACCCTATTTCATGTTTTAGTGCAACATGAGCACCAGTAAAATCACTGTATTTTCTAATGGATTTTATGATGCACAAAATGATTGCAGTAATACATCTATTCTGTTAATGAATTCTGGATTACTGAATATCAGTAAGGCACTTGTACCAGAAATCTCATTAGTCAGATGATTTGATTTCTTATGCATAAGTTTAATGATGAAAGTTCAGTCCAGATCTGAAGTGCCGTGATATGATATTGCAATTACCCATTACAGGATTTCTGTCCCAAGTAAAGGCTCTATTCTTCGTCTTGAAGTTAGAGGAGTTTAACAGTGTCTTTGCAATGAGTTCTTGAGAGCTCAGGAAGCTCTTCTGTGTACATGCCAGAGCCTTTCAAAGCCAGAGCTCCAGATGCTTTTTGGAGAAAGAAGAATAAAGGAAGGAAAAGATGTACTGTTCTTGGGTGTTGGGAAAGAGGCATGTCAGATGGCAGGGATCTTGCCAGTCCTTTCAGTTGATTCTTATTAGAAATCAGTGCAGCTACTAAACGCTGTTTAGACCTTCTGAGGGACTGTAACACTCTGGAGCCTGCACCCAGGGGGAAAATGCTGGCAGCTCGAGGTTACTGGAGTCCTAGAACATCGTGTGGAAGGGGACAGCTTAAGACATACAGAGATCTTTGAATCAGCTGGGCTCTACTCTGGGGTGGTAAGCATTGATCAGAAGTAACTCCCTGATAATCTGTATCAAAGGGGTGGGAGTAAGGTACGAAAGTTGTACTGATGTGACCCTACCTACAGTATGACAGGAAACCGTCATGCATACATTTTTGGTCGTAATTCCTCTTTGCTTTCCCTCCCTCTTTGCCCCCCTCTCCAGCTCTATCCCTTGGACAGCCCTATCTCTGTCCTTTCTGCCTTCACTGTGCACCTCAGACACAGGTGAACATTTGCTGCCTGCTCTAGACACTTCTGTCATCTTTCTGGAAAGCAGTTCCAGCTGTGACATCTGGGAATAATATCTCTCTCTTAGGTCAACAAAGAAATGTGGCTGCCCTGGAGGGTGCCAGTCAGCTTACCTGAAGACAGTGCTTGCAGTACGGTGTTTGTGTCTTTTTCCCTCCTCTGTCACTCCCAGTAAGAACTTGTAAAACACCAACATGACGTTAGGAACACAGCAGTGCTTTAGAATTGCTTGTCAAATCAATTTTATTGCCAGGTTTCTGGTTTTTATTACAAATTGCATATCTGACATTAAATATTGGGAAGGTATATTTTCTGAGCAGGACTATCTTACTGATGTGTTTGGCAAAAATACAAGATTTAGAGGTTGAAAAATTGTATATCAGAAATTACAGTAGGCTATTTAATTACAACCATGACTTGTATACACAATTGCTATTCATCTCATTTTATCAAACAATACATCTTATAACAAGAAATTTTGGGGGAGATACTTAGTAAAGGGCAGAGAGACAAAAATATAGTATCTGCTCAATGAAGACGCTTTTTTTTTCTTAAAGCAAAATTAGATCCATAATTCTGGGAGGACTTAAATACTGTAATTTGTGTACATGAGAGGTTCTATTAAATTAACATGCATATGTTTGCAGGATTGATGCCTAGGGATATGGCCATATATCATTAAGGATGTGATTTTGAACATTTAATTAATCTCTTTCTCTTAAATTATGACACAGTACATTTGTAGTCCAAAATGAGCTACAGCTAGTCTTCAGGTGATTGTATCCACTGTGAGCACCTAAAAAAAGAATATTGTGTCCAAGCAGGCTGCTCTAATTCTTTTATTCTAAACAAAAACCTTGCTGAATAACTGAATATCTGAAAGCCAAGCAAAGTCATGAAGCCAATGGAATGTTTTCCTTTCTCTAGATGCTATTCCATCCCTTTACTGATCCCTGCATTCAGGCCCAGGTCCCACAGAAGAGGGATGGATACACATATAAATGTTACATAGAAGATGGGCTGGTCCCTTCAAAAGACATACAAGAGTAAGACTTAATTTATCATGTGGATACATAAAGAGCAAGAACAGGTTTTGCAAATATAGAATGTCTGTCAAAGAACGTTTTATTCTGCAGTTTCCTATAAGTAGCCTCAGCCACAATGATGAAGTCCTCTGCTGGCAAACCTTAACAGTTTGTACGGGGGATACAGGATTTATTATGTTCTGCCACATTACAACTGTTTAGTGAGCTTATGTACACTGCAATGAAAATTCCATGGAAATGTTTCTCAATTTGTACTCTTAACGCTTTAAAAATGATTGCAAAATGTATTGCAAAAAGCACACCTGCACTTCTGCGTGCATGCTGGCATACAAGTAAGAAAAACAAAAGAAAAACCAGTAAGAAGCAAACATCTGAATTTAGTTATTGTGGTAGAACCGGCCAAAACAGTTTATGGATTTTGGTTTTTAAATGCTCCACATTCTTAAATTAAAACAAAACACTTACCTCGATAAATGGACAGTTATGACATGTTGATACAAAGTGGTGTGTGCAGGTTTGTCTACTGATTTTGAATTTTCTTAGTGATGTTTCAAAAAATTCTAGGGATCAGAATTTCATAGTCTGCTAAATTCTGTGCAGAGACATTGCTCCTACTGTCTGAGGAGTTTATGTGCTAAATTTAATTATACAAAGTAGTCCTTTGAGATACAAAGTAAAAGAAAAAAAACATTTCAGTTTAATGTGTTACTGTCTATTTTTAAGGAATCTGTTTTTAAGGAAGTGGACTGCACATAACAAAGCCACTGAAAATTTGAAAAGGGAAAATATCTAATTTCTGAAATATGTAATAACAGTATTTTAATGCAGGCACTGAAGTTGCAAAGCTGAGTACTCGATCTGAAAACCTCATTAGAGGATAATCCTTGTCAAACTTTTTTCCATAGAATGTAATTAGTTTGAAAACACCACACAAAGCTAGGTTTTTAAAGATTTGGGGGGATTTCCAGCTAAGTACATTTGTGGAAGCATTCTAGGAGCACAGTTATAGTTACCTGTTGTGGAAATATAATACTGAAGGAGAAACAAAATGCTGTGGCATTTTAATTCCAAATACAGAAATCTTTCTGGCTTGTTTTAGGGAAGTAACAGTGGCATTGTTGGCTACCTTTCATTTCACACTGACTTTCACACAGACATCCTAGTTTTAAAACTCAAATGGAACTTAGTCAGAGCTGCTTGTTGTCATACAGCATGTGTGGGGATTCATAACATATACAGTGCATGCAAAAAGAAACAGACATGGGTTTAAGCATAAGTTTTCCTTACTCAGTAGATCTAAATCTGGGCAGTCTCTTTGATCAGTCTTGGCTGAATCTGTGTAAGGAATCAAAAATTTTCCCTAAAGAAAAGAAATTCTTGATATGGTACAAAAAAGCTTCTTGTCAACACCTGTTGAAGGCATTGCTGTCCTAACAGTGGAGAAGTTTCTGAAAATTATGATAAATATACTCCAGTTTGGAGATTATGAAAGAAATTGCTTTGACTAGACTTTAAGCTACTTCTCTAGTGAGGAAAAATTTGGAAATATAGAAAGCATTGTAACATAAAAGTTAAAAAAAATCCAATACTTTTTTTTTTTTCTAATTTTAGTGACTTGCACTGACTGTCCTAAATTACAGTAAAAATACACTGGTTTGTATTTTATCTTTTTCAACAGCTATGAATAAGGCAATTACAGTGTAAGTAATAAGCACTAAAGTATTCTGGTTTTGTTTTTAGATGACTGATCTGTGGCTCTAAATTGGATATTGGCCTGAAACAGTAAAAATGCAAAGCATCCTCTTTGGATCAATTTTATGCTTATAAAATATATAAACCAAATAAGAGAATTCATTTTACCCGTTGAAAAAAAAAGAAGTAAAAAATGACATTAAGTATTTTTAAATAAACTGTATTAACAGGTTACAAAATATTTATGTAAGTAAATACACACACACACACACTGGAATTTCATTGAAAAGCTTGCTGTCAGCAGCTGCCACAGGCTGAAATGCAGAACACCTGTGAATATGATGTATGCCAAAAACCTTTCATTGTAATTATGAGCATAGTTAACTAAATTAATGCATTATGAAAATTGAGAATGGTATTTCATGTAGGACAGTTTAATTAATTTCAAAGTCATGGCTGGCTCTTGAAGGTCAGCAGGTTGTCCAGGAAGGATTTTAATGGCAATAAATTGTACACTCTTTTTTTCCTTCCATTCTCAAATTTGTTCAAAACCACAAAACCAAGAAAATGTCAATTTAAATGTTTCATTTGGTTTTTGAGTTGTAAAATGTTCCATGGTGTTTTATAGAATCTGCAGTTTTTGCTTCCTTGGTTATTTTTTGGCATGCTTTGGGGTTCTCTGTCCCTGGGAATTTGAAGTGAGTGGCTCTTTGCACTGTATCTAGTGAGAATTCCTATGCTCCAGGTTCATTCTCCTCAAAATCCCAGTGGCAGACCTTTAGTTTTGAACTCATCCACAGAGACATGATCTCCGCCCAAGATTAGCAGTTATTCTGGTGTTTTAATGACTGCTATTTTTTTTGTATAAAGCAGTCTTCTGTACTTCTTGATTATGTGCCGCTGCTTGTACTGTGTTCATGTGTCCTCTTCTTGAGCCTTGCCATTGCTTTCCTTTTCAGATATGATTTTCTTATTGATTTTACTGGAAGTTGTTTTTGGAAAAGAGCTGGGTAAACATGAGCCTGTGATCAGTGTTTGTGGGCTTTAAAAACTCATAGCTTGTTAGGCCTCTCCCTATTCATCTTTGTAGCCGTTTCTGGACTGCGAAATCAGCAGAGGCTGACAAACTGAAGATTCACAGCTTTTCTTGTCAGAAGGGACTGTAATGATAATGACATCTGATTCCCTGCACAACACAAGCCTGACAGTGTTGCATCTTTGAAGTGCTGATACTAAGAATAAATGTGACCTTGAAGCAGGTGGGTGCTAGTCTTATCATCAACACTTCTGGGTAACTAATTCATAATTGCCCAGGAGATAAGGTTTTTTTTTGGACAATCACTTTTCTCTAATTGATGGAATTTGCTTGAGGAAACCCAGGTTGCAAGCCCAGACCAAGCCTGCTTGAGCTTTCTGCTTGTGTATCTCATCACTGAACACGACAGTCAGCCAAAAGGTGCAGAGAATTCTAAATGTGGGACTGGAGGGTGAGGTGAGGCTCGGGCTGATCCATAGCTGCAGGGGTTGCTTTCATGGGGACCTTGGGATGCTCAGCCTCTCCACAATCCCCGGCTCTTGGCCTCTGAGAATCCGCTCCCACAGCGGGGATCGGTGCACAAGGACACTGGTGAGGAGCAGGGTGTCCTCACCTCCTGGGAGCATCACCTTAGCGTGACCAGGCTGTTTGCAGTGGCAAAGCTCATTAGCAATGGGCTGACTCAGGAGTCCCTGCACAGGACAGCAGCATGACACGCACACACACACGCCCTGTATGGGTTCAGTTTCCCAGATAAAAATAGATGCAATATGGCATTCCTGCATTTATGGAATGGTTCATGCATTACAGAGGAAAAGCTTTCTGTGTGCATTTAAGTGTTAATTTAAGAGGAATTTAAAAAGATCCTTATTTTTTGTGGTAATACTTCCGGAGTCTTTTATGACAGAGAAGTAGTAGAAACAGATTTCAGTAAGTTTCTGTTTTTTCAGTTGCTCCAGGGATAATTCGGGAGGTTGTAAATAACATTACTCTATTAAAAATATATTTCTATGCTAATATCTTCTAGAACTGGATAAAATGGGAGTGATTTGCATATTTTTCTAGTTCCCCGTATATGTTCCCCTTTAAAAGATATAGGGGTTTTTGTATGTTTTTATTTTTTCTGAATATAAAAAAATTCTGATTGTATACATTGGTCTAGGACTTGGAAGATTTGTATACAAATTCCATGTAGAACACAGACCCATCTATAAATATGAATGTAATCTCAGAGTGATTTGTGAAGACATATAAATAGTTTGGGGTACTCATGCTAGGGGTAGGGGACACAGTTTCAAGAGCTTATGCTGAAATCTACCTTTTTCAGGTGCTTCTAGTGATTTAAAACTTTATATTTTGCCTCAACCTTTTGTGTATTTGTTTTGCCCATGAGATTGTTTGTTTGCTTTAGAGCATTCAAGCAGAAATATTTCAGTAATATCTAAATATGAAACAGAGTTTTTTGCTTCTCCATTATCTGTCCATCTTCTGATGTTACTTTTTTTCTCACAGTGTTCCTCTATGCATCAGTGAGAAACAAGAAAACAGCTTTTTTGTTGTTCACTTGAAATAGTGTTTCTAATTTAGGTTGCACTTCAGCAAATGCACAGAAGTGTCATGAAAGTTTTACCTTTGCATACCTGACTCGTTTCATTGCGAAAATCGTTCCTGTGTCAGTGAAAATTATGTATGTTGCATTTCTAATATTGAAAAGAGTCTGGAGTATCTTTTGATTTTCTTTTGCTGGTCACAGTAAACCAAAGATTATAATAGACTCTCTGAAAAATTCTTTCCTGACAGCTGTACTTCAAGTCTTGAATGAGTGCATACTGCACCAACATCTGAAAGCAGATTCTGAATTACAGGAAAAGACTCTGAGGAGCAGGAAAAGATGTACACTTTTTTAAATGAGCAAGAGAAAAGGATAAAAGCTGTCCTGTTACTACGTCTGAAATGATTGCTCTTTTCTTCTTTTGTCAACACAGTGCTGGTTTGAAACTTTTTATCTAAAGGAAAGACGCAAATAATAAAATGTGGTTTTTTTCAGTCAGTGTGTGTGCACATGTGTGCAATCCCACATGCACATGTGCACACTGTGCTACAGAAAGTGTGGATTCCATGCATGCACACATGCATGGGGAGCATAGCAGTCTGGAATGGGGAGAGGCTTTCTGGCATGAACTTGGAGTGGGCAGGTTACTCAAGGGAAGATGTTTCCTGAGACCCAAGAGGTACTTTGTAAGAATAAATATTTATTTGAAAGGCGCTGTTTTGCATCGAAAAGCAACACTTTACAAAGTGTTCTTGGAATAAAATGTTCACCTCTCCTCCACAGATGTATATTGCATGTTCTCATCTCCATCCTTACTTTGAACAACTGAAGTTATCTAGTATATTTAGCTATTAGCATGCTTGGCACATTTTCCAGCAGAGCCAATTTGCCAACAGAACATGGCTTAATGTAAATCCATGGGTGGTTTGGTCCGTGGTGTTTCTGCTTTTGCTCCTTATTATTAGAAGGTTCTGCTTTTGATGGCAAAAGAAGTGAATTTTCCTCTCTGCCCCTCATGTTTCCTAGCATATTTACCATTGAGGAACATAGATATTCAGCATAGGAATGTTTTGTGGCTGCAGGGGATTCACTGACACAAATAGGCAGTGAATCTTTCAAAGAAAGGTACTGAAGAGATGCAGTAGGTGCCCCTGAGACTGATTTTCTTCTTCCTCCATTCTTAAATTCAAGTATCTGCTGTGATGCTTTGGAGGATACCACCTTACTCTAGCAGGAGTTTTGCATTTCTTGCAGATGTTCATCAGGCTTCCTGATTATCATTACCCAAATGGAGGTTAGAGATGTGTGTGTGTGAACTGCCATGCAATGCACATTAGGAGGAATAGTTTGTAGAAAGAGGAATGCTGTCATATACATGAAGCTGTACATTGGAAGACTTGTTATAACATGTTTCTCTTCTACCCATTAAAGAAAACACAATTGACTTGCCATTAACTTGGTCACTAGCTCAATTGAGTATAAAGGGTTCAGTTACTTGCACAGTGATAACTCATTTATTTGAATAATTGTTCATTTTAATGATTCTTGAATGAGTGCTTCATTATGCATCCTCTCCTTGTGAGAATGAGAAAAATGAGAGGAGCAGACCATAGTGCCCATCTGTGGCTGAGGCAGATGGAATCTGGATCACAAAAGGAAGTCTTGCAGCCTGGCTGTGCATCTGCTCCTCCCCAGATGTGTCCTGAAGTGCCCTAGGGCTCTGATTTAAGAAAACATTATGAATACACTTAATAAACTTGTGACCATTAGAAATAAACTTTTACATTTAAATTGAAAGAGTAGTAGATAGCAAAGATGGAGTATTATAAATACCTGATCAGACTTTATCACAAGGTCAAATAATCTTTCCTCTGATTTTGCATAATTGCAGTATCAAATTGCAAGTGATGAATTAATACTTGTGTGGTCTTGTGGAAGAGCTGTATGCAGATCAGTGAAAGCTGATGCTAACTGCATTTACAAAATAATACTGTCACGTAGATAATTCTATAGCTGTGTTGCTTCTTGCTTGACAGAGATGGTTATTCAAAAATCAGCTCACATAGAGGCAAAAGATCAGTTGAGCAAAAACTTGGCAGAAACAAATAAGAAAGAAATGTTTCTTTACTTTTTTTTCACTTGTGTCTTTGAATTCCATTTCTTATCCCTTGACTTGCAACTCCCTCAATACCTCACTACCTGTGCAAGATTCATGCTTGAACAAGAATTGTCAGGTTTCACTTTAAAAGCTCTTAAAAGATTTAAAAATTGAAATAATTTTTATAAATACAATCTTTTTAAAACATAGCATTGGTACTGAAATTATAACTCTTTAGTAATAATTTTACTTGTAATTATTTTATTGTTTTATTTTTTAAGTGCTGCATTTGATTCAGGAATTAAATTCTGTTTGGTACCTTGTTTAGTTCCAATCACTTTTCACTCCACTGGGGCTACAAGAATTGCAGCATTACGTATCTTCTTCATTTCAGTTTGCTTCATGGGAGGTTTGAGCAGGGTTTTTATAATTGCTTCCCTATTATTTCAGACATCTTGCTCCATATGTTATTGTGCATAAAAATTTGAATCTGTTTTCTTCCTGAAAAGCTGCACATAATTGCTTATTAACAAGATTAATCTTTTCTTATCTTTAGGACATTCTGCCGATGCTTTCAGACTAGTCTGCAATTATTTTTTCCTTTTTTTAATTTAATCCATAATAAATAATCTAGCATGTGAGGGTAATGGATTTCACCTGAGGACCTGAACATGATTTGCAGACAACAATTAATTAATTAGTTTCAAAACCTGTCTCTGAAATAGGTGAAATTGAAATGCAGTCTGCCAGCACACAGTCATTAGCAATATGTTGCACAAGTAGCTGTGGCTGCTCTCTGAGCAGGTGGTGTAATTTGCTTCTCATGAGTATCAGGGAAGGTTCCTGCTCAATTGGCAGCATGCTTAAAAAAGTAAATAGTTTAAATAATCTGACTGGGTTGTTTACTGGCATTGGGATGTAACTATGTGCCATATGGACTTATGCAGGCATACATTATGACTGTAATATATGTTTCAGGATACTGATCTGACATCATTGCTGTTGGTTTTTTTGCAACCTAATAAATGCTACTACAGGTGTTGTCCAGGCATGCTATTTTTACTTATAAATGCATTTTACTGTCATGTAGCAAAACTGGAAAAATTTTAAAGGTGAACAGAGAATCTGGCAGAGCTAAATCCTGCAGAAGCTTTTCATTATTCATCCTCTCTTATTTATACCAGAGGATCACTGGCTTTCCTTTTTACTGACCTGTCACTGACCTGGGACCAGTAATTTTTAACAGCCTGTGTTCTGTATTTTTCTGGTTTACTCTAACCGTATTACTGCTTGAGTTGACTTCCTTAAACATATTTAGATACATCTATAGAATTTGAAATTAGTGGCATTGAAGCAAATAGTGGTAGCAGGAATCAAAAGCTTTATTGTGAATATCACAAGGGTATAGTCATAAAATGTGGAATAAAAAGGGGAATATTTTTAAGCTTGTATAAAATCTGTAGGAACCCATTTTAAGCCCACATTCAGTATCCAATATCAGGTTTTTTTCGGTCTGAAATTTAAATGAGTTTGGAAAGAAAAGATGGAGGAAGGGACAGGAAGAGAGAAAGAAAAAATTAAGGGAGTGAAGTGGTAGGGGGGAAGGAGAGAGAAGAGGAAAGTAAGGAAAAGGCAGTCACAGAAGGAAGGGAAGGGGAAACAGAAATAGGCCATAATAATATCTGTAAATTATAATGAGTTTGCTTCCCCTTTTGTGACAGCAACATGAAAATCTTTAATATCATTGAGCCTTACAGGCTGCTAGAAATACATGCAATCAAATGTTTTCATTGGACAACTTTAAACAAGCTTTAAACATCTGGCCAATATCCAGTCCTTCAGTGTGTGTATTTCATATATCTATTACTGACTCAATCAAATGTGTGAAGCTGAATACAAAAGCTGTATTTCGAAAAAGGATGAAATAAGCAATATTTGAAAAGGTATTTTCCCATTTACCCTTCCCTAAATATGTGATTAGCCTTCATTTCTGTATTAATTGACTCTTGTGTTGATTTTCCTTTCAGAAGTCAGACTGAGCAACCAGCTTGGGTCATCAAGCTGTTTTTTGAATTGTGGCCATAAGCTTTATTTCCCTGATACTCAAAAGTTTAATTAAAAATGACCAACAGCAAAATTATTTTGCTGTCTTGCGTGTGAACCATCCAGGTCTGCTAATTGCAGCTGCAACCAATATTACTCTGTTACAGTAGACTGTAATGTTCCTTCTTAACCTTCTTAACCAAAAGAAAAACAAAGGAACTTTGCCACTACTGCAGACAAAGAAATTATGCCACTACTTTCCAAAGACTAACAGAAGCCTCTGTTGAGGCTTCCTTCTTTGCTTTGGTATTACCTTCTCTAGACCACGAACTAGAGGAGGTTTTTAACCAGAATTGCTTCTAGTCTCAGTTGGGGTTCTATGGACATATAACAATATCTTCTGCAAGGACTACCAATTTTTTATTCCTCTTTTTCTTCTACATTTGTCTCTGAAACACTTTCTCTGCCAGTGTTCTTTATGGAACTTCTTCCTACCTTTTGGAAGAAGTTTTGAGTGTCTGTAGAGGACTCACCTTGAACAATTAATGATATAATTAGGACTTGTTTCTCGGTATTAAGATCATTAAGTCAGTTATAATCAGGTCATGCTCATTGGTCTGCAACCTTTCACTGATTTGAAATCTGGTGATTTAACTTTTTTTTTTTTAATTTTTTTGGTTTTTTTTTGTTTGTGTTGGGTTTCTTAAATTTTTTTTTTGTTTTTGTTTGTTTGTGTTTTGGTTGTTTGTTTTTTTTTACTGGGCACTGCCTACAAAAATGGATTTGTTTTCTCTTGGATGCAATGTCTTCTATGTTAGAAAATATTAGTCTTTGCATGAATTTGTGTTTACTTGATGCAAGGTCACCTTGGTATAATATTCATGGATGTAACAGTACACAGCTTACAAGTCTTCCACAACTGTATGCTTTTATTTTTCCACTCACTAAAAATGTTGATAGGCCATCCATGTGGACTGTGCTTAACATACTGCATGCAGACATTCCAAAGTCTATCTTTCTGAATTATAAGCCACTCTGAAACACATCAGATTTGTTTGCTGATTTGGATACACCAAAATTTTCATGTGCATAGAAATGCAAAAAGAAGTGTTTCTAGCTTTTGAGACAGTTATTTTCATCTAACTCCATTCTTTTCCAGCTTCTGCTATGGAGTCAGTCAGCACTGTTTCCACCCCTGTGTTATATACCTGCCTTTCTTTCTGGATTCTCTTCTGTACAAGTGGTACCTGTTGTACCTACTTATTCTTGTAAGCAAGAGCAAGGGATTTCAGGCAGTATTATACGATTGAACTATGTAGTTATGTTTTTCTGGATTTTTTTTTTGTCTGATATATATACACACTAGCAGAAGCATTGAAACCCATGCAGGATATTTTAAATATATAGCTTATTTACAAAATATAAATATTAAATATTCAGCTCTTCCCATTTCATTTAGTTTCAGAAACGAGTTTACTATTAACGTCTCCAAGATGACAAAGAGTACACAGTACTTGCATAAGCAAATTTAAAAGCAAAATTATCCTTCCTGGTCTAGAAAAGTTGGTCTGAATCATCTCTTCTTCCTATAAATCTGCCTTTGATTAAGAGAATCTTTCATTGTTTTCAAGTGACTAATTAACAAATGCCATCAAAGTTCTATACTTTAAGAAATGCTTTTGTTATCAATTGAAGTTTACTGCCTGTAAATGTTCATTCATATTTTGGAGTTCTATACATTCTCTAGAATTTTTCAACATATAAACTCTCAGGAAGGGGAGTTTAGTGTTGAAAATGTATACAGGACTCTTGAGGAAACCAAGTGAACCAGTGAGAAAGCAGACTGAGTTAGAACATCAATCCATTCCCAATCTAAGAAACTCCACTAAAACGTACTGTTAAAGGTGGCAAACCCCCAAAATAATCTCTAGAATTGTAATCTAGATTAGTTGAAATCTTGTACATTTACTTTGACTCTTTGAAAAGCAGTCAATTATTTCAATACTTCTTGAAAGAAATCACAGAAAGAGCCCTTAGAAGTATTAGTATCCAATCTAGTTTACTGTGGCATGAGGGGCATTTTTGAGCAGGATTAATTTGAAAGGACAATTCTGTACATTTTAAAAACGTTTTTGTCCCTTTGCCTTCCCCCTATCCCCTCCTGCATTGAGGTGTCCCTTTCCCTTGTTCTCAGGTTTGAGATAATGATTTCAGATATTGAAAGAATTTTTAACCTGGCAGTGGTCAACTCCTGCTACTGGGACTTTTAAATAAAGTAATTAAGGCTTATCACACTGTTGTGCATTGTTTTTTTGCAGTCACTAAATACTGCACACATGAATAAGTAAGCACTTCTATTTATAAACAAATTTAAAAAAAATAAAATGTATAACATTATAATATTAATTCAAATAGCCTAAACATTCTCTAAATATTAAGGGATCCCATGAGAACCCACATATTGAAGCTGTTAATGCTCTTTTAAATAAGAAAAAGTATTTCTGAAGCAGCAAGTCTTTGAGATTCATCATAGAGAAAGCCGGAGGCTAGAGAAGTACCTTTCATTTTTGTCATGAATTTCCATTGTGGTATAGCAGAGTCGTAGGCCGTCAGAAATCCTGGCATTTCCTTTCTATTTGCTTTCCTCAGAAAAAGCTTGGCAGCTTCTCAACATAAGAACTGAATATGAACATTCTAAAGAGCTAAATACAAATATTAGAATCTTGCTACCCGACCAGCTGCAGCCCACATGGCACTGGGAATACAGCAGCGATATCAATGGCAGGAGAAGAAAGGGCAGAGTAAGGTTCCTAATGCGTTCCCTCCATCTTGCCAAGGATTTTCTGTGCTGCCCTATGTCCTTCTCTGTAGGACTTCTGCCTGCTTCTGTTCTCAGTGATAGAACACAACTTGCTTGCTAAACACCAAAAGCATTTTAGTTGTGGATAAGAGCATTGCAAGCAGGGAGAAAAGTGTTAAAACTGAGCATTGTGAATGCTTGTTGTTTTAATCATGCATGACAGATTTTTGCAGATTTAGGTAAATGTCTTCCTCTCTGTGGTGTACCAGCACTGAGCAGCAGCTGTTGCTTTTCAGATCCTTTATTCTAAGGGCTAGGTTTATAAATGCTCTTTGGAACCCCTGGAATATCCCCTTCCATCTTCTCATTGCCATGACTTGCTGACACTCAATTCTGTACAAGTGGAAGTAAAGCTTCAGAGGAATTACTGCCTCTGCTGCTGGCCGGAGTGAGGTGGCATCTCCTGTAATTTGGTCACCTCACGATGAGTTCTTACTAATCCTTCAGCCAGAATAACAGCTACCAAACTCATAGGTAAAGATGACATTTATAGAATTAATGTAGCTCACTCCCATAAGTTTTGCAAGATAAAATTCCCAGTTTTGTGAATTTCAACCGGTAACAGAGAAGGTGTCGCTTTAAGGTGATGTATGTATGGCTTGCTGGCTTGGCCTGTAATAGCTTTCTGAAAGGTAATGCAGAAGCCTTCTATACATTCACTTTTCAGAGAAAGCAGTCTCATTTACATTTCAGAGAACTTTACTTTTGTTTTGGTTTTAGTTTCGCCTGTCAAAGAGCTAATGCTAGTCTTCTGATCTGCTTTTATGAGCCATATTAAGCTATACAGAAGTTGCCAAATTGAGCAAAAGGCAGATTTCTCATGTAGTTTTAAGAAGATGTGCATTGTAAAAGATTTATCTTCCTAGTGTTTTTCAAAGTAAAATTGCATTCTTTCTCAGAGCTCCTGTTTTTACTGTCATATTATTCTTCGCCAGCAGAATCAGGACATTTTCCTCTGTTATTGATAGCTAGAAAATTTCCCTACTGCACATCTTTTGTGTGTGTTTCTTGGGCAGAACAGATAAGGCTTTGCCATGTGAACTACATGGGTAAATACAGTTAAAACTATTTTTATAGTTGCCTTATATTTTTATAGTTGCCTTCATAATTTTCTAATAGTTTGCATTGACTTTTCTTGTTGTATTGCAGGAGATAGCTAGAAGTTTAGTTTATGTTTTCTGGACAGTGAACTTATATGATTTTTTGTTGGTGTTGGACTTTTCTGACATCCTATTGCAGAGAGAAGCTGTTGAGGCTGTTGGAGACTGCTAATGTACATGTTGGAAGTTAATTTTTATTTCATATAAACTTAGCTTTTACTTTAAAATTCTTAGGTTTTGTAGGTGATATGCAACATGATAAAATGAGACTTGCTGATCAGAACAGATTCTGAGAGCCTGTGTTTTTCTATCATCAGAATAAGTTGTAGAAATATTTTGGAGCAGGAGGAGGAAAAGAGGATAGTGAGGGTTAGGAGAGCTGACTCTGAGGTGGCATAGCTGCCTGTAGTAATTAAGTGCCAGACTTCAGCCTGTAGTTAATTAAATTGCTTTTAAGGAATGCAGTAATGGAAGAACATTTCCAAGTGCACTGCACAGTTATTGTATATTGCTGTGTGTCTGTAGAGCCAAATTAAATACATTAAATAAGATCTCAGGGGGTCAATTATGATGATAATACAAGTAGTGACAATGCAACAAGTAGTGACATTAATTTCATGAATGTTGCATAGGTATAAATCATCTCAGTATTTGTTCCATTATATTGCCACAGAAATTGTAGGAGAATGGGTAATACTCAGATGGTTGATTACTATTTATATTATTGTATTAGGCTGTATTTACAGAGCAAGTTTCCCCTCATTATATTACACTTTGACACTTTATTGCAAAATTTCTCATCTGTTACTATGTTGTGAGACGTCACCCATCACAAATGGTTTCAAAGTAGACATTGCAATAAAAGGATGTGTTGTGCAAAGCATTTCAGGGCTGTCTTAAATTTTGCAAGTTAATACTGGATTAATGAACTTTTGTCTTAGAAGCACTCTGGTGTGAGCAACAGTGCCAGAAAATAATGATAACGGATGATTTATTAGGGACCTGTTTATAGGAATTGCAGCAAACATAAACTGGATCTGAACCCTTAACCATAAAAACCAACATAACATAATTGAAAAATCCCACAGTAATTTGTGGGACATATTATATAACTTACTAGAGGGAAGGTTGTCTGCATTGATCACCAGATTTGTCTGCTATGATGGCGGAAACTCACCAGTGAATTTGCTGCCTGTCTCCTGTTCCTAACAGCATGGTGCACAGCACTACAGTACACAGCATCCTCCTTCTGCCCTGCTGCAATTGCCTGCTCTCTGAGAAAGGCCAGACTCAGCACTGAGCCTGAGCCACAAGGGGATTCTCCCCAAAACGGAGATCTGCAAAAAAGAGTACTGGAGTAACAGAGAAAAGGTCAATGAAAATAGAATTATTAATCCTATCTGAGATGTGGTTCTTTGTTCTTGGGGTAAGAAGGGGTGCTGACATTTAAAAGCACTGCACAGCAATATGGATTTTTGTTGTATAATGTCCAATGTAAGGTGCATGTAGGTTACAAGAAATCAATACTCCTGCAGTGTAGGGTATGTCTTCAGCATTATTCCTTACTAGGTTATTGATATTGGTAGGTGTTTCTAGTAAAGCCTGCCCTAAGGAAGTAGTTGTATTAGAGAAATTCTGTATTTTTACCATTTATAGAAAAGGAGTTGTTAAATGACACACACTTCATATTTATGAAAGAAGTGGTAATGCTGAGATAATGAAACTGTCAAGGCTTCACGAAATACACTTACTGAGTGCTAGCAATAAAGGCCTTCTGTTACATTTATGCTTGAATTTCAGCACACACCTGTTAAAAGGTTGATTTTGATGTCCTAAAACTCAATAAAGATTAAAATTCACTCCTTTTTTCTTATCAAAACCGGAAGAAGTAAAGCAGAAAACCTTTATTTCTCAGCGTTCTCTTTATGTAGTCTCTGTTTTCTTAGGCGCCACAGCAAAGTTTATAATTACTACCAAGCATGGCAAAACTTGCTTTCATTTTGACAATGATGGGAGTGAAGATCTCTGAATCATTGAGTTGCAGCCTTTGGTCAGTTGGAAGTCTCCAGCCCAGCCTCCAGCTTAAAGCATGGCTAGTGGTATATCTGAACAGATTGCCCAGGGCTTTATCCAGCTGGGTCTTGAAAACCTCCAAGGATGGAAACTGGACCGCTCTGGGCAAGCTGCTCTACTGCTGGGGGGTTTTCCTAGATTCAGTCAGAACTGTTCTTGTTTCAGTTTGACCACTGTCTTTTGTCCTGCCACCACTGCAAAGAACCTGACTTTGTCCCTCGAGAACTTCCCTATAAAGGGAAAACTGTAAAGTACTGGGAGCTGCTGTAAGATTCCCTGAAACCATCTTTGCTCCAGGCTGAACAAGCCAGCTCCTTCTTGTAGTCTGCACAGGGCAAGTCCCCTCTTGGTGGCCCTCCCCTGGACACCCTCAGGAGATGTTTAATGATAAGTGTAACTTTTGGGATTGGGATCTTCTTTCTAGATGAGCCTCTGAATAGAGTTAGTTTCTGAAGGTGAGAACCATCCAAGCAAATACAGTGCACGTGAATGGGCCCAAATTAGCAATAACTTACCCTGTAGCATGAGAGGTGCCACGGAACTGAACACTGGCCTCCATTCACTGTGCCATGTTATCTGCTCTGTGGATAATATGTCACCATGTACTTAATCTCCTGTTTAGCAAGGATATGCAGGATATTTCAGCTATAGCTGTTTGTTTTAACCTTCAAAACAAATGTGTCTTTCATGAGCCTTGTTACTGGTACTTTGTGTAGGAGCTGGTCATTTACCGAAATTTAAGATTATTAAGAACTTTGAAAGAATGAAAAGAACTCTGTATTAAAGTAATGATAGTTTAGAGATACTGAACTTTAAAATGGTACTTTTCTCACCAATATGCAAATTAAATAAATCAGCTTACTGAAAAATATAATTTAGAATATTTGCATAAAATAGCGCTATTCAAAAAAATTATACTTTTCTGCCTGTATTTACATGTTTTTAAATGCCAAACTAGAATGTGTGGTTTACTTTTCGGTTGCAAAGCACAGTCTTAGAGTCAAGACAGTAAGAAGAGTAATAGCATATGTCTCTACTGCTGCCTTCAGTTAAGTTGAGCTTTCTTTCAGATTTATTAGGAGTAATTTTGTGCTTATTGACTTCAGCAGATTTTCTGCTTCTGTAAGGATGTCATTGAAACCAAATTTTAAGCTTAAAAAAACATTCATCACTTAAAAAAAATAATAGGTAGTAAGATAAAAATACTAGTAGTGACAATCAAAGATTATTTAAGTTTAATTTTGGAAGAAAACTAGCATTAAAAGTGTTTTCTGCACTGTCTTCACTTTTAGTTGATCACTGAAATGTGCTCTTCTATCTAATACCCACCCAGGTGGTGGTAGTTCCCCCTTGCTGTGCATAATTTCAGTGTTATGTGATATTATGCATGGCAAGTTTCTGCTCTACCAACTATTTTCTCCTCCCTGAAAGTGTAACATACTTGCTTAGCTGTTCCCAAATGAGGATCATTTTTGATCAGGGTGATAATCAGTTTGACAAGGTTTGGAAAGTTCTCTCAGAATTCTGGTGCTTTCATCAAAAAACTGCTGTACCCATCCAGTTTTCCTGGAATGGCTGGTAGGCCATTGTATTTGCTTCAAAAGCATGAGTGGTTCCTTTTAAAAAGATCTTTGTATTGTGGAAAACAAATACGCTTCAGAAAAAAAATGACAGTTTGTGAGGAAGCCTTCTGTATGACACTAGAGCTTTCTGCCTTGAGGAAGTTTTCTTGACTCAGGATAGTATTGTTATGCCCAAAAAAACCAGAATTTATGGGATAGGCAATTTTCTGATGTATTTCTGCAGTTTGAATTATATCCGTTTTTCTTCCTTGCTGGAATTCAATGTTGTGTTCTTGTAAGTACCAGGGTGGAAATTAGCTTTGCAATTGCAAAAACAAACATAAAAACACAGTAGTGAAATCTTTTCTTCTGAAGTGATGCAGCAAGTAAGTAATTCTGCAGCTGTTGTTGCAGCTTTAGTTAAATGTAGGTACACATTAAGGAATATCTCACTGAAGCAATTTGCTAATCTTGGTCTCCTTATTTAATCAAAACTTGGGACCCTGAGTACCATATTTGCTTTGTCTTTTCTGATGTGCAATACTCCCTTCTACTGCAAAGCAGGCAAACTGGGGAAATGTACACACACGCCCATTATAAGGAGAAAAAAAAAGGAAGTTTAATACATTTAAAGGCCAGACTATTCTATTACCTTTACGGAATTCACTCTTTCTGAATCAAAACCTATTGTTTATGGTCAAACATCTATTTTGGTTTATGGAAATCAGTATGCAGAAATTACTTTATCACTGTTAATGACGTCACATATTGTATGTATCATATGTGTATCATATGCGTTGTTCAAATTTGGCACTCTTCTCCAGCAGCTGAGCCAGCATTTGTGTTTAATAGATCAATTGAGTGTTGCTAAGAGTAAATGGGCAGCCTAATGAGGACATTCAACAAGAGTCACCTCTGATTTGGAGGGAATACACAAATGGATGCCCATTTGGTTGTCAGATCATGACTGTGGCTTTGCATCCATTTACTCAAATTCTGGTAAGGATTTTTCAGACAGCACAAGCTTCAGGTTTCAAAATATAATCCCTATTCCAAGTCCGGAAGTGAAGCCTACATTTTCTTGTGAGACTACTTGATGCTCTGCAGAATTACTCCAGATTTAATAAGCTAAATGGTTTAAGAACAATTCTACTGCTGAAGACAAAAAGGGTCCCCTGTTCATTCCCAAGTGAAATATCTGCACAATAGTGCACATGCATCCTTCTTATGTCACCAACTTACTCACCTGCTTGCTTATGTGTTAATTTCTCTACCTTCCTCTTCAGATAGATATGACCATTCTAGTCAGTGTTGGTTTTTAGTTTTTATTACATGTTCTTGTGGGTTTTTTTCTGCATCTTTTCAGTTTAGCGGTCTTTGCAACCATAAAATGCTGCAAACATGTAAACGTCTTAGATATCTGCCATAGGAAAGTGTTAGAATTATTTTTGAGGGCTGTGCTGTAGGTTTTGAGTATTTCATGTACTCGTATCAGTGTACACTAATGAATCCATTCAGGATTTTTCTCTTATGTTTAAATTGATCATAGAATGCAATGAGCACCAATTTCTGGAAGATCTGAAGAAAAGGAAAGCCTAGGAAGAAATTAGGGAGTTCAGAGGAAGGGGGACACAGGTAATGAAACAGACTATTTGAGAACAGATTATTTTTTGGTCTTTTTACCTACCATACTCAATCTGTCCTGGCAGTTTTCTTCTCAGATGCAAGTGGAACAAGACAGATGAATAAATAGGATTATCTTGTTCGGTTAACACTGTGCATCTCAGAAACAAGACCACGCAGAAGGTGCAGTCTGAAATCAATGAGATCCTTGAGTCAAGATAAACATTTGTGTTTTCAGATAAAGAAATATACGCTGCACTGAAGAAAAACGCATTTAGATTTTACTTTCAAAAAGTCAGTAAAGAAAATGAGGTAGTGTATTAGCATATTACCTAATATTTTTGAAAGAATGGAAATCTTTGATGCTATTCAGTTCCTCTCTGACTGGTAGATTTGTTTATTGCCAGGTGACATGTAATGAAGCGGCCAAGTTCATTCCTTTTCTCTTGTTCCAGAGTTATCTTTTTAACTTTAATAATTGTTTTCATTGTTATTTTACTTTTATTTTATGTAAGTAATCTGTCATTTATATTTCTCCTAATTTAAATGCATATTTGACATAAATGAAACTTTCAGTTCTAAGCAGGTGGGATTCAAAAAAGGTGAGTCATACAACTGATTGGAGGCATAACTTTTACCTGGTTGGTGCAACAGCATTTACCTGAGTAAGGTAAATATTTTAGTTCTAGAGTAAGATGAATACTTGCAACTTAATAATTACACCTTTAAAGTTGATGTACAGGGAGTTTAAAGATTAGTGAAAAAGGTAAAACCTGCTCTCATATCTGTGAAAGGTTTTATTTGGTTTGAATTTGCACCCTGAGACATCTCATTGGAACTCTTTATGAAAACTCTAGTGGATAAAAATACCTTTAGAAGTTACACAGACACTGGTTCTTCCTTTTATTGCCTTTCATGTTTCAACAGTAGTTCTTCCCAAATTACTAATGATATGTCTACAATACAACATTTTTATATATATATATATAATATATATATATGTATCCCCAAAGTACTGCTAGAGGGACATTGCTTTTCCAGTTCAGACATACTTTATCCTTGTGGATTGAAGGGTGTTGGGAGCTGGTGTTCAGCATGCTGATCTTCTTGAGCCACGCTCTCACGAGCTGAGGTTTTGTCCCAGTAAGAGTGCCTCCAGCTCTTCAGTGTTTGCTTATTAGTTACTTCAAGCCCTTGAGCCTTAGAGAACCATTTTAGAGAAAATGAGGAAAAATTGAGAACCCCTGTGTACAAAAGTTTTGTCTGATTTTTTTTTTATGCATACTGCAATTTTATTTTGAAGGTTTTCCCACAGCATTCATATTGCTGTTTTTCCCTCCCTTTCTCTTTTACTGGGTTTTCTTTTCCTCATAAAAGCAGTCACTAAACACACCCATGTCGTGGTTTAATCTCAGCCAGCAATAAAGTTCCACACACCCACTTGCTCATTCACCCCCTTAGTGGGATGGAGGAGAGAATTGGAAAGAAGTAAACCCTTATGGGTTGAGATAAGAACAGTTTAATAATTGACACAAAGTAAAATATAATAATAATATAAGGATACTGTTGGTAGTTACAACAATAATTGTAAGTAAAAGGAGGGAGGGAGAGAGAGGGAGAAAGAGAAGTAAAACCCAGGAAAGACAAGTGATGCACAATACAGTTGCTCACCACTCACTGGCCGATGCCCAGCCCATCCCTGAACAGCAATTGACCCCTCCCAGCCAACTCTCCTCAGTTTACACTCTGACCATGACATTCTGCAGTACGGAATATCCCTTTGGCCAGTTTGGGTCAGCTGTCCTATTTGTGCTTCCTCACGGTTTCTTATGCACCTGCTCACTGGCAGAGTATGGAACACTGAAAAGTCCTTCTCTTGGGGTAACCACTACTTAGCAACAACCACATCAGTTTGTTATTAACATTATTCTTATACTAAATCCCAACCACAGCACAGTACCATCTACTAGGAACAAAACCAGCTTGATTCCAGACAAAGGCAAGACAACCCACAACACAACATTTTGCTGGACTTTGGTGCTTCTGACAAATGTCACACGGGTGATCACTTGATTTCTCAGAAAGAAGATGTGGTGGTCTTGAAAGCCTTCAGGTTAAGTGGAACAACATAGAAAATAGAACATTTTAATGTGTAAAAAATATTAGTGCCTTTGCTGCTCCGCGCAGGCTTCAGTGAAGGATATATATTAGTTTATACAATACAATAATTTGTGTCTTTCCTGTTTGATTCAGGTCATTGCCATTGTTATGGATATGTTTACAGATGTGGATATTTTTAGAGAAATCGTGGAGGCATCTGCTAGAGGGACTGCGGTGTATATCCTGCTTGATGAATCGAACTTCAGTCACTTTCTGAAGATGACAGAGAAACAAGGCTGTCAAGTTCAGAGGCTCAGGGTAAGGTATCCTGTCTTCCTTTGCATGGATATTCACTACTTACTCCTCCACAGCCCACTGAAAAGTGACTATTATTGAAAAAGTGGTTATTGGATACTGATTTTTCAAATTAAAAACCAGGTGTAAATACATAAGCTCTCAGAAGAACTTTCTCTTCAAATACATCTTTTTAAAAAGCATCTTTTTTACATATCAAAACAAGAGCATTTCATAGAAGGACATAATTTTCATATATCATTTATAAAATAATTTTCTGTTACTGTGTATTTAGGAATACAGTGTGTTTGAAAAACTAAGCTTTTTTTTTCCTTTCTCTTATAATTGCCTGCAAATAAAGCCATAAAACTTAGATAAATTAATAAGTTGTGTACTTCATTTTATGATTTCTTCTTCAAGGGTAATGCATTAAAATACTTTAGGAGGCCCGAGATTTCTATTTTATTAGTGTTTTCCTGAAAATCCATATTTTCATGTCTGTGCTTCATCCTATTGCTTTTACACATTGAATATGTAATTTTATCCTGTAAGAGAGATAACAAGATGACATTAACATTTTCATGAAGTGTTCTGCACTGCCCAAATGTTTATCAGGGATTAGAATATAAACCATGAGCTGCACTGAACTGACGTAAGTGCTTCATAAATACTTCTAGATTTACTCTACTGTTAACAGTACTAAAGAAGTTCCAAGGATGTTGTCAGAGTCTCCTTGCAAAGTTCTGAGCACTGCCTTAGCTCATAGTTCCATTTGAAATTCGTTGCCTTTGTAACTAGTTAAGCTATGTTCTTGTCAGTCAAAAGTAATATAAAAGCTCTTTTAGCAGCACCTATTTTAAGAACCCAGCCCAGGAATTGGAAAGAAATGTGGTGTATTTTTGAGGATAAGGAGGACTTTTTGGTAGATGTTTGGAGCAAACTCTGTTTTATACCCATTTTTACTCTGGAGTGTTGACTTATGTCCTCAGAAATATCCCCACTCTACTTTCCATGCTTGTGTCTTGTGCATGAGTGTGGGATTGCTCTCCAGAGGCCTAATACACAGAGCTGCGGGAACTTCTGGAAAAAAACACCAAAACTGTGGTGTTTTATAAACATTGGTAGTGATTGCCTTCATGAAGTCAGTATCTGGCAATACTTCCATACTCTGGAACTTGAGATACCACCATTTGCTGATTACTTGGGTTAATTGTGCTGTAGAGGTTGCCAAAAATGGTCTTTGTCTATATATGAAATGAGTTTTGTCCTTCCAAAAGAAAAAGAATTAGACTGTGCCTTTCAAGTGATGTCTCAAAAATGCCATATGCATTTTCAAATTAATCCATGCAGTGTGTATCCACAGCTGTTTCGAAAGCTTACCTTCTTTGAATTCAAGGTTGTGTTTTTAAAGCAATTTTGTAGACTTTTAGGTATTTATACTGTGGTTGAAAGAATATACATAGAGTGGATTTTGTATGGTTTAGTGTGGCTTGGAGAGGTTCATATGTAGTCTCTTCAGTGACATTGTGCTTTATACATTTGTGGTTTTTGGTGGGAGAAATAAAATACATCTTTACTCTGCAAGGTTAACTTAAAATATTTTGAGTTGAGTTTTATCAGGAAATAAAAAAATATATGCCAAAGAGCTAAGCAGTAATCCTGTTGTGTGCTGAGTTTCCAGTTTAGCTTGTAATAAAGCTGTTCAAATTAATGGTCTTCTCGTCCATGGACTACTCCCAGTGACTGTTGCTCTGAAAATAGCAGTTTACTACTCCTGCATTAACTCCTGTGCCTTTTTAGAGGATAAAAGGGAAATGCAGGTGGCTATGAAAGAGCAGCCAGTATTTTGAAGATGTTTTCTCCCTTTCTCTTTTCCACATCACTCAAGATTCAGAAAAAAGATAAACATCTTCAAATTTTTGTACTCTTGGATTCTGGTCTTGCCCTTCTGTTCAGTGAAGGCAAGAAGAGAACAGAGTTGTATGGGTCTGTTTATTTTTCTGAAGATGTAGCACCAGCAGCATTGGTTTTATTATTGTCTGGCATGATTTGGTTCAGTCTTGTTGGAGTATGGATGATGCTTCTTAGTCCATACATTCGAGATGAGTTTTCTGCAAAGCTTTTTAGGCTCAACACCTCTGTCTCTTTTTCTCTCCTTTTGAATCAGTAAAAAAAACAAGATGCAGTGATGACCAAAACTGTTTTTAATTCAGATTTACAACTAAGTAGTCTTCTGTATGGAAAAGAAAGAGGATTTTGTTCATAAATCTTCATTAAATGTCTGTGCAGATAGTTTTTCTCATCTGTAGTCTGACTCCAAATTCAGGGCATGTTTCTTTCTTTATGGAAACATATAACTGAAAAAATAGATAGACTATATATTCTATTGTTATTTTGTGAATTCCATATAGGAAACTATGAAATCAGGGGGTTACTAGGATTATTTTTAGTCTTTCCTGCAGCATCTTTTCATGTAGGTTGTTTTTTACTTAATATTCATCTTGACATCGCATCTATCAGTGGAGCTCAAATAATTCCTTTCCTGTACTTTCTCATTTCTCTTTTCCAGTTCCATTGGTTTTCTGGCTGTGCTACATTTGTCCTCAGTAATTAATGTGTTTCTTTTTTTCTTTTTTTTTTTTTTTTTTTTCTCCCTTCGCTTTTTTT
>VXBQ01017623.1:668957-758618 GCA_013400175.1 Phainopepla nitens
TCTCCCTGAGCTTCTTTGATTAACTTTGTCACTAGTCTGACTTGCTTGCTCGGCAGTTCCTTTGCATAGAAAGATGAAGAGTTGTTAGAGAGAGTCAGACTTTTTTTTTTCCAGGTGATTTTTCAGAAACTAATAGGTAAATTTTTTGACTTTTTTTTTCTGCTACTGACAGGTATTTTATTTGATAACAGGTGAGACATGGTGGAGGCTCTATGCTTTGGAGAAACCTCTTTTTTACTCTTCTGCTAATAATGAAGAATCATTTTGCCACAGGAGGATATTGAAAGCAATTTGGCAGGACCTGTTTATTACCTGATAATCATCTCAATATTTTTAATGAATTGCAGGAAAGGGAAAATTAAACCACTAATTGATTTTACTTTCCTTCTGTGAAGTCTACTCCCAGATATGCATGTTTCAATACTCAGTAGGAGCTGCTCTTGAGACCTGCTTGCAGCCTGTTTTTTCTCACCATTGTTACCAAAACCATCAAAAGTTTTCCAGTACTTCCCATCTAAGGCAAATTTGGTTATTGAATAGCTGTTTGCAGCGTGATGTTGCATATGTGCACGAACTTCTGTGATAAGGACCAGACTCCAGTCAAGTCTTGAGTGGTCATTGAGTCATATTTGAAGTCAGAAGAGAAGTGAACTTGAAAACTACTTGGCATTTGTACAGCATGTATATGGTCAATAGCTACTTTTTAAACTGATGATCTGTCCCAAGTGGAGTCATCCAGGGATCAACTTTGGGCCCAATGCTGTTCAATATCCTCATAAGTGATCTGGATGAGATGATCAAGTGTACCCTGACAAAGTTTGCTTGTGATAGCAGAGTGAATAAGTGGGCACTTTGGAAGGGACAGCCACCCTGAAGGAGAACCTGGATTAGCTGTAAGAGGGGGCTAACAAGACCCTTATGAAGTTCAGCAAGGATGAGGGTAAAGTCTTGCACCTGGGAAAGCATAGTCCAGGGTTGCAGCACAGGCTGGGATATAACCAGCTGAGGTCTGCTGGTAACAAGCTCAACGTGAGCGAGCAGCGTGCTGCTCCTGCAAGGAAAGCCAGCAGCGTGCTGGGCTGCAGCAGCAAGGGCTTCAGCAGCAGAGATAAACAAGTCACTGTCCCTCTCTGCTCAGGGCTTGTCAGGCCACACCTGGAATACTGTGTTCCATTTTCATCCCCACTACTTAAAAAAGATGTAGAGAGACTGGAGAAGGTACAGAGAAGGGCCAGAGAGATCATCCAAGGACTGGGAATCTGCAATATGAGGAAAGGCTGAGAGAATTGAGGTTTTTCAGCTTTGAGAAGAGAAAGGGAGACCTTACTACAATGTTCTAGCATGGAAAGAGAGGCTACAGAGAGGATGGGTACTCATTTTTTACAAAGAGTCATGTGGAAAGGACAAAGGTCTTGGGAACAAGTTACTCCTGAAGAAATTTCAAGAAGAAATTTTGTCACAATGAGAGCAACCAGCCAAAGAAATAATTTCCCCAGGGTAGTGGTGGACACTTTTAAGACTCAATACTGGACACTTTTAAGACTCAAGTGGGCAGTTGCTCAGTACATCTTCACCAGACTGTACTTCTGCAAAGAATGGCTGGATCAGATGATCCTTGAGGTCCTTTCCCATATGATATTCTATCATTCTATGACCTATTTTGTCTTTCTAGAGAAGAGAGGCACAGGATAATAAATAATTTTAGTAATGAGGAACAATATGAGAAATGTGACTACTTTTCCTTTAAAACTGTTAGGCTAAATATTAGGTAGACATCCATGTTCTTTGTGCATATTCTTGGCAGCAAGTACAGGGTGAGTAATAGAGCACTGATAAAAGCAGTGCCTACAAATAAAAAGTGCTGAAATTAAATGTTTGAGACTGGTATACTCACTGTATTTAGCTATCATATTAGAGAGATTTTACTACAGAAAATAAATGTGTAGTGGTGAATAATACTTTAAAATTTGAGATCATGTTTATGTGGCACTCTCTGGTGCCACATATGTATACATATTCACGTATGAAAATGTACAGAAAATGTACATAAAAAGAGGTTAGAGCTTGTTTCTCGTTCATCATTGGGTGTCATTTAACTGGATAGCACTGAAGACTGTCCTTAAACTGCAGCCACTGGGTGTTTTAAATATTCCTGCATGTCCTACAAACTCTTGGACAAGAGAGGAGGTCCTCTGAGTTCAAAACTCTCCATTCATAAATGAATGATTGCTTTACTCGCAATCATGCTGTGATGAGTGGCACACTGCTGTTAGGAGAGTCCTATAGCCTGAAGATGAAACCAGGCAGGAGAGTGAAGCCCAGCATTTCATACCAGATGGGACTTGTAACTCAGTATGTGTATATTTATTGCTTCCAATCCCAAGTGGAATGCATTGTTGCTATATATCCTCAAATATGGTTGGGTGATTTGGGATTTTGGGTGATTATTAAAAGTGTGCATTCCTGGCACCTTAATTAGAGGGTTTGAAGCTGGTGAAGAATGCTGGATGAGCTGTGCAGATAAGGGAAGTGTTATGTGAGAAAGGTGAACTTGATCTCTGGCACTTGTCAGATGTTCCCGTCTGTCAGTCATAATGGGTGACCTACCAAGGGAGAAAAAGAGCTCAGAATCAGGGAATAGGGATGGAAAAGCTACAGGAGGAAAAATACTGAAGAGAAGGCAAACAAAAAGAAGAACAGTAGTGACTGAATTTTTTTTTTAAAACTCCCCAGGAATTTAACGTAAATAATTTTTGATTCCTTTTTTACATATGTCTACTTAAAGTTATATTTCAACTTATGTGTACTATGGCAAGGTTTTTTTTCTGTGTAGTAATGGTAATTTGCAAACCATTAGACTTGGTTGTGCCTCCAGCATTGATTCCCAGATGATATCCTGTCCAATACTGATCAGACCTTATCTAAGTATGATTTAATGTGTTCAACTGGCATGTCTTTAGGCCACCATAGCTTGTTATGGGTACTTGAAAATGTACAAGCTGCTCTCAAGTTACCTTTTTCAAATTATAATGACATAAATATGATTAAATATAATTAAATATAAGACTGAAATACACATATAATTAAGTGGTATATAGAACTGGGTAAAACAGCCATCAAAGTAAATGCAAATTTCATTACTAATTCACAAGATTTTATTAAAATAAAAGGTTACTATTATGGTTATCTTTAGAATGGGTAAATTTCAGTATTTTCTTCTTTTTTCAGGAATTATTATTTCCATAGTGTTTATCTTTCAAATAAAAGCTTTTAATGTAATTAGTTAAAGCTTGAATAGCTGCTGGTGAAAAAATTATTTTCTTCAGTGAGCTTGTTCAAAGTTCAACAAGATCACTTTGGAAAAGGACAAAAATTGAGTTTTGTCAATAAGAAAACCTCTAATTGGAATGCAGAAAACTTAAAGAATCTTACGTTGGCAAAAGTAATTAGCAGTTAGACATGCAAATTTATGTTAACCTGGCCTTCAGTAATGCAAATTGGGTTGTTATTAATTCTTTTATTGCCGTTTCTGAAAATAGACCTAAGTATCCACCTGTATTTTTGCTTTTAAAGTTTTTACCTCTTAAAATTTTACAGCACTTCTAGATAATACTCCTTTTATTTATCTAAGAGATAAACTTTATGTTTTATATTTGTTAGACACATTGTCTACATTTGCTAGACATACAGCTCACAAACATAAGTAATTCTTAAATGCTGTCTTTGTACATTTTAACTGAGTTTGTGTTCAAAGCTTGACAAAAATGCAAAGCAAAACCTCACCTAACAGTGAATGAAATTTAAAGAATTTTATAGCTTGTGTTAAACCCTAATTTTCCAACTCAACAGCTTTTAAGTGTGACTCTTGCTTCTGTGGTTTGATTTTTCATTTGATACAAGTTTCAAGATACCAACACTGAAATATACACTGATTTATACAGCATGAGTTATTTGGAAATGTGCTTTCGTGTCATGGATATTTTCTCCTAAATTTTTGGAATCTTCTGTTTGGAAAGATAACGTTCATTGGATTGTAGTAGATATTATCCTTAAAACTGCTACAATCTCTATCTAATAGAACTTCATACATTTTAGGCAAATGCAGAAGTGCTCCCATCAATAATGAAGATTTATGTCACTGTATTACAAACTCAGTCTTACTTTATAGACTGGAATTTTAAATGAATTTGTAAGTTTGAACATCTCTACAGCTTTCTGAGGATGGGAAGTGAAGAAGGACGTGCTGGTCTCTTCCCCCTGGTGTCCAGTGACAGGATGCATTGGAATGGTTCAGCCCACCACAGGAGGTTTAGACTGGACATCAGGAAGCATTTCTTTACTGAGGGAGTTGTTAAACAGTGGAACAAGAACACTTCCTAGGGAAATGATCGATGCCTCAAGCCTGTCAGTGCTTGAGAGGCATTTGGACAATGCCCTTAATAATTTGCTTTTACTTTTGGTCAGTCACAAATTTGTCAGGTGGACTAGATGGTTGTTGTACATCTTTTCCATCTGAAATAGTCCTATCCTATCCTATCCTATCCTATCCTATCCTATCCTATCCTATCCTATCCTATCCTATCCTATCCTATCCTATCCTATCCTATCCTATCCTATCCTATCCTATCCTATCCTATCCTATCCTATCCTATCCTATCCTATCCTATCCTATCCCTTCCTATCCTATCCNTATCCTATCCCATCCTTTCCTAGTTATTTTCCTATGAAAATCCTCCTGATTTTGCAGGATTTACCACATACACAGTCTCTTCCATTTGCTTCATGAACAGCCCTTCCCCCTATAGCTGACCTTTGCGGTGCATGTCTGCCACGATCTGCAGCCTGCCCTCGAAGCAGTCCTGTGAGGCATGACATTCCTGTCTATTCACAGGTTGTGCCTTCCACCATTTCCATATGTATGTAATAATCGTGTACATTCTTGGTTTTTACTGCCAATGCTAAATTATGGATTTTACTCCCACTGGAAAACTTAGGGTTGCGAGAAAAACTGTTCCAAGGCTAGAAACTACAGTAAATATTGTGATCATTCACAATTATATTGCAAGCTACTTTCATGTCTTGTAAAGCATTTTGCGTCTCATAGTTACATGAGGTAGATGTAGGTTGCTACATCTTGCAAAAGATGTAGGTTGCTTCAGCTTGTAGGTTGGTTTGCACTGAATATAAATTATATTTTTTCTATGAGTAAGCACCTTTTGTGTAACAGTTTCTGTTAAATGCACCTTTTTTTCTACATCCCCATAAGAACTTCTTCCAAATTATTATTTGTACAGTCCCTAAGGTGTAGCAA
Organism: Phainopepla nitens; assembly: GCA_013400175.1. NCBI lineage: Eukaryota > Metazoa > Chordata > Aves > Passeriformes > Bombycillidae > Phainopepla > Phainopepla nitens. Next base: position 674,269 of record VXBQ01017623.1, read on the forward strand.
CAACTTCTTTCAAATTTTCTGTCTCTGTGAGCATAAAAAACCAAGTGGCAGTAGAGGGAGAAAAATTACAAGATGCTGAATCAGTTTCATCAGTAGTCTGGGATAAAAACTGACCACATTTTTGAGATCCAGCGTGGAAAATTTCCCAAGTGCCATTTACTGAGTTTGCATGAATAAAACATAAAGCTTAATAGAATTCAAAATTAACTGCTGCATTGAGTTCGTGCTACCTATGCATGTGGTGTTAGTGCCTCTGAATTTAAAAATGTGATTGATCTCATGGTGCAAAGCTGATAGATAAACTTTATTCGTGGTAAAACTGCAAAAGATTCTGGCACCAAGTGGTATCATTCAGTGGATCATCTCAGAGTAGGGCATATGTATTTGTAGACACAGCAGCCTTGTTCAATTAAAATAAATGTGATCCTGGTTTTTTTTAAGTGTTCTTCTGATTAGCTGAGATACTTGGAAATCATATAAACGTGTGCAACACCTGATGGAAAGAATTTTTTTTTTTACAGTGCAAAACCTCCTTCCCTTGTAGGAGATCTCTTGTGCCAAACCTCTTTTCTGAAGTGATGGCTGTGGAATAGTGGAATTTCATTTTCTGTGTCTTATGGAATCTCATCAGTCTTGAAGACAACAGCCTTTTGGGTGCCTAGGCAAATATTTTGATCAGCATTTCATTCCCTGCATAATTTATTAGGATGCAATGATGTAACTTTTCTCCTACTGTTCCGCTGAATTTTAGCCCCATTGATGCTAAACATGGACTATAGTAGATGAAGTAAAGTGTTTTGATTTTCTTTTTCAGAATATGAGAGTGAGGACAGTGAAAGGACAAGATTACTATTCTAAAACAGGAGCAAAATTCCATGGAAAAATGGAACAAAAATTTATTCTTGTTGACTGTAAGAAAGTCATATATGGTTCTTACAGGTAAGATCAATCACTGAAGTGTCTGTAGCAAGCTTGTCATCTCAGTACTGCTACTGTAGCAAATTTGGGGGCTTTGTTTTTGTGAAAATACTTCTAGGGAATCAGATGGTTAAATTTGATTATGTTTTCTGTAATTTAACAAGTTTTCATAGATACTTATTGCTAACTAGCCTAAGAGATTCTCTGTTAATTTTTCACAAATAAGAAATAAAGGATATAGGTTTTGCTACAGCTAAAGAGTTGCTAAAAAAAAGAAAAAAAAATCCTGATCTTTTTCTTACGTTGTCTGAATTATTCTTGTCTAACATTCACTCCAGAAAAGTGAGTGTCAAAATTATTTCATAAGCTATCTTCGTTAGTTCCTCCATGTAATAATCTTCTAAAGCTAACATAAGAGACTGATTCTGTGCCTCTCTAGTACATGATGGTCAAATTGAAAATTGCCCATGTCTCTCTCTATGGCTAAGTTTCTGTACTCTGTTTTTCCTTTGTGTTTCCACTGTATGTGTGCAAAACAGGCTGGAGGAACTTACAGCCTTGCAGAGCTGGAAAAAACCTAAGTTAAAGTGGACACTTAACTCACTCGTTATTAAATATTTTCCTTCTTTTCATGCTACACTTTTTTCCTTTGCCCAAGTGAGTTAGTTTTTGGCAGCATAGTGCCTGGGTGCCAGACCCACAGCCACTGCCTTTCAGAGATTTCCACCACTGTAAGCTTTCAAAAATCTGACCTTTTATTTCCTCCAAGACTCAGCCAGCCCCAAATTCAGACTGACATGTATAAGTGGTAGTGAGGTAAGTGACAAGTTTGTAAATGATTCAGGGTAAGAGACTGCAGGGAGAGCCTGCATGCTTTGACATCTACACACAGTGTCATCGTCTGTGAGAATGGGATAGTTTTCTCATTCCAGTTTTAAAAACAACACTGCTTGAACACCTTGCACCACAGGGGCTGGAATCATCAATTTCTGTAGAAATTAGGCCTTCTTTGTAAAAGAGTCTACTGATTTGTAATAGGAAAAAACAAGTCTTTCTGAATTCTGGCACTGAACTCAATTTAAAGTTCAGATTTTTTTTCAAATGTTACATGTTATTCTGAATTGTGAGAATTAATAGGAAAAAATCCCCAAAACTTACACAGCATGATTTGGTGTAATCTTGATACACTATAACTTCCTGAAAAATACAAAAAACGCAAAAAAATCCTTAATCAGTAAGCTATTTTTGTGAACAAAACTAACCTATTTTCTAACATCTAGAAGAAAAATGCGAATAAATAAATTCATCAATTTTTTCCTTTTTTCATGAAAATAGGATTTCAAAATTTTTTCTTTGTTGTAACCTTCAAATTGTATGTTTTTCACTCCATTATATTAGTCTTGTTGCAGCATCCTTAATGTACATGTTAATTTATTTCATCTCATTTTGTAGTTGTAAATTAATTGCAGCTACTTAGCTTTGAGCATGTGTCCAGTCTTTTACAGCAGAAAAGAGAAAAAGCATTATCAAAGCATTCTCGTTGCAATGAAAATAAATTTTCATACCCAATGCTGTGTGCATATTAGAAAATGTAAACTTTTTTCAAATTCTGAGTTGCATCTTTTTGAAAATGTTTAGAATTAAATACATTCAAAATTGCTGAAGCAGTCCTGCATGTTATTTCAGTTGTATTTTTTCATAACATGATAACACAGTCACATTCTCTGACTGTAGAGTTAATACAGCGGGTATAGGTTAGTCCTGCCATGGACCTTGTAGAAGTGATTTTTTTCCATTAGGTATTTGTACTTTACTGTTCTACATTTTTAAAGCCTTTTTTAGAATACTTTTTATAAGGGCAATTATCAGGGTAGTTATAGACTCATTCCTGCTCCCGCTGAAATCAGTGGAAAATCTCCATCTGAATTTGACTGATGTTAGATTAGACCTTCTGAGTCCAAATTGCATGAATCATGCCCTCAACTTACTTACTTACTTAGTATTTTTACAAACCCAAGCTTTTGTGTAAAAGCTTTCTTGTCAAGAAAGACTAGTGCAATATTTTAGCTGGAAAGAACTATATCTAATGGTCATTTGTTCTTCTTTCAGCTTTATGTGGTCATTTGAAAAAACCAACCTCAGTATGGTTCAAGTTATCACAGGACAGCTTGTTGAATCCTTTGATGAAGAGTTCAGGACACTGTATGCCCGTTCTTCCGTTCCTAGCTCATTTGCCCCAGAATTAGTGCGGGTAAACAGTCGCAAGACGCTCTGGGATAATGATACATACCAACATTCAGTGTCTTCCTTGGCTTCGGTTTCTAGCCAAAGAAACCTTTTTGGTAGGCAAGACAATGCTCTCAAGATAGATCCTGTTTGGAAATCTCGTGGAAGATACGCAGTAAATGAAATAGATAAATATGGCTTGAGAAATCAAGCCTATAATAAGCAACCATTTAATCCAGGTATTAATGTTCAAAATCCAATCCAGCAGTATCAACCTAGTGAAAAAAATGAGCACTGGAAGAGACATAGTTATGCTGGGGAGAAGCCAGAAAGGACACCTTACCTATTGCTCAACCGAGCTATTAACAGAGCTAACAATCTACCAAATACTTGGAAAATGCCATCTGATAGCCTTAGTATTGTGTCATCATTACGAGGAGGATATGCAAATAACTACAGTATTCCCCAGCAGAGTTTTGCTGATCAGTTCTCACGGCCTAAGGTAAACCTTGCGGAGAGAAATTCAATTGTACGGAGGTCTTTTAATGGGACAGATAATCACATCCGCCATCTGCAGCAGAGGATGCCAACCCTTGAGCACACGACAAAATCATTCCTGCGTAACTGGCGAATAAAGTCCTATTTGAATGATCAGTCAGATTATCCAGTAGAGTCAAATGGGTCAGCTCTGGGTGACAGATATGATGGCTATGACACACCTGAAAATATTAAAGCCCATGCACTGTACTCTCATTCTCGCTTGCGATCATCATTGGTGTTTCAGCCAACTTTACCTGAACAGCAGGAAGTAAGCAGCTGTGCAAGTTCTTCAAATTCTACTATAATTGGGTCAGAGGGTAGTACAACTCCTAAAGGGACATCTAACCATGCTCCGAGTGTGGAAAATGGAATGGATAATATTTTGGAGGAGCTTAGCACAAACTTTCCTCTTAAATCAGATGCACCAAAAGCCCAAAGAATTCAAAGTTCAGACAACACAAAACCTAGTGTAAATTCAAATGCAGCTGGTGACTCATCACTGTATTTGTACGCAACACTGTGTACAGACAAACACGCAGAAAATTTGAAGAACCTTCAAAATGAAAATATGCTCAAAAGGAGAAGTTTTCCCATGTTTAATTCCAAGTCCATATTGGATCCTGGTACCAACAAACATGCATCCAATTATGTTTACAGCACGTTGACTAGGCATAGATTTAAGCAGCCCGTTAGTCCAAAACTTCCAGAAGACATGCTGAAGAGCGCTAAAAGTTTGCATAGTGTGACCAACCACTTGGCCCAGGAGGAAAAGGAGCTGAAAGGAGAGCTAAAGAGCCCGACTGCTAGCAAGGCAATCTCCATGGCAGCTCTCACTGAAGGTAGCAGGGAGGAGTCTAGTAAGGATTGCACATCGAAGAAAGAAAGTAAGAATTCCCCAAGTTTTCTTAAGAAAGGATCCCAGAAACTGCGGTCGCTTCTTAATCTCACACCAGACAAGAAGGAAAACTTGTCAAAAAACAAAGGTCCTGCCTTTTACAGAATGTGTAGTAGTTCTGACACATTGGTTTCTGAAGATGAGAATCAAAAACCAAAGATTTCTGAAAATAAAACAGATTCTTCCCCAAGGAGAAAAAGAAATTCATCATCAAATTCTCAAGGTAGTTTGAACAGAAGTAAAGAAGATGTGACCGTGAGTCCAACAAAGTCTCCAAAGTCTCCGAAGTCACCAAAATCTCCAAAACCTCCATCTGATGAGACCAATAAAAAGTGTCCTCTCTTGTGCCCCCTTGAAAGTAAGTTCATAGAAACTGCAGGAGATCCATCTACTCCAAGATTCAATACAGAACAGATTCAGTATCAAGATGCAAAGGAAATCTCCACAAATGCTACTTCCGAAAGTGCTCCTGTTTCTGCCCTCCAAAGAGCAAGTTCAATGACACCACAGCTGGCAGGCTTAAAGCACCAGGAAGAGCTGAGATCTCGTTTGAGTGAAAGGCGTGTTTATAGTCGCTTTGAGCCATTCTATAAGATGGAAAATGCCAGCCAACCTGCAGGAAATGCAGCCAACAGCAGTTCACATCTAGCAGATATCAAAAGCAAGACCTTAGGGAATAATTATGGCAGGAGTAATCACATGGTCAGCTACAACTCAACTGTTTACCACCCACTGCAGCCTAATGAAAATAAGCTGAGAGGATTTATGCAAAAGTTTGGGAACTTCCTACACAAAAACAAGTAATGTTATCATTTTATAATGTTGATTGTTTTGAAATACAGCAAGACTGGCAAAGCCGGACATAATCTTAACTGGACAGAGACTTGTTGCTAACTTTTGTAGAGTTTACTTGGATTTCTTCTTGGGTCTAGGACATTGGAATGAATGTATATATTTTTAAAAATAATTATTCTAGAATTGTTATACTTCAGTCTTTACAGAAATTCTGTGTCCAGAAGATGTCTCAAGGAATGTCTCTGTTTATAGTGTTGATATTGTAAGATTAATTTTATACATTTTCCTTGTGAAGAAAATACATTCTAGCATATTGTAAGATTAATAAACATGGGATAAAAAAGATGGGGGATGTTTTTAAACTTCAGATAATACTGTTTCCAAAGATTTGCCCTTCAAAAATAGGATAGCACTAGGAATAGTAAATTGTATTTTTTCAGCATTTATGTACACTTTCAAATGATAAACACAAATGTTAATGCATTGCATGTTACTTACCTGTAATTTTTGGAAACCTCTTTTAGGTTTCATCTTGTTAATAATTTACCCCACAGCATTTACTGAACTGTTTGGACAGCAGATGGATCTATCTTTATAGAATTTTCTGTGTAATATGATATTTTTCTGAAGTATTTGGCATACAGATTTGAAAGTGACCTTAATCTGAGTTTTTGCAGACTTGTTTACATGGTTAAACTAGTATGAATGTAGAGTGAACATTAAAAAAACTATTTATAAAAAGGTGCCTTGAATATAACCTACAATAAGTTTAAATTTCAATGGGTTAATTACATTTGTACAGCATGCCAGTATTCTGTAATGTCTCTGCTAAAAAAGCTTTTTTATTACATTTTTCTGTTTTGTGTTTTAAAAAAAGAAATTCTGTGGATTTCCATTTCTCAGGTAAGTTTTTGAGTTTCACATGCAACAGTCTGAAATGTTGCCAGATATTTTTGCAACTATGGCTTTAATGGCCTTATGTCAGGATTACTATTACAAGCCTGAGGAATTAGGCAGCTAAAAGTGAGATTTGTAAAAATCACCACATCAAACAATAAGGCACCTTCCTAAGACAAAGAAAGTGTCAGTGAAGGGTGATAGTAGAAAGTATTAAACTTCAGTGAAGGGATTGAGGCACCTAACTGCAGTCTAAGGGACAGGTTTGCTTTATCTGAGCCTCTGTAGCATAAAAAATTTCTCAATAAGAGGTGACTACAGGTTAGTGCTTACAAAAACACAGATGTGGTGATGTGTTTGGCCAGCACATCCAGAACATTCAGCTGGCTTACCCTGTCCTGGGTGTGACGTTTGTGTCTTAGAAGGACTGCATAACCGTTTAGCTGCAAGATATTCTGTCACAGTTTCGTTTCAAATTCAGATTTTTTTGAAATTTCACTGCTGAAAGCATTGAATTCTTAAATAGATCTTTGAGTTTCAGGAGAGTGTTTTAGGAGAAAACTTCAGTCTTAGATCTGAAAGGTCCCACATTGTTCTATGGAGGAGTCCACCATGAAGGTCTTAGCATCATTCATTAGAAAGAAATACCAGAAAGGCAAAAATGCACCAGTTAAATATTCATTTGTCTTTTCTACCTGTGGCCCTGGGAATAGATTTTAAATGGAAATCTGCTTCTCACTGGGAACCTGCTCTGGTTCCCATGAAATCACCATAGTTACTGTCAGTGATTTCAATGAAGCAGTGTCAGCTTTTTATTCAAGCTCTTTCTCAGGCAACTTTATTAGGTCTCATGCATCATAGGAGTAACTGTTTAATTGTGGGGATGCTAATTATATGACTGACAAAGACTTGCATCTCAGTCCTCTGCTGAAAGTTTTGGTCTCTCCATTACCTGTGATCACAAAAGATTTTATAAATTTTTTGGTGAGCACTTTGTTCATTCCTTGATGAAATGCCATAGTTAGTATTTTTCCCAAACAAACATTTATTCTGTCCCAACAGAGGCATCACATTGAGACCCAAGATAAGGAGTGTCTTAGTTCTCAAGGCATGTTTTCAACATAGGCACAATGTACTTCCACAGCTACACAGACAACAGCAATGCCATACTGTACTTTTAAAAACACTTAGTAATTTTTAGCCAGTTGGACATTTGTCCAGAACGGTACCTGAATTGAAGTGCAGCTAGTGCTAGAAATGGTGGGGGTAGTTTTAGGAAGATCTTTAGTTTTCCTTTGTATTCTAGTGATCTCTGACATATGCTTGTAAGCAGAACTATATTTGGGAAGGAAAGAGAGAGGGAGAAAGAGGGTCTTGGGGCAAGTTTAGAAGTGACAGTGCTTTCCACATTGTAATAAGCTTTGGGAAATCTATACTCACGCAATTTGGAAATATTTTACTGTATTTTTCAAAGTGGATTGCTAATTAAAGACTCCTGATAAGGCAGATATTTTAATTTACGAAGTCATCTGTGTTTGTAGATATATACTGCTGGTTTTCACCTGCACAGAAGATTAAGAGCCTTCAGTGAAGATCCTGCTCATAGACTTAATAGTGCAAAAAAATCTCTGTAGAACTAGCATTTTTTTTTCATTTGCAGATCTCTTCTCAGAGTTCTCACATAGAAATGGTCTGCACTAAGGCTTGATCCGAGGTTAATTGAAGTAAATTCCACGGACCTCAGGGGAAGTAGGATCATACTCTTAATGTACTGACATCACTGTTTTAGGAGTGTTACAAGACCTAGTGCTGCTTGGGGAGGATAAGGCTCTGCTTGACACCATGGGAAGAGCGGCTTAATGCCCTGCCTGCAGCTACAGCTTCAAAGGTTGGGAAGCACACTGGGGAGGTCCAGAGGTGCAGCAAGGACCAAGTGTTTATTTGTTCCCTCTAGAACCTGTGTTAGTAGGAAAATGTTCACCTAGTACTTCTCATTTGCCTCATGTCTCCATGGGAACCCAGCTGTCCATAAAATAAACAAGAGAATATAGGGAGCAAAAAAATCCTTATATCAGCAGAGAAAAAGGATGTGCAGATTTCTGGAGGGAAAAATTGGAGTTTGTATTTTTGAACTTCTTCCCCCCAAAGCTTGTCTTGATGCTTCTGCCTTTCCAAAGAGATGCACTTCATTTGGTGTGTCCTAAATGCGCGTTGCACGTTACAAGTTTTACAACCTGCACACACCCGGTGTACTCCCCGTTTTGTAGGGCTGTGAAGTAATAGCTGTTGCCATGCATGATGGTCATTGGCCACATGGCTTGGGAGTTGTGAAATGCATGACAAATGCCATGTCATTCCTGCATTAAATAAAGCTCCATTAGCACTGTCACACATCTCTGAGGGCAGTTCTGTGAAAGCTGGTCAGTTAGGCAGTGCTGAGCGTGGCCCTCAGGAGAACTGTCGGGAGCAGAGGGCAGTGCAGCTGGGAGATGCAGGCTCCTCATACAGTGCTCGTTCAATTTGTGGCATGAATAAACTACCCCTACATACAGCCACAATATACAGTGAATAAATTGCTTCATTTCTTCAGCCTCGTAATAAACAGCTTTTGCTGCCTCTCAGATTGCAAGATTGTTGATTGTTCTTTTATTAATGACCTTGCACTGCCCTCTTTATTCATGCTAACAAACATGAACTAGATGTGAAGAAAGGTTACAAATCAAGAAAAAGTGAGTTGCCAGCTGTCTAATAAATGAGGATAGTAGTATTTGTGACAAACCTTGAGAAAAACAAAAACCTCATCAGGCACTAGATGTTTGTGCATAGGTGAAAAATTACTATTCAAAGACAAAAACTGTTTGATCATTTTTCAGCTTTCTGAAATGTATTAAAAATGTTGTGGTTTATAAGACATCGTAAAAAATAGCAAAATTTGTTGCAAGACAATGTAAAAATAAAATTTAAATTGACTCTACTAAGCTGTATGATAAATACATATGTTTTTTCATTTGTAGCATTATGTGGGGTAAGCTGTACAATCAACAAGTAGCTTTGCAGCTGTGTAACACAGAGAGATCAGTAAGGTTACCATGGTACTTAGAGTAATTTATTCCCCATATCAGTGTTGCATTGCACAGTACAGTACTTAGGGGGTTTTTTAGTTTGTTTTCATTTAAGTCCAGGAGAGTTACAGCAACATAAATCTGTGGTAGTTCATGGGTAATTGAAGCATGTTCCTCCAATTTTGTCTTCACTTGCACAAGTACATATTCCATTAGCACTCCAGTGACAAGAGAGGAGACTGCAATGCTTGAAAGACTGTCTTGCCATATCGTTCTTTATTTCAGAGGGGTGCTTACAGGTAGATGTCTGGGTACCTTTATATAGGGTCTGAAATATTTCATAATTTTCAGCTCTAAGAGTTACAGTTAGGTTTACAATTTTTCACATTTCACATGATGCCAAACATTTTGCATGTTCTGAGAATGCTCTTCTCTACTTGGAAACAGGATGGAAGAAAACATTTGCTCTTGGAGAGCTCAGAACAGGGCTCCTTTGCTGTTAAGCAAAGCTGGTAGTTCTGAGTTTTGCTGTTTTGCTTTTGTGATGTTGACTAATTAAGTCATAAAACTTGTGCTGCAGACCCTTCACGAACTCTGTTGCCCTTCTCTGGACACTCTCCAACACCTCAATGTCCTTGTAGTGAGGAGCCCAGAACTGAACACAGTGTTCAAAGCATGGCCTCACCAGTGCCAAGCACAGGGGGACAATCACTGCCCTGGTCCTGCTGGCCACACCATTGCTGATCCAGCCTGCGCAAATCCCTTTGCAGAGCCTTCCTATCCTCCAGCAGATGAACGCTCCCAGGTAACTGGGTGTTATCTGCAAACTGACGGAGGGTCCATGTGATCTCCTCATGCAGATCATCAATAAAGATGCTAAGCCGGACTCACCCCAACACTGAGCTCTTGGGAGCACCATTGTGCTGACTGCCAATGGGAATTGATTCCAGTCACCAACAGACCATACAGCCAGTTTTTTACCCAGTGAACAGTGCACCCATCCAAGCCATGAGCATCCAGTTTCTCCAGGAGAATGCTGTGGGAAATGGTGTCCCTGGCACCAGGTCAGAGTTGACAGGCCTGTAGTTTCCTGCAGCCTCCTCTGGCCCTTGCAGATTGACATCATATTTGCCAACTTCCAGTCACCTGGGATCCTCCCAGTTAAGCAGGACTGCTGGTAAATGGAAGGGGCTCAGTCAGCACTTCTGCCATCTCCCTCAATACCCTTGGGTAAATGCAATCCGGCCCCATGTGTTTTTGAGTGGTGTATCAGTTATCTCATAATTTCCTCTTGGATTATGGGGCTTTCATTCAGCTCCTCATCCCTGTCTTCCAACACAGGGGGCTGGTACCCAGAGAACAACTGGTCTTACTAGTAAAGACTGATGCAAAGAAGACATTAAGTACCTCAGTGTTTTCTTCCTCCTTTGTGATTATGTTTCCCCCCCACATCCAAGAAAGGATGGAGATTCTCCTCAACATTCCTGTTACTGATGTGTTTATAGAAGGCTTTTTTATTGTCTTTTTTTGGCAGTGGCCAGGTTAAGTTCCAGATGGGCTTTGGCCCTTCTAATTCTCTCCCTGCAAAGCCTCACCATATCCTTGTGGCTGTCCTGAGTTGCCTGTCCCTTCTTCCAAAAGACATAAATAATTATCTTTTTTTTTTTTCATATTTATCTTTGTGGATTTTTTCAAAATGTCTCTGTATATTTCTGGAGGAGAATCTGGCTTGCTAAAAATTACTTGACATCCCTTCAGAAGAAGCTTCTGTGAAGGCTATGCATCTTTCTTTCACCATATTTGTTAAAATACCTAAAAATTCAATGGTTAAGTGGAAAAGATAGTTGGAGGAAAAACTAATAATTTCTGATGTGTAGGCCATGATACGTGCTTATTTTGGTAGTGCTGCTTCCATATGTAAATACAGCTGGGAGAAAAATTGCTTCTTGTCTCTCCAGAACACAGAATTTATGCCAATTGAAGTAGAAATATTTGAAAGACTGAGCACCAGTGACAATATTTTATTGTGTTTGAGAAATGAATGCAACTAATTAATTAGCATTCAAACACTGGACTCCTACATGTCTATTGTATGTCTGTTCTTGCCTCATTTAGCAATCAACTTTCTCAAATTCAGACTGATGGTCTACAGCTTCCCAAGCTCTTGAATATTACCCTGAACATCTATTCCAATGAGGCATTAAAAATATGCTTAGATTTTTAAACTAGGCCATCCCAGAATAAAGCATACATGTTTTGTTAGATTTTGGTATTAAAACTCAGTGCAATCCTAGCTGATGTATTGTGGGTAATTGTTGACTGTGTACTTTCGTTGTTTTGTTTGAGTCATGTCTAATTTTGACCCATGCAACACCACATTTAGACAGCATGTCTGATATGTTTCTTTCAAATATCAGTTGCTGGTGTGAAAATAGTCTGATTTCAGTGTTTAGATCAGCAGTGTGTGGATCTGTGATGATCCATAAGATTTCAAAAGAGGATATGGATGTGAATTTGAATTACTAAAAAAACACAGAGACAAAACTAAAAAGCATTTGCAGGTATCTTCACACACAGCAAAGGAAACAAGTAAAATCGGAAGATGAAATCGCAAGTTAATGTTCTACCAGTTGAACATTTTACCAGTTGAAAATGAAAGCTAGTGCACCAACATGACAGAAAAATAATATCAGTTGCTCTTTGATTAAAAACAGCTGAGAGACACTCATCTAGATGATTCAAAAGAATCATGAGAAATGCTACAAATACACAAGACCCAGAAAGGATTTTCCTGGGTAGTTTTGGGGGGTGGGGAGCAAGGGAAAGGAATTCCATCAAGTTGGTTTCAATAGTGACTGATGTAAAGGACTGTGCTGGTTTCATTTAAAACTCCTTGGTATGTAAATCCTTTTTTCCTAAGATGGAATTCCTGGATTACATAGCAGCTATGTTATGGATGTACTGTGTATGTACAAATACAAACTAAAAAATTGCCTTCAAATAATTTATTACCTTTATTTTTTACCAAATAAAGTGTTTCTTTTAAAGCTCAGTTCATTTCTATGTTAGTTTTTTCACTGGCTCGTACTGTTATTAAAATTTCTCATTTCATAATTTTAAACATCTTTTAAAAAATGCTGACATTACAAATGTTGAGTGAAATGTTACAAATTGAAGTCTCAAAGCTGCTTTGTGGTAGCATCACTGTTTGCAGAACTGTTGCACCTTCTATGGGACCAAGAGCTCACACAAACCACAGAGAAAGGACCAAAGCCAACATCACTAAAATAAAATATCTGGAATATAACATAACATAACATAACATAACATAACATAACATAACATAACATAACATAACATAACATAATATATTGTATAATAAAATATGGTATAATGTAATGAAAGTAGGTGGGATCAAAAATGTAGGGGGGGTAAGGTCCATGGTTTTAGTATCCCATGTTTGCTTTAAGACCCTTCTATCACTTCCTTGCTGTAATATTTTGGGGTTTTTGCCTTCCTGTTAATTCTACCTTGCTAGTAATGTCAGGTTCAGTAGTGTTTTCTTTTTCCTCCTTTCTCCGCCTTAATTTCCTCTTCCTTATTTAAATGAATCATCCTTCAGAAAATCTGTTTGCCTATCCCTTGAATTGTACTTGCTACTGAAAAAAAAAATTTCCATCACATGGCTTATGAGAATTAACTTCTGGTGACTCCATACATGAGTTGTACCATGGGATAGCTCATGAGAAATTAATTTTGAATCCTGAATATTTGCTCAGTGCCTGAGAAAAAACAGTAGAAAACATAGTAGCCTTTTTGAACAGCTTATGGTCTATATTTAGACATAATGGAGGAAGGAAATGAAGAGAAAGAGAGGAAATTTGCACTTTTTCACTTATAAGAGGTTATAGAACATTGAGGTGATTTACCACATATGAAGACTCTGATGGTTGGGGTTGTGGCGTGGTGTCTGCAGGCACCTATGCACATACCTATACATGATACTGAGCCTCCTACTTGTACAGGAACTTCTACTTACATTGTAATTTAAGTAAAACTCATCGTGGCTCATTGAGTTCAAGTCTTTTCTCAGCTCCCACACACAAAAGTAATTATAACAATTACTACCTCGTCTCCTTTCCTTCGTGTTTTCCTCACTTAGGACAAACATAAACTTACCCTGCCAGCAACTCTGTGTGCACCATTTCAGCATCACTCAATAAATATATAAAACACAAAACCCTTTTCATTTCTGGGACATAGCAGTTAGATTGAAAAGGAAGGTATGCCTATATCCTAATGAGGATAAGACCAATGAATGTATGAATAGGGGATTTCTGGTAGGAAAGTTTTTGCATGCCAGTCATTACTGAAATTTAAAATGTGATAAAACTTTTTTTGTCAGAACTTTTTTGAAAACAAGAATATTTAGAGTTTTGACAGAATTACTTTATTATCCAAGAACTCCTTGTGGCTGAGTAAGAGCTGTCATCCCCTTTTCGTACATGGGAAGCCCAAGGCTTCACTGCTCCTGCATGCCAGAGTAGCTGTGGGTGCAGACATGGATGTCTCCTTGTTCTACTTCTATTCGGTTCCACTGCCTTGAATTTATCAATAATATGATGACTTGGAGAGTCCATATGCAGCTGTGCAAATTTGGTCTTGTTTAGTAGAAGCACATTCCAAACTAAGATGTTGCTATAGTCTGTTTCCACAGGTTGGACTCAAGGATGTGATTCTATTAAGTGTGTAAAATTGCAGATCTTTGTATATACTAAATGGCCTTTCCCTATGTATCTCAAACACTACAAACTTTCACACTCTATTTGTGATACCCAGCTATTTTTACCTTAAAGTAGTGACTAGTAGTACTTGGGGCACTATATTGTGATAAATGTAAGAAAGTAGACAACCCTTAAACAAAAAAAATTATTAACCATTACTCTGTGTGCAGTAGCCAGTTTCAAATCAGTTAGTGATGGTCTACACAATTGTTCTGTTCAACTTGCTCATCAAAACAAAAATATCTTAGTGCTTTCTAAGGTGGGACAGGCAGTTGGCTCTTAAGTTCAAGTCCATTTATGCCTGTACCAGAGTTGATGCAGAGGACTCAGCCTGTAAGTGGATAAATCAATGGGCCAGACAGGCCTTGGAGTCAGGATGTTCTCAGAAATGCCTCATGATTGTTTCTCTAACCAAAAACATTACAGCAATCAATGCAGGCCATGGGGAAGTAGGTGGTTGCCATATACTTATTCTCACAGTTAGCCCGAAAAGTGCCACAAGGATGTCATGCACACCTCAAGATTCATATCCTCAGTTCTTCCTTCTCTGATCAGAACAAGGGTTTGGGGAAAAACCAAAAAAACTGGAGGAAAAAAGATCAGGGAAGATCAGAATTTGTTTGACAGCAAATTTTTTTCTTATGCTAGGTAAAGAGCCTTTAGGAGGACAGCATCTGTCACTGGTTGCTTGACAAATAAGTCGGCTGCTGGGTTTGAGTTACCTTATTGACACCCATCTCAGGCTCATACAGTCCCTGCACTGCAAATTCTTAGTGGTAGAAGGAATATTCTGGAGCAATGTCATTGTATACAGCCTGTTTTCAGCCAGGTTACCCACAGTGGTGTCTCTGCCACTGTCCCAGGGATTATGCCATTGTCCAAGAGATTGTGTCAACATCCTTTGATGCTTCAAATGATTGGGCAGAAACAGGATCACAAAACATGGCTCTAGAATAGTATTCTCACTTGCTGGAGGATGGCTCTGAAAGGGAAGCTTGTTTTGCTCTGCAGATTTCCAGAACAGATGTTCCACAAATTAGCTTTTTTTTTGAACTGACTCCTTTTTTTTTTTTCATACACAATGTACAGACTTCAAGCAATAAAACTTCTCAAACAATAAAGTGTTGAACTTTAGGAGATTATAAGCAGAATGAAGATTTTGCCTGAACCCTTTTTTTTCCCCATCCACACCACAAATGTGGCCAGAGAGAAAAAAAACCATGAAAATAAGAGTAAACCAGAAGGCATCTTTGTATCTCATACTTGCTTGCACTTTATCCCTAACAGGACTTCTGTGATAGCTATTGGTTTTATGTCTCTGCTACAAACCTGTGGGCTCAAGTTGCTTCTCTTACACTGCTCCTCAAACTCACATTTCACTGTCTTGTGTTTAGCCCTGCTTTTATCTTATCCTATTACTTTCACCTCTCTGAGAAAAGCATTATCTCTATGGGACAGGGTTATTCCTGAGGAGTATTACTTGTTAAAGAGCTAATATTTTAAGGGTTATCTATATACACATGCATACATTCTCACATGAGCTTATTATCCAGCTTGATCAGCTCTAAAGACAAGAATATTCAACAATTCAACAATAGTCTATAATTCAAAAGAGATTACTTTCTCAGTAGATAAAAATTTACAGTTGATAATCTTTAGGTTAACAGGGAATATTTTATTCAGTCAACAAGCCAGTAATTTGTTTGGATTATTTTTCAGATCAATTATTCTTAAAAATATTAATCTCCTGACTTTGAGAGAATAATAATAAATGAAGTTGATAATTGACAGTTTAAATTCAAACAACATTTACTTCACCTGCATTTTTTTGAGCAAGAAGTATTTTATGTTTCTTTCTTTTGTAAAAAAAATCCTTTTAATTTTTCATTTCCCAAGATCAAAAGTATTTTATTAATTAATAGATCTTATTCCTTTGAATTTTAAATAATTCCCTCCATTATCATGCCTGCCTTGGGTTCCAAAATTATAGAAACACAAGAGGCATGACTTTGCAAATTTTATGTACCTTAAGTTTCAAAAAGTATACCATTAACCATGTTCTTTCACAAATAATGGAAGGCTTCCTCCTCATACAGAAACAAGAATCATTAAGCTCTTGAACTATTTAGAAACACTTTTAATACGAGAAGAAATGTGGGCAATGCATTTATATCAAAACACTTGTGTGCACATCTGTAAATTTCTTAAATAAATGCAAAAAATAATCATAGGGCAGAGAAGTATATTAATCCCTCCACTTGCTTGAGGCAACCAAAATGTACATTGGCATATTTTAATTCCCTGCCAGCAGCAACCCAAATTAGCAGTGCTTCAAAGGGACAAACACAATAAGGTGGCAACTAAAAATCTCATAAAGCCCAGGCTAGCATTTCACATGGAGCACTACACTCACCTGTGCCTTTAGTCTTTAAGCACAAATCTCAGATAATTCCAAAAGCTAGACCTCTCTGTTATTTTCATGAGCAGAGAGCAGTTTGCCCACACTGAGCAGCAGAAGTGGGGCAGAGCCTGTCCCAGCTGGGTGCTCAGCACACAGCACATGGGATACCTCACCTGGCATTCTTAGTGTTTCCCAACAGCTGCATGGACTCCTGTCCAAATGCTCTGTATGTATCCCCTAGCCCCCCTATAATTGTATTTATTTGTTTAACTTGAGTGTGAAGAGCTCAAACACAGAGGCAGAAGAAGCGTATCCTGTTCTGACTCATGCACTGTCAGGTTAAACAGAAAATTCAGTCCCAAAACCTTTTACCTTGATGCTGATGAGTGACCACACCAGGCTTCAGCAAGATTCCTATTACTGGCAGGGAGGCTGTTTGAGAAACTGAAATAATCCTCCTGAATATCACAAAAAGGGAAAAAGAAAAGAAATCTCTCCCATCAATATTTTTTATGTTCCTTTTCATGTGGCAGGGAGAAGTGCTGAGAAGGCCAGAACAGGAACCAGTGGTGTGATTCGTTACTTCTCCATTGGAAAGGACACAAAGTGACACAAAACCGTACAAAATGAGAATCTGACCTCGTCAGTACAGTGAGTTAACAGCTATTCCTGTAAACACTTCTGAGAAATCTCAAGTAGGTCTGGTCTGTGCTGTTCATTGTCTGATGAAAATTTCGCAGATCAGAAACACACAATCATCATAAAGGACCTACTCTTCAGTTTTCCCTCATTTTCTGAAAGAAATTTTCTTTTTCTTTCCTCGCACTGCATTCACGGGTCCAGCACAGCATCAGCATCAATGCATAATGATACTCTAGAGAAATTTGCAAGATACAGTCAATTTTGCAGGTATAATGAGACTGCTAAAGTATCTGAAGTGCCATAGTTCACAGCCTGCTCAGATATCTCTGTTCTTTAGTGTTGGCAAAAGTATTCACATCACTACTGAAAAGATGACAAAACTGGCATTTAAACCACCCCCAGTTTCTGAGGTTCAGTGTCAATGTACCAGCGTGATAGTAGTCTTCACACGATAAGCAATTATTTCTTGTGATATTTTTATACATATAATATTTATATTATTAAATGTATAATCACTCAATACTTAATACTGATTTTTTTGATCTGATAAAGTAGTAAAATGCCCCAGAAAAAAGTGCATGTTAATAAACATCTCTGGTTTTGCAGATGGTCCCTCACTGACCTTCAAGTAAGAACAGTGCGTCCTCTGAGTTTTACTTCAGCTAGTAACCAATTACAGGAAAGGATACTTGGGAAACATGCAATTCATTTCCTTTCAGTATGGTGATGATGCAGGCATAAAAGGATCATCACCAGAAAAACGGGTACAGAAAACAGCAACCTGATGACAGAGTTTATCAAACACCTTTCTGGTTTTGTTTTCAATGTGGACTTTCTTTTCATGTGCATGATGCATATTCCCTGTATGAAAAACTGCAAAGCAAAAAAGGAGTGTGAATGAATGCATTCTGCTTGCTGTAAAGCAGCAGTGTATTCAATACTTCCAGCTAATACTAGAGTCCACAGCTGCTACTCTAAACAACATTGAGGCAATTTCCATGCTGATTTACACCTGAGAGAGGGCGGTCCCAAGTCCTGATTTTCAGGATGGGCAATATTTTTAAAGTACTGGACTAGCACGTGGGAGATTAAGATTCAGCAACTCTTACACAGGTTTCTTACATAGCCAACTAGGATTTGATTCCTAAACACATCGTGCAACCTCATTTTTCTATCTTTTGTTTGTCCTCTAAGCTAAAATAAAGAAGCAGAGAGAGATACAAGGACCAAGAGGAAGGATTTCTTCTTCCATTGACCTGATTTCTCAATCAACAGACACCTCTTTTCTTGTCCTGGCCTGTTTTACTACCTGATTGCTCATCGTCATCAGTGATGCTCCTACAGGGTAATCCAGGTGAGCTACTGGTTCTCCCTCAGCTCCATGCAGACTTTCTGTATCAACCAGGGATACAAAAAGACCAGGGATAGATGGAACAACCAGGTACCTTGAATGCAAAAAATGAAGGAAAGCTTAACTGAGAAACCTTAAAGGCAGAGATATGGGAAAGGTGAGATGATTGTCTCTCTGTCAGCAATAGCTGGGCCCATTAGGGGTGACCAAAAGCAGAATTTAAGTGGTCAGAAATTGTAATATTGACAGCTTACATGTCTGCAGTGACTTTCTAGGCTGGAAGAAACCAGGCTGGCTTTTGAGGCTTAATGATTTGGATCAATTGTGAGTAAATTGTTGTGCCGAGGTACTTTAGCTGGGGTAGTTTCTGGTCCATTTTTGCTCTTCCTCGTACATAGTAACTACACTGTAAAAGGAAAAGAAACAAAAACAAACAAACAAACAAAAAAAGAGACAAGAAAACTCCACCCAAAAAAGAAGACGCAAAAAACCCCCTAAAAACCCAAAATCCTTTTCCATTTACCTGTCTGCCTCATACCAGGGACAAAATCCATCTCCTGTGTCCATGGTACACTAGGCTGCTGCAGTCTCAAATATTTTTTTGTCTAGACAGTAAGAAATCCTAAATTGCCTCCTAATGTACCCCTTTTTAACATTTTCTGAGTTATACTCATTATAACCTTCAAGATAGAGTGATGAAAAACTTTCTCCTGCTTCTTCACTAGGTCAAACTACTTCTATAACTTACAGCTAGGTTTATTCGAATAGGTTGAGTGTAACTTTACAGGTTTATGAAAAAGAAACAACTTTGCTGTGTAAATATCTTTAACATTGGTCATTGCAATCTGCAGCACTTGCTGCAGTATAACTCTGAATAATTATCTGTGGATTTCTGGAATTTTTAATAAGAAGGCTTGTACATGACCTTTTCTGCAATAATTGTATTTGTTTCAATGGTGCTCTTAAATTAAAATATTTGGGTTTGGTTTAATAAATCTGCAGTGGCAACAAAGCAATAATTCTAAGTTTGTTGCTTTTTAAGGTAACATAACAATTGTAGAATTCATTCCACTTTGCTTCTTGGTTTTTTTCTCACAATTTTTGGTTGAAATGGAAAAACAAGCTGACAAATGCTAGGCATTTCTGTGTCTGCTTTTCCTCATGGCACTGAGAGCAAAGCCAGTGTGCTGTAGGGAGAAAGAAGGCTGCTGGCGATTCCCATGGAACTAAGCAGGATGATGGGGGCTACTGGACCAACCACTCAGAAAGGAGGGTAGAAGATGTAAAATAATCCCCAAGTCTCTGTCAGTAGTTCTCAGTGTTTTGAGGAGATTTTTTTCTTCATTGTTGCTTCTCTATTTCATTTTGCCCCTTCAGAGAGAGCTATTGCTATGAATTTTTAGACTTAAAAATATTTAGAAAAACTTTTCCAAAGCAGCTTGGCCACCACATTCAGTCATTCTGAAGTGGAAATTGCAGACCAACCAGTTCAAAAAGGAGCACTTACTTTCAAAGAAGACAGCATGTACAAAAGGGTAAATATAAACAGCAGCCAAAAGTGATTGATTGGAATGACTTTTAAACACCATCTTGAGATGGTCCCATCTCTCTTCTGTTGTTCTGTGATTTGGGATATTTTACAATAGCTGACTTTTTAATGACTGCCCAGCATCATTTATGGCTCTGCTGAAGTTTTGGAAGTTGCACTTCTGTGCAGCAATACAGTGAGATATGTCCCATTCTCACTGCTGCCTGCAACCCCCAGCGTTAGGTATGTCCCCTGCAAGTCATACAGGAGTCACAAAGGTGTTATGCAGGGTGGGTAGAGGGAAACCTCAGTTTCCCCCTTCCTGCATGAAGCCTGAAACTGCTGCTGCACATGGAGCTGTTGCTATTCTTCTCACGTAGTAGTCTTTCTTCCTTGAGAGAGTATCCTCAAGGGATGCACAGTATTTATTTATTGTAACCTTTGGGTTTTATGTGCAAGCTGCACTGCGCATTTTATGACTCTGATCATCTGCAGACTATGTCTACATAAGCCATCTCTGTGAGTACAAACTTGCTCTTGCATCTTTTTTTAACAGATTCAGTGTTTCCTGATTTAGTTTAGCATTATTCAGCTTGTGACCTGTGAATTGCTGTTGCTCTACAGAACATCACAGGGGTTCCACAAAATTATTACAGACTCTCCCTCCTTCCCACCTCAGAAAGATGCCACAAACAACCCTCCTGTGTAGTCAGGTACAAAATGAAGCTACATGAGTGAAATCAAATAATAAATGAGGACTTAAAATTTAGACTGTTGTTCTGTGTTAAAAGGAATAACTTTGTGCTGGAACTTTATGAATTAGTCCTTCCTTTTTCTCTGCAAATAGTAGACAGCCCTTTACCTAAATAATTTAGCTGACATGCCAGTTAAATAAAATTAATTTGCATTTTGTTTTAGATACTTTGAAAGATATTTTGCACTTTACTGATATTCCAGCCACAATATAGTCCCAAGTTGGGCATTTAAAATTTCTTATCAGGGTTTTTTTCAAAAGCGTAGCCTGATAACACCAAATATGCTAACAACGAGATTTTTCACAAGTTTGTGAGGTAATGGATAAAACCTTCAGAAAATTCCTTTAATTTTATTGCTAGTGTTTCTGCATCATGCTGGCTATGATACAGCAGTTGCATTAGACTTCGCTTTCTGACATAGAATAAAAATATTGCTCCATTTCAGGTCCATGTTAAGAACATCCTGTGGAAAGATGTCTTAGAATAACTTTTAGGGTGTGAAGGATAGGTGCTGTGCACTCATCCCAAGCAATAATTTTGCTTTCAACTAGTGTCTTTTCAGTACATCTTCAGAGAAAACTTGCAGTTAGCCCCAGATGCAGTTCCTGTGGATGAGCAACCTCTCCTAAACCTGGTTTTAGTAGAGCCTTGGGATCCCTCCTTCACCGGTGGCCTTAGAGCAGGGCAAGTGGGGGTGAGCATGGTCACAAGATGGAGACCATCAGCAGGCAAGAACATATTTCTCTCTGAAACAAAGCAGGGTGTACTTGTTGCCTGAAAACAGTGGCTAGTGCAGTCCTTGAGCGAGGCTGCTGTGTTAGTCCATGGTGTTAGCTGGGGAGCATGCCAGCTGGCCAGGCTCCTGTCTGCAAACCCCAGCCCACTTCTCTCTGCATCCCAGCCTCTCCTATGGCACAGGGTCAGCTTCTCTGTTTGCTCCCTTTATCTGTTTTAATCACCTGATGCCTTTGAAGTCACTTCAAAGGTCTCCTGTTAAAAATTCATATCCAGTAGATGAAGCTTCCTGTTGTTTTAAGAAGAAAACTGCCTCAAGTAATTGTCCTGCTCATGTCTTGATGCTTCATTCAACAGCTGGCTACATTTCCCTGCATCTCCTTGCCTCCCAACTATGTGGTTAACCCTTCAGAACCTCTTACAAACAGCATGCAGGAATGAAGACAAATAGTGAAGACAAAGTGTTTTATTACATTTAAATGTGCAACTATTGTGCAAAGTTTGCCAGGCATTGTTTGTGAATATTGCATATTAATGATTATCACAGGATCTGGAGAAAAATGCTTCTTTTCCCACTAGATGTGAGATTGGACAGAAGTTTCATGTATGTTTGTCCCTTACAGAAGATTTACTGTACCATTGTGTAAGTCAGGATCACCCACACTGAAGTCATTAGTCACAGTCATAATTAATGCATATTCCTTTACTGCTGTTAATACTGTTGTTATTTTGTGTGAAGTTATAATTATTTAATATTCACAATTAAAATCCTACTAAGTATTCTCAAGGTATAGCTGTCAAATATGTAGTAGTGAGGCAGTTTATAGGGCTAAAGCTGAGATGCCCTAGAGCTATCAGCTGGTGAGTCTTACCAATACTTCAGAGGATACAGTGGGGCCAAAAGAAAAATTTTAGGCCTCAGACATCTGTTTTGTCCTGTGTAATTTACTAGAAATGGCAAACTGAGGATTTCCTCAGTGTTCCTTCCATTCTTAGCAGTATCTGCTCCTGTTTCAACTTGGTCATCTTCAAGTATGGGTATCTGGGGAGGGAGTAGAATTACAACTAACTTAGATACCCTCTTGCTGTTCTCAGTTGTGAATATCTCAGCCTAGTGAAAATATGACTCATTGTATGCTGGGAGTCTTCATTTTATCTGTCTGGGAAATTTTGTGTACTCTTTAATAACATCTTCATGTTTATGAACAGACATTCAGTACATGCTTTGATCTTTTTTATAAAGTGTTGAACTGATTTATTTGAATCACAGTATTTCTTTTAAAAACACCTGGTTCAGATCTGAACTAAAAATATCAGTGAAGTCTAATAAATAACTAGACTTCAAGATAAACTCTAACAGGTATGCAAGCAAAGTGATATTGCTCAATTCTTTTCTAAAATTTCTTCTCTGACTCTACCCTGAAATGACCTAGTAACAGAAAGAGAGACCTGGAGGTCTCCTTGGTGCAAAATGTTTAGCTCTAAGGAGAAGAAGAATCGAGAGCATGCCCATAGTAATGACACCGACACAGCTGCAGAAAAGGTTTGACTGCAGAAAATAAAATTTTAAAAAAATTTAAAGAGTTTTCATTAGAATGATAATCTTTATTCATCTACTCTGAACTTTCTTAGGCTCTCCTCAGAGATGTCACACCCCATGAGGACTCTGAAGTCTGTAAGTCAAGCCTCTTGATTATGGGCATGGCTATGTACTTAAGCATACTCCCTGTTGACTCACCTGAAAGTGCAGCTTACAAAATATCCTGAAAGGCTCATATTCATTGGAGCAAAGTGAATAGGCAGAATTTCTCTGGGGTAATTGTTTTGCATGCTGCACACCTGCCTAATAACAAAGAAGTGGAAGTCATTTGGGGATGAATGCATTCAAAACCTTCATCTCCATGGAAATAGATGTAAGATTAGTGCAGAATGAAGAACAAGCCTTCAATTAAGTCATGAGGTATGAAATCTGACCTAAGTTAGCTCTTTGCAGTACTTCTCAGGCATGTTTATTACTGGAGATGGAAGAAGTGTAATTCATTGGCATGTGTGTATCTCTCCCTACCCGCAAGCCTGCTTGGCTAAATAAGGGAGTTTATTTTCTGATGTCACGGGAAAATAGAGTCCTTCATGAATATTAAAAGTTTTTGTCCCAACTTCAGGTCTCCTTGAACTTAGCACATGCTATTTTCTTGACTGTGATTATCTTCAGTTCTACCTCATGAAGGAATGTGTAAATATCATCCTTAATTATAATTGTTCCCAAACTGTATTATTCCCAGCTTAGAGAAAGCTGTACTCTAAGCAGCAACCAAATTGGAGACAAGGTTGCCCTCTCTGGTATGATACCTCATTCCAGCTCTACCAATAAAAAAGGAAGGATAGAGTGCAATACAAAAGCAAGACTTCTAAAACAGCACAGACACAGAACAGTTCTTAACTTCATTTATTAACCCATCAGCCCATAAAACTCAAGCCAAGGTGTGTCATGAGGATGACACAAAGAGATAAGCCATAACATTCATCTTACTGATAACAGAATCAATGTGACTTTTAAAGTGAAACCTCTGAAATTATGAATACTGTAGGATAATGAAGACTGATTACCGTCATGCAGAAGCACAGAATATTTTGAGCTGGAAAAGACCCACTAGGATCAAAGTCCAACTCCTGGCCCTGCACAGGAAACCCTCTGCCTGAGAGCCTTGTCCAAACTCTTCTTGAACTCTGTCAGGCTTGGTGCTGTGACTACTTTCCTGGAAGGCCTGTTCCAGTGGCCAACCACTTTCTGGCTGAAGAAGATTTTTCTAATATCCAACCTATACCTCCCCTGACATAAGTTCAGGCTACTCCCTTGAATGTTCATGCCATTGAAATGACATACAGCCGGCTTGTTAAGCTATTTGTCAGACAATTTAAAAAATGAGCAAGCTAACACAAATAAAATATCTTAAAATATCTTAAAATATATATATATTTTCTTTTAAAAAATTTGTCTTGTACAGATGCAGAAGTTTTGGGGGTTAAGAATGGAGGGATGGGAAGAGATGTGTACCATGTAGCAATATTCCTACTACTCATGTGTGAGCATGTTTTCAGCTTCATATATTTTCTTCCTGACTAGCTCTTATGCTAGTCAGACAACCCTGATTATGCCTGTGAAGAGTTGATTTTGGATAGATGCTGGTAGAAAAGCTGATGGCTTTGCCTGTGCTTGATCCATCTATTTACAAAGAGAAATATTAGATATGTGATGGAGTGCCAAGTGTCCTCAACTTTTCACTTTTTGGAGACCTCTGGAGTCAAGGCAATCTCTGTACATACCTATGAATTTGTGTGAAAAAAAACCAAAACTATTTGTGGACAAGAAATATTAAACTTAACAAGGTTGAATCCTGGCTTGTATGGATATAAATATATCCTTTATCTCAGGGTGTCTCTTTTTGTTTATGGTCTACCTCTGTCTCTCCAGATACCACAGTCAAAAGGGGCAACAGTCTACTACAGCAGACTGAAGTCCTAAGCCTCTTTACTAATATTGTTATACCATGCTTATCTTATATAAATTCCTTTCTTGCCCATTCTTGAATACTTCCTTTCTTCCAGATGGATACCTAGATTTATCAAAATTCCCTTTCAATAGAAAATAACTGGAATTTTATTTAATCACCACTTTAAACCAGGTTCTTTCTATAACAGAATGTTCTAACAGAGGCACTCAAACAGTATGCCATCAACTTCAGGAAAATTCTAGGCAAAATCAAGGGAGTCTTTTAATAGTTGTCTGTGTTAGAGTGTTTAGAATTCTGTAGATATATAATATGCTAGCATGTGTAGAATGAGCAGAAAGAAAGAACACACTGATTCATAACAGAAAAGTAGAAGATGCATTGAAGTAACAAGAGCTCCCTTACTGCAATCTGGAGATCAGTTTTCAAGATCAGAACAATGCAGAAGTATCTAACAGACACCTGACGGGTTTGAAAGACATTTCGTACTTACTTTACACCAACTTAACTGCCATGAAATAAAAGAATTCTCTTCAAGCTAATAATTTGGATTCACTTGGCAGTTTTCACAAAGACTGAAGAGTCTTAAGATCTGTCTTTTTCAAAGTCAGATGCTCACTGATATAGAAAAGGCACATGTCCCAATGTGATGTGTGAGTCACTTAAATTAATTACGTATTTTCTCTCACCACCAATGCAGTAAGGAGAAAAGCCCTTTAAGCTAAAACACATCAGTGAAATTCATCCAAAATTATTTTAATTCCTCTGTGATACGAGAAGAAGACTGTAGGCCAGAATGTAAAATAATCTCACTTTACAAGCTGTTTACATCTAATATGTGAGTTCTTCTTGTTATCTGTGTTATGGTATCTTTCTTGACATTCAGCATTTTGGTTATGACATGTGCCATTTGCATCTGCTGTTGGAATGTGCTTATACTGCTCTATTCTGTGGTGTAGCACGGCTCTGTCCTAAAAATTCCCTAGAAAAGAAGGGCTCTTAATGTTCCTGTTGATTCCTGAAGGTGTTGCTCAAATAGTCTCATGTTAGGTGTGTTTTGTGGCCTAGAGGCCTGAGATATGAAACCCTTTTCTATTATTCTAATAATTGAAATCACTGTAATCTACTCTTATGTTTCTCTACTCTTATATTTCCCATTAAATATGTTGCAAAATCTAAGGCCTACACTGGGCAATAAATAAGAATAAGGGTCTTTCTCAATAATGAATCTGCAGAGGGGGATGATATATCATCTTTCATGAAAGTAGAACTTCTTGTAAAAAATAGGCACGTTTACTACTCCATTCAGATACAATTTTTAATGTTTCCTGCATGACACAGATATGAGAAAGTCTGCCTCAACAATTATGAAAGGAAAAATACAAAGATTTTAAAAATGCAAAGTTTGTCCTCAAAGTGAATTGACTGTTTGTGTAAGCACATTGGAGGATTCAAGCTAGAAATGGTTGAGCCAGCTCCAGGATTGGAAGAATGACAGATGCATGAAGGAAATATGCACCAGCCTTATTGGATGTATTTACTTGCTAGGATGCAGTGTGGAGCAAATGCAGCTGTAGAAATTTTTGACATGTAATTGGTACATCCCTGCTGCCTTCTGTGTGCCATATTTATATAGCAAACACTTAAAGCTAATCTGGGACTTTTAATATATTGTATTCACTAAGGCATTTAAGAAAATGTTACCATTTACCTGGATCACCACTGTATTTATTGTGAAGTCATTGGCTTATCTCATGTCTGTACCTCAGAAGCCATTTTCTTCCATCTCAATGATGAAGATGAGTTTTTGTCTACATCCAGTTCTTTTTCCCTTTCAGGGCCAGATCCCAGATTTTTGTATCCTATTTGGGCTTCCTTGTCTGTCTCTCTGTGGGCAGAGTGTTCCTGTTTTGTGTGCTGCACAGAGAATAATAATATCAGAGGAGTCAGTGCTTGTAAAACCAAATTAAAGTGTGGGTGCAGGTAGGCTCCCATTAGCCCTGTTGTACTCATATCGATGTCATAGTGACACTTCCAGCCTCTTCCTTTCTGCAGTTTGAGTTCCTCCCTCCAGGATCCAGTTTTTCTACACCTTTCTCATCCCTTATTTGACCCCTTCCTGGGGTCAAGCCTAACTACGCCTTGTTGCACCATGGGAACTCGAAAGAAGCCAATAAGCTTCCTATACATTTCAGAACACCAGCTTGGACCACTGATGCTGATAGGGAACTCAGAGGGGTCTTAGGCTGTTTTTCAATTCCAGTCATATACCAAATACATTTGGATATACTGTCATGTACTGTGACCCATTAATTCATATGATAAACAACAGCATGTTACAGCTTGCAGAATCTGCTGACAATACTTACCATAATTCTTGCTGGTATGATTTAGCCCTCAGAAGCTGATAATTTTGACCTTGTAGTTCTTGACTTTCAAATTGTAGAGGTCTATCACAACCCTTTCTGAAAAAAAAAGGCTGCAATTTCTCAAGTCTGAAAAGTTTGCTTTTTTGAGTGACCAAAGCGTTCTTTACTCACCTTGTATTTTTCCCTGTATGGGTGTTCATGAGAAATTTTTTTCTTTCCTTTTTGGCATTATTTTATTTCTAGGTATGAAATATGCATCAATTAAATGCTGTCACCTCTTAAATATTATTGCTGTCTGGATGCTCTTAAAGATACACTTTTTCACCCACAGTGCAGCACTTTGATGACAGAAGAAAGAAACTTCATGTGAGTATTATATCTTACGTTATGGCCAGCTCTAAAGTTTGGAAGCTGCTTTACTGTGTTTAGTACCACGTGTTGCATGGAAGTGCTCATCAAGGGTTCAAATATAATTCAGTGTATTAATTAATGCCCTTCCCAGTGAGTTATGATGTATAGAATTAGGCCGCATATTCATGTCCTTGTATTCAGCAAAAATCTAAGATATCTTCTTTTCTCCTTTGGCAGTTTGTGACTAAGTTGTCTGTCTTCACTGTAAAATGGTGGAACTGTCCTCTTCCAAAAGCATTTCTTTTATCAGAGCATAACTCCCCTCTATGACTGTCACAGTTAGAAAATTACTCTTTTATTAAAAAGCAATTTTAAAAAAAAGGCAAAAAGATTTCTGAAAATATTTTCACATTGACCTAAAATATTTATTATATTTGTCACTGAATACAATATCGTTTTGTTGTCTTCTAATCCTGTATTTTTTTCAGATTTAAACTTGTAAATTTTTGATGTGTTTTATCAACATCATGATTTTGACCATGGTTTCGATCTTTTCTTGCCAATTCTCTTTAACATTTGGAGGCAAAGCTCACTTTCTCTCAACAGACTATCCTAGAAACTAGACTACTATACTACTATACTAAAATAAGCCTACTATTAAGATTTTCTCCTTGATTTTCAATGTGGATACCAGATTGCCCAACTCTGCAGCATATCTACTGTCTCTGCTGATTCTTAGTCTTAGTTTTAAAAGATAAGGCAAAACAGTCACCCAATTATCTCTCTACAATCTCTCTCATCAAACACTTTTAGCCTTGTTACAGTGTTCTGAGCATCATTCCTTTGGCTGCACTTCAGGTCTGTTTGTTTCATGAGTCTTTGATTGTAAAGTGAGATTGTAAATTGTTGCTTACTTTTGTAAGGTGTAAAGAGATTGTAAAGTGTTACTTACTTTTCTAAACTTAATTTTCTGATCTCTATCTTCCAGGGGCATATCTGTGTTCCAGAATGCTTTGTAGCACAAAAAATCATGCAGCATTTTAATCTGCAAGATCAGTATTCCCACTGGTCTCATTCTCTGCAATCTGTCTATTTTCTCTGCTTCTCATACCTGTCTGGCTTCCTCATTGATCACACTTCTCTTTTTTCAGGTCTAGCTAAAATGTGTTATGCCAAACATCTAGCTAATAGCACAGGAGGAATCCCTTTCACCATGAGAACAGGTGTTTTATTTAAATGTCAATTTGCTACAGCTTAAGTTCAAGTAACAGTCATGAAGAAAAGCCTCTGAATATCTTCTTATTTTTGCCTCCATTAGGATTTTGACGCTCTAGTTCACAGAGGCTGCAGTAATCCCAAAGCCAGTTGGCTCTGTATCCTTGGGACTTTATGGATGGATAGTTCAATGATCCAGGACATCAGTTTCATGTTGTTCCCTTCTGTCCCCAACTGACATGAAAGTCTTGTTATGAAGTAATTGCAGTTTAATTAACATCTGTTTTCAGCTGTGCTCAGCGATAGATTAGATGATGGGCTTGGTTTCTTAGCTAAGCCTTCAAACTGCCATGACACTCCTGAGTGCAAACTGGTTCCATGGTAGCTCTGTCAATGCACAGGGACAAAATATCTCTTCATGTAAGTTGTTTGAATGCCAATGAACACAATGCACTAATGCGATTTTAATCCTTCAGGAACATCCAGGCATACATAAGCATAGATCTTAGCAGAGATGTAAGCATGAGGGCACAACTTGAAAGAGTTTTCTCAGCTGTGTTACCAGCTCTGTGAGATGGCATGAGCTGCATTTGCTGTGTTTGAGATCCAGGCAAAGACTACAGTAGTGATTTTGCCAGAGGAGCAAAATACGGCCTATGTAAATATTCTTTAAAGACTTATATAATGCCGCTTATTTCAGTCTGCTTTATACTCGGTCCCAAGCCAAAACATAGAATACACAGTGCAGAGCATTAACATGTTTTGTAGGGCATGGGATATTTTTGTTTTTGATGAGTATCTTTTCAGAGGATTCCACAGTATATAAACTAGGGAGTTGTTATGGAATGTGGTTGTTAATCAGTGCTGTGCATTTGCAATACTTAGGCACCCTGGAGAAGTAAATATATTGAAATATTGAAGGGGAGCCTGAATTTCACATGATGTTGTTTTATGGCATTCAACTAGGAGGTCCGGAATTGAGGTTTGACTCTTACAGGAAAATCCTACCGCTTGTGGCCTCAGTCTCCAAATATGAACCTGGTCTGGTTTTAAAGCAAATGTATTAACTGAACAAACATATTTTATAGAGTTCATTGATCTGAAAAAAAACAGCTCAAGGACCAGATTCTAGTGATAATTAGGGCTCAAATATTATTAAAAGAACCTATTTTTCAATGTTTTCTTGATGGATTGAGAATAAAGTATAGAAAAAAATATAAAAAGAGTTTTTTATAGATAATTATTGTTTAATAAAAAGAAGTGAGAAAATTCCTTGTCATATGAATAGACCTTTTATGCAGGTCCATAGTAGAAAAGAGGTACACCAATAAGGAAGTCATTGTAGGATCAGTGTCATAGATTATTATAGGCAGCAACACATGGGAACAAATACAAATTAAATAATTAAAAATTACCTCAAGCATCAAATTAAATTATTTACAACCATCATAAGATATTGCAATATATTAATGCCATTAAAATCATAAGCAATGCAGACAGGCCAGATGTCAGTCATAAAGATTCTGCAGTGCCTCTTTGGCTGCACTTCAGATCTGTTTGTTTCATGAGTCCAAAAGCAGAGACAAGAGCCCAGTAACCCAGAGGAAAGGGTCTGACCTTCTTTTCTGCAGTGGTTCTGCTTTGCCAAGTCGCTGTAATAGTTTCACTAACTACCCCGTCTTCCAGATAGACAAGATCTTTTACTCTTCCCCTTTTTCAACCTAAAAAGTCTTTTTTAGGTATGGTAGTTTTATTTTTAAATGTTCTTAGACTCTGCTTGTATCTGTTGTGAGTCTTCTGTATTTCTGTAGAGTGTAAAGAGTTTTTTGTCTCTTCCCTTTCCACTTTCACCCCGTGTTTTGATATGCCTGCTCCATTTCTTTTGGACACTCACCACAAATGAGGCTGTGAAAATTAAATGTCTCAGTACACTGATGGGTACTGAATTGCATAGACAGACACAGAGACCTGTGCATATGCTTATTATTTGACTTAAGTTTTACTAGAACTCTGAAAGAGGAGCATCCTTTTCCTAACATTGTATGACCTTCTCAGAAACTGAATATATAGATTTGAATGGCACAGTTGTGTTCACTCGTGTGGGATCTCTGCAAGGTTTTATTAGAATTGTGTTTGTTCACATGTAAAAAAATCTGCAAGGTTTGCTTTGCTTTTGTGTCTATGCTCAGCTCATGATGGTACCTTGTTTTGTGCGTTCTATTCTCAAATTCCTCCCTTTCAACACTGTGGCATCTCTTCCTCTATAAACACTGAAGAGGTCTCATCTAGGTGATATGTTCAGTCTCTGTCCTGGGGGCAAAAGTCCTCTATCTATCCTTCCTGAGGACTAGGGGGAAGAAAACTGAACATCAGTCTTCCAGGAAGCTGAACTGGGTACCTGGCAGGGCTTGCTGAAGCGTGTATCTGATGAGCAGCACTGTCTCTGACTACAGAGAAGCAGAAAATGGCTTTATCCTGAACTTTATCCTGATTTGCACTCATAAAAGATTGTCCTTGTGAAAAGAAGACCAAGCTTTTTAATTTTTATTCTGTAAAATGTATTCTTTAAGAATGTAAAAATTTCAGGTAATACAAATCAAGAAATGCAAGATAAGACAATTATGTTTGTCATGTTACTTGCTTTCCTCCAATTACATTTGTCATGTTACTTGCTTTCCTCCATCCCACAAGCCAAGATACAGGAGACAAGTGCTTTAGCTCCATCTAGGAGGCAGAAAGACTATTACTGTATCTGCCTGAAACCAGATCCCACAGGTTTTTCTCATTTCTAAACTGCTTTTTAAAGGCTCCAATGAATTAGTCTTGCTGTATCTCCCCGAGTCAGACTACCATTTCTGCCATCATTTTTGTCCATGAAATTCTGCAGTGCAGAGCCAAATTTTGCCCAGTCTAGCAGCATCTAAGTTTAAATTTTATATAACTCAGTTAAGATAACAGAACTAATAGAAAATAAAAACATTATTTCAATGAAACGAATTTATTCCTGAAAAGAGGGAAAACAATTCTTATCACCTTAATGAAGGGAAAGACCCATTTTAATGAAAACAGTGAAAAAAGCATAATAAGTACATTTGACCCTGGATACCTCATTCAAGGTCACACAGAAAATCAAGTATAGAGATGGAGTCAGCCCCCAAAACATCAGGCCCCAAAAAACCTTTTCACACTTTACTCAGCAGGTAATCCACTTCTTCCTAGTTAATAGAAGTCTTAAAGAATCATAGAATCATAGACTGGTTTGGGTTAGAAAGGGTCTTACAGATCATTAGTTCAAACTGAGCAAATTCACTCCTACAAGAGATTATATTTTTCATTTTTATTCCATTTGTTTCCTTTTGCACTGTAGTGTCAGCGTAAAGGAATGGTGGATTTTTACCTGCCTGATGTAGTAGTTATGTGAATGTCTTTTGACCATCAACAACCTTTTTTCATTCTTTGTATGAAAATTTATCAATCTAGTCAGTAGATCATGAACTTAATCTCCCACTTTTGTGGTAGTCTTCCTGCTTCCTTCTCCATATACACTTTCTACCTACAAGTACTCTCTGTTCCTTACACAAGTAACTGATTGTCCATCTTTCATTATTTTTCCCCCTTAACAGAGCCATCATTTTGCAACTTTTTCTGAGCTTTAAAAAACACCACAGAGCATCTCTCGTTCTTTTCACTTAAGCTCTTTGGTGAGGTAAGCCAAATTGCACAGTTTTTTTGGCAAGCCTAGGAGCATGTCTGCAGTTTTCTGATGTCTTAATAAATGTAATACTTGACTTCTAACACTGAACTCAGATAGAGGCAGAAAAAGGAAGGTTACCACCTTCTGCCTAGTGCATTTTATATAACAGTTCAGTCTAGACTACCTAATTTATTATAATTCTTCATATCATGCATTCTGTATACACACATAAAGTCAAAATGTAATTCAAAAATTAAATAGGGATTTAAGGAGCTGTCTAATTTTAAGAACTGTTTCTGTCTATTTGCTTTTTCTTTCTGTTGCCCTGAACCATTTGCAGAATGAAAGTACCCAGGCGAAATCCATTGTTAAATTTTGTCACAATGTTTAAGTTTTTTGTCACAAAATCGCACAAAACACCATATAATCACAAATTTTTTCTCCCTGTAACCATTAAAATTTATATCACTTTATAACAATAAAACCTCTTCACAGCAACTTATAACAGAAGTGGAAAGTACAGCTCTGGTACACTTTTTATTCCAAAATTTACAAAAGGAATAGCAGAGATTTAACCAGCTCTATTGGTTTATTCACAAAAAAAAAAAAAAAAGTAAACAAGTAGAGGCCTTGCCTTAAAGTTTTTAGCCCACCACTATCTAGAGTGTAAAAAGGGCTTGTTATTAAAAATGTGACTATATAGATTTGTTGTTTTCCCTCACTTGCTTTTTTTCTCCATGACTGGTGCAAATGTCATGAATTTTTGTTGATTTTTGACTTACATGCTACAAAAGTTGACATTTTTACAAGTTACATTTTGCACTTTTAATATCAATATCCTTTAAAATGCAGGTACACAACAGATTAAGATGCTCTTATATTTTGAGTAGATAGTAGCTTTTTTCTTTCTCAAAATTGCCATTTTACTTGTTGGATCAGAAAAGATCTATTTTTATAAATACAGCCCTCATGTGTTTCTGTGAAGGAGAGAGTTATGAAAAATCAGACAAGGCTTAATGAAATATTCTAGCCAGATTCGACCTACAGCTAAGTATGTGCCGACACATTTAAATAGTAAGAGCCAGATACCTTTTAGTTTATTTTTTTTCGTTAGTCAATAAATCTTTCAAACTTTCAGACTTTCATTTCTGAAGAATTATCCTTTCACTTGTAATGTTTGCTGCAAAAATGCATGATGTAGCCAGCAAGGATACCGAACTGATAAACAGAGATATTAGGAATGAGCAAACCATAATAAAGTCAAGGGCAGAGGACACATGCTGAGAAATCACTTCTCCAGTGAAGCCATGACCTTTAAATTAATGCAGTAGGATCTCACATGTCACTATCCATATGCTGAAAATGATCCAATTTACTGGAACATAATTGCCAAGTATAAAGATTTCTTCTGTGCGGTACTGCACATTTTGTGCAAAATCATCTTCTTTTGGAACATTTGCATAAATGAACATTTTTTCCACCTGGGATTTTCTGCATTTGTTACATTTGATTAAGTTTTCAAGATAAATTTTAATTGTTTTTTGATAGAGTGTCTGCTAAGGTTGAGCTTCTCCATGAATGACTATGAAATCTTTACTGAAAATATTCAGCAAAATATTTGAAGATTTCATTGAAAGTTATTTGATGTTTATGAAGATGTTTAAATGGCTAACATGGAGATGTTTAAATAGCTAAATTTTCTTGACATTAAATGTTTTTCACTCAGTTGCATGCAGTCATGGTTTCCATAATCTCTTTTTTTAGCTCCCATACAAAATCCCAGGATATTTTCCACAGAAAAAAAAATCAGCTGAATTCAGTGAACAGTTCAGTGTTCATCAGTATTTATTCAAGCCCTGAAGCTCTCTGTTTTCAGGAGAATGTATCTGGTCAGAGTGTTCATTTTCTTTTGCTCATTCTTAAGGGAAAAATACTGGGCCATATTGTGTCTCCTATTTGCAGCTTCAGTGGAAAATTAGAATCTGGAGGTGTATTTGCTCTTCTGCTTCTTGATTAGGGATCAGCCATCTGAGCATTAAAGAGGGAATCTGAAGGCTGTTGGCAATTTTTAACATGAGGGAAATACAGACAGGAAGAATATTAAGGATGACTATACCAGTCCATCTGTTACTGCATCATGTTGTCACCAATGGCGATTGGGAGATGCACAGATCATCAGGATATCAGGATACTCCGAATGCTCACCACCCTGCAGGTCGAAAACCTTATGGTGAAGAGGTGCATATGTATTTAACGAACACAGCTTACACCTGCACTGAGAAGAACTATCTTCTTTTTCGAAGCGACCAGCCACCCTCTGGGTTTGTTTAATTGACTTACTCTTTTGTTGGAAGATATGGTGAGCAATTCCTTATTTGTTTGTATCTTAATCTCTCATAAGAGTCAGGTTGTTTCACCTAATCCCTCTTCTTCCCAGTCATCTCTCTTGGGTCCTAAGCCCTGGTTGAGGTGCACTAAAGTGCAGCCTGAATGAAACAAAAGTAGGTACAGCATCTATAAGGAGGCACTTACTGCTAGAGTTTAGGGGTACACAAAAATTTGTAATGCCAGAAGACTTAAAGTGACAGGAAGTAAGCTGCAACTCCTCTCTGCTCCAGCTGGTAGCTGAGAATGGATCACAAGTTTCCCATTCCATATTAATTTTTTCTGTGGCCTGATTGTATGTGTTAGCTGCTGTTTTCAAATAATAATAGTAAACTTAATTTTAAAAGATGCTATTTATCACATTATTTTTATCGCTTACTCTTATCCCCATTTTCTCTTTGCTTTTCCTCATTTACTTCAACTAACAAGCTATGAAACCAAGAAGTAATGTCCAAAATCAATGCTTGCTTGTGTCAAAATTAGAGGTGTGTTTTCTGTGCTCTGAAGATTGACAGCTTTAAAGAAAGTCTAGTGTACTGAATCAGTATTGCCTGAAGCAAAGTACTGCACCACTTCATATGAAAATTAACTTAAAATCCACTGATCTCAAATGGTAAACAGCAAGAATATTCTTCCTTTTGGAAATTCTAGTATGAACACTAATTACTATTCTAAGAACTAATATCTGCTGACTCCATATTGATCAGAATATTTGTGGCTTACTCTGTAAGTCATAAGATCAGATTTAATGAATTGAGAGTCTTGAGTATGATTTTAAGGGACTAAGAAGAAATGTAGCTCTTCTGAATGCTGACAATTTTCATGCTCTGTGCAAAAGTTTCCCCATTTTTTCAAATAAAAAATTCCCTTATTTTTTAAGAAGTTGTGGCAGAGGAGAAAGGATTGTGACCTGGAGGGTTTTTTTTCCCATGCTTCTTGGACATTTTACAATTGGAAAAGTATAAGGGATGGTGACCTTGCTTCTGTCTCCACAGCTGATGTAGGAAAAGTTTCCATAGTTCAAAGACAGAATGTAATTTGCGCTCATAAAGGAAAGGTTATATAACAAACCTAGCTAAATCAGAGCCAGGAAATACAAAGGTTGGACAAGTTGCTCCATTTTTAATTAAACTGTCCATTACACAGTTGTGTAAAGTGCCAAACTCAATTTGTTTCTCAAATTGACTAAATTACTTCTAAAGTTCCTGGTTATTTGGTCATGAATACGTCTCCACAATTCATTAACTGGCTAAACCATTTTGATGCATGTCAGCATAATTTCTTGGTACTGGGGGATTTTTTCACATACTTCTCTGACCTTATAGATGAGCATTTCAACATGACAGGGATATGGTGAGATCAGAACTACCTGTTCATCTCACACAGTTAAGTGTCATTGTGCTTGTTGAAAACACCTCTCAAACATCGCTAACGAAACCTCCTGTGAATGGAAAAGATCTAATACACCTGCAGATGATTAAAGAGGACATCATTGTAAACTCGTATGTTCCCCAGTTGTGGTATAGTGCCTTCTTTGCTAAATAGATTGAGTTAATTGGTTCTAGAGGGTCCAAGATTCAGTCTGATTTAAATATAGCTGGTAAGATATTTTGGGTTTAGTTTCCTATTTCTGGGTTTAGGTTCCTCTTTCTCATTCAACCTAATTTCTCCAGAGCAGCTGGATGTTCACCATGCAGTCCTAACTATGGAGCAAAGGTGGAATCTGGTGTCATGTACTGATCACTGTACACATCGTGATCTGTTGTGAGGTTGCTCTCATCTCTTGTCATGAAACAGGAACATAGTATCCAGAGTGATCTTATTAATGATATTTATTGCAAAACTGCTCATAATTCACCAGTTTCTGTGGATGTCTAATTAAATCCTTTTCTTCCTCATTCTCAGCCTCTTCAGGATGGCATGCAATGCCTACGTGTTTCTGAAAATTAACCTCTAAATAACATTCTCAAAGGTGCCCCAAAGTATGAGTTCTGCTGGAACAGATACAAATTCTACTGGAATCTGGAACAGATTGTCCGAAAAGATCAAGCAGGATCCATCCCTGGAGGTTTTCAAGACCTGGATGAAATAAGGGAATGAGCAATCTGGTTAGACCTCAGTTTACCTGCAGAAGAAAAGACTATAAACTCCTGAGATCTCTCAAACATGAGTTATCCTACTTTGTTCTACTATATCAACTCTATTTGATCTAAAAGGTTCTGAAGCCTCTAACACTTAAAAGAAAATAATACATATCCCAAATAAGACTATTTATGCAATTGCATCTCAGTTAGTCTTAATCTTTCAGCTGAAGTAATGTAATTTTATAATTTGTCTACCATGTCACCTAATACCAAAGAGTCTATTACAGCACATGCTTCTTATCACATACAGAGTTTCTGTAACAGATTTTGGAGGCAGAATTCTGTTCAAGACTCCCATTTAGGTCTTTAGGTGTGCTGTATGTGTTGAAGTTTTCTTTGCAGCAAGTGGAGTGGGTCAGTTGAACCAGTATTACGGGCAGGATTCAGCTGCCTCTACGTAGTCCCCTAGTGCCAGTTCAGACGCACTGGGAAGTGCATTATACCTACTGAGGCACAGATTACATGACACTTGCATCCCTCTGAAAACTGGAAACCAGGTATTGTAACGTACACCATCTGAGAAAATACTTGACATCAATACCTAGGCAGCTGAATTTTATTGTAGGTTACTGCTGAAGGATGAGCTGCTTTCTCTACAACTCTACCTCCATGGACCCTAGCAAAGAATGAGACTTGATGTGCCTACAGACACTTATTAATTTAAATATCTTCATCTTAGATTGGATCCCTTCATAGAGACCCATCTGCTCTGAATGCAGAGAGGCGGTATGACTTAGCACCATGTGGCATGGCCAGGGTGCTGTTCTATGCTACCCACACTGGGGGCATGGTTTTAGGGAGAAGAAATGATGAATGAACCACTAGAAGTCTGACTGAGTTTTGCCTCCCTCTCTCCATCAGGGAGGTTGTCAAGATCAGCCCTGCAGACACTGCCCTCTGTCGCTGCTTGTACCCTTCCCATTCCTCCAAGACACAGCTCCAAGGACTAGTGTTGAAAAGTGGTTCTGGTGTGGGAGGTATCCATGGACGACAGAGCAGCAGAGGTGAGCCTGATCCCAGCCCAGCTGAAAGGAGCCGCACGGAGCCAGGTGGAGTGGGGCGGAGCAGGGCAAAGCAATGGCACTTTGTGAGATCGAACTAGCGGAGCACAGCAGTTCGGAAAGCAACAGGTGGTGCAGCACAGATGGTCCAGATTTGGGGTTTGTCAATCATTGTTTTTTCATTGTCTTGGGCTCAGGGATGAGAAAACCATCTGCAAGGAGCACCCACCATCTTGTCTTTGTCTCGGGAAACCATGTGGTGCTGCGTGGGAATGGCCGCCTTCTTGTCTTTGTCCCAGGTGCCATGCAGACTCAACCTACAGGGAGCGTCGACCATCCTGCCTTTGTCCTGGCAGCCACACCGAACTCAGTCAAGGTGGTGAACGGTTTTTGTGTGTAAAACCCCTTCTCTTTTCATATACTTTTGTTATGTATATTGCTGCTTTACTTTGTGTTCCTTATTCCAAGGCTGTTTGCTTTCAGTAAATTGTTACCTCAACCCAGAGTCTCTGCCTTTGTCCATCTCTTATCAGAAGGGGCAGGGGGAAGATGAGTGGTTTATTTGGAGTCTAATTTCCAGCTGGTCTTAGACCACCACACCATCTCAAGTTGATTTTCATATTTATCATAGTTGATGAAGTGTATCTTTGTCTGGGATGAGCATGTGAAGTACTCATAGGCTGATAATTCTTTGGGGATGGTAGACAGAAATAAGTGCAGAGACATATTTATATGTTCTGCTTCTATTTTGTGATTTCTGAGCCATAGGAAATGAGCTCACATTTCTTTGTTCAGAGTTTGCTTACACATTGTTATGGCTGAATCCTTCACCCTTTTTCTACTTGTTTAGTCATGCTATTGTTTGGACATCCCAGATTTTCAGTATCCCAGAAATTATTTTTTTATAAGGCACCTAAACCAAAATAATATTTCAGTTCTTGCTTTTGATAAGGCAACATGGCCTCTATTCTCAGGAAATCTCTGCTTAGCCTTCTGTTTCTCTTTCTTGTTTCTGGGCTTCATCTACTATAGAAAATTGGTGTATTTGGCATACGCTTTTACCAGTCAGGCTCTTAAGCTATTTCTCATGTATTTTATGGTGTTATATTACTATATAAGCACTTACAGAATGGAAGACAAAGGAAAAAGGAACAGCTGGGTAGCACTAACATTATATTCACAGCACAGATTTCCCTCATAAGACTGCTATCCAGAATAACATTTAAAGTCTTGGTCCTCTCTTGAAACCAGAGAATTCAAGTCAAAAATCACACTGGGTGTTTTCATAGCACTGTAATTTAGTAGAGCTGTGTTGATGCTCTCAATGTAGTGCTGCTGAGGTAGCCACCTACACCTATACATGCATTTATTTCTTTAAACTGGCTAGAGGACAGACCCAAGCAGTATTTTCCTCAGCATTCATTTCTCAGCATTGGCCCTGGCATGGTTGGGCATAACAGCAATATCCCGGCCCCAGCTCAGTAATCAGTGCATGCTGTAGATCTATCCACTGTACTTCAAATGTGTCCACCTCCTGGGTTTGTGGAGATAAAGGCTGAACTCTGTGTGTTGGCTGGCTTTCAGTGCATGCAATATCAGTCAATCCATATTATCAACCCCTAGGTTTGCCAAAACCATTTGCCAGGAACCTTGACTAACAGATTGTTAATGGTGTCAGTAATGTCCCAGCACAGCCACAATGTGCTGGGAGCTGGTGGGAAGCTTAGGCATGGACAGCCAGAAAATATTTATTACTTCACAAGAGAGGAAAGAGACCTGGATTTAGGAATTACATTTCGTAACAACAAGCTCCTTAAAATATTGCTAATTATTCCTTTTTATTGTTGTATAATCTTAATAACCATTAAAGTGTTGGGTTTAATTCTCCTTCTACAGCCACAGGAGGAGTATTTTCAGCTGCTTTCCAACAGTCAGTTGAGAAGACTCTGCAAAAACATTCTGTCAGTATGGGGTTGAGAAGGCATCACTTGCTTTTAACACACATCTTGAGCAGCTATCTTTTGACCATGTATGCAGTGGGAGATACGTGGGAGATTCTCAGTCTGAGAGGTCCAAAGACTAATGTGAATGACAATGATAGGACAAAATTCAAAACAAGCCTACAGTGGTTCCAAATGAAGAGTTTGAAAGAGTTTGGAATTATCCCCTCTGCAGGGCTAACACTAGCAACACGTAGAGCCTCAAGGTGGGACTCAGCTTGCTCTGGTAGCTCCAGAGACACTGGTCCATACAGGGCTCACAGCCAAGGCCTGGGCACAGGCCATGACAGGACATGCATTGAGGACTCTGACCCAGTCGGATGTGCCATGGAATTACACCAGGTCAGCTCAGCAAAGAGAAACTCAGGTGATGCCATGGGACCACATGGTGATCTGTGCAGGCTTGCTCCAAACACTGACTACAGGATTGCTCCCAGGAGATGGATCAATGGCTGGCTTTTAAAGTGAAATTCAATATCTCTGCAAGAGCTTAACATTCTCCTACCTCTTTTTATGAACTGCTCCAACATTTAATTTTCATCCTCAGGGAAATGATCTGACTTCAACTTCTAGCAACTATGCTATCTCACGCTCTTTTCTGTAGGTCTGAAATATTTCTCTACATACTACAGTGGAAATTACAAGCACACATTAATTGTTATGGACAGATAACCTCCATAGCTTCTCTCTGACTAACTGGATAGAGTGTTCTTTTCAAGTTTTGAATCACAAGGCTCCTTTTTTTTTCTTAACATGCCCTCTTTTAAGACTGTCCTTTGAACACTTGCAAGGACTGAAGTGTGAGTATATAGTCAGTCGCTCAGTGTTGGTCAGTTACATATAAAGTCACTGTTGCTGGCCCTGAATTAGCTATTATATTGTTTAGAAGTGATGCTTCATTTCACCCTTTTTATCATACCTAAATTTTGGAAACACATGAGCAGATGTTTTCCAGATGTTTTTTTCCATATTCAAAGATTAATTCCTAATACATACTTCATTAAACTATATGATATTCACAGAGCTTTATGGCTCCTTTCTTTAAGGCCATTGGGTATAATTTGTCTGGGCCACATGATGCAATGACCTGAAACTGTTGCACTGTGCCAGAACACTTTTATTGTTCATAAAATGCAAATAAATAAAAATTTCTTTTCTACATATAAATGTAAAGTCTTTTGTACTTCAAATGTTGCACTGGGCTACAGATTTTCCTTTTCAATTTTTTTTAAACACTTTCTTTGCAATTTTACCTACTGGGATTTACTTCAAGCCCTTTTGCTACCTCCATATTAGTAAATTAAGCAGCATGGTAAAAGGAACAGGATGGAAAATCAACTGCCTATACTATTTAGTTGTTATAAATGTACCTGGCAACCTCAACCAATAGCCTCCCTCAAGCACTTCCCAAAGTTTGGGATTTAGTCTAGTCTAAACCTCCATTTTAGAAGATGGGGACTTGTAATAAATAGCATGCCGACATTAGCCTTGGAATCTCCAAACTTTTAGTTTGCAAGTTTAGAGGCATATCTCTAATATGTAAATTATTTTTCTCATTTTTAATGGGGGTATTAAATGCCAAGTTAGAAGCGATGACTAATTTGGTAATAACTAAACCTTTTAAAGCTAATTAAAACATTATTGACCAATCCAATGACATGAAAATTGGATTTCTCCAATCTCACACTGAGATTACCAAAGCCATAACCAATTATCTTCTATACTTTATGAGGAGAGATGAAAGACTCATTCTAATCTTAGGACGTCTGCACTATGACTGTAACATATATGTAGAATGACGAACAATGCCACAAACACTGTAAGTCCTTTACAGCAGGCTGCTATACATGCAGCTATTTCCCCACTATTGTTATTAAGGGATTATTTTTCTCCATGAGAAGAGCTTTGCACTTCTTTTTGTTGAACTTTGTGAGGCTTCTCTTAGCTCAGTCCCCAAGCTTCTCAAATCTCCTCTGCATTAAAACCCTCCGGTTCAGCCCTTCACCCTTTATTTATCATCACCTAGTAACCTACTCACAATCATGTTGATTAAGCAGGGTTTGCAGGCTACCTGTTCCTTACTATCTTCTTGTCTCTCAAGAAACTGGAAGTGGATTGCAAGTAAATGTGCTGTAAGACCTTTCCAGGGACTAAGGTGAGGCTGATCAGCCTATTGTTTGCAAGGTGGTTCTTACTTCTCATGAAGATGAGCACAGCTTTAAACTTTTTCCACCTGGCAGAGAATTTCTCCTGCTGTCATCTGTTTTCTGCAGATGGTAGTCAACCTCATAATAATGTGCCATTTCAACACCCTTGAATTAATCTCTTACAGCTCCATGTATCTCACTACTATCAGCTGCTCTAAGTAGACCCTAACCTGTTGATTCCCCTCTTCAAGTTGTTCTCTATCTCAGCAAATTTGCAGAGATGCTCAGCTGAGTGGTGCAGTTGGTACACCAGGGGGACCTGGATAAGCTTGAGAAGTGGGTCCTTGTGAAAATCATGAGGTTCAACAAGGCCACATGCAGGGTGCCACACCCAGGTTGGGGCAACCCCCAGTACCAGTAAAGGTTGGGGGATGAAGAGATTGAGAGCAGCCCTGCTGAGAAGGAATTTGGCGTGCTGATAGATGACATGAGCTGGCAAGGTACATTCACAACCCTGAAGACCAACTGCATCCTAGGCTGCATCAAACGCATTGTGACCAGCAGGGTAAGGAAGGGGATTCTGCCCCTCTGCTCTACTAACTCCACTCTAGCCTGCTCTGGTGAGACCCCACGTGCAGTCCTGCATCCAGATCTGGGGTCTCCAGCAGAGGAAAGACATGTCCTTATTGAAGCAGTTCCAGAGTAGACCATGAAAATGATCAGTAGGGCTGGAATACCTCTTGTATGAAGACAGGCTGAGAGATTTGAGGATGTTCATCCTGAAGAAGAGGATTCCTAGGAAGACCTTACTGTAGCCTTCCATTAATGAAAGAGTACTTATAAGAAAGATGGGGATAGACATTTTAGGCTGGTCTGTTGCAACAGGAAAAGGGGAAGTGGTTTTATACTAAAAAAAAAGGATAGCTTTAGACTAGATATAAGGAAGAATTTTTTTGCAATGCGGGTAGTGAAACACTGGAACAGCTTTCCCAGAAATGTGTAGATGTCCTACCCCTGCAAAGATTCAAGGCAGGTTGTATGAGGCTCTGAGTAACCTGGTCTAGTTNAGTAGACCATGAAAATGATCAGTAGGGCTGGAATACCTCTTGTATGAAGACAGGCTGAGAGATTTGAGGATGTTCATCCTGAAGAAGAGGATTCCTAGGAAGACCTTACTGTAGCCTTCCATTAATGAAAGAGTACTTATAAGAAAGATGGGGATAGACATTTTAGGCTGGTCTGTTGCAACAGGAAAAGGGGAAGTGGTTTTATACTAAAAAAAAAGGATAGCTTTAGACTAGATATAAGGAAGAATTTTTTTGCAATGCGGGTAGTGAAACACTGGAACAGCTTTCCCAGAAATGTGTAGATGTCCTACCCCTGCAAAGATTCAAGGCGGGTTGTATGAGGCTCTGAGTAACCTGGTCTAGTTGAAGATGTCCCTGATCATTGCAGAGGACCTAACAACTAAACAACCTTAAAATGTCCATTTCAACCCAAACTATTCTATAATTCTATGATTCTGTGTTCTCGGACTGTACATGAGAAGGACTGAAAGCCAATTTTTACTATGAAGACTGAGACCCAAAAAAAGTATTGAGTACCATCCAAAAAAGGTAACACATTTTACCAAAATGTCCTCTTATTACTAGCACACTGGTGGATTCCTTTCTTCTTATCTTTTAGCAAGCTTTATCTTCTTGCTTTTGTCTGCAAATGTCTATGCTTTTATGACTCTCCTTAAATGCCTCTCCTTTTTTTTCTCAACTTCTTCTATGCCTCTGGGGCCATGTCTAGACCGTACTCTGAGTAATTCAGAGGAAAAGATGAGTAACTGTTT
Organism: Phainopepla nitens; assembly: GCA_013400175.1. NCBI lineage: Eukaryota > Metazoa > Chordata > Aves > Passeriformes > Bombycillidae > Phainopepla > Phainopepla nitens. The sequence goes on from VXBQ01017623.1 coordinate 718,453, forward strand.
GAATGTTTGATCATATCAATGAACGATTTTGGCCCCTGTCTGACAGAACTAGATGCCAGTATCTCAAAGAATCTCCAAATAATGCCTTTATTTTTTTTTGGTGCCTTGAACAGCTGTAGCTGACAATAGAAGTGTTCCTTTCCATCAAGACTGAGTTGGTGCAGACCCCAGAGAAAGCAGTCAGTGCAGATAACCTGCTTCTTCTCCAAAGAAAGCTATCAAGAGACATCCAGGATGAGGTTCAGTAATCTGAGAGGAATTAATTCCTGAAATATTTTTGACATGATAAAAGTAATAGAAAAAATAATATTCAATTTCCAGTATCCTTCTGAATGTAGCAGTATGTTCATGATATCAAATATAATTGCCTTCACCAAATACTCTAATTTTGTCTATGATTATAAACAGTGCTTTTATCATTTTACATGTGTGATCTCTGATGTACTGGCCAAATATTAGCAACTCCAGCAGTGGTGTTTCTTTTCTTTATGGATGAAGGCCAATACGCAATTTAAAAAATATTCTGTTGTCATATACGGTCCTCATATTTACTTTCAGATTTTCATGGCTATCTTACTATATTTGACAGCTGATGTGTTCAGCAGGAGCTAACAGAAAATCAGTTTCTCTGTATTTGTGAGCAAATGCCATCAGAAGGGACGAGAAAAGGAATGGCAAAAAGTACATAATGTTCTGTTGTTAAATCTCTCTAAATTAGCTTGGTGAAGAAAGAACAACCATTTCTGCACTGATTAATTTCTAGTCAATAGAAATGGAATTGCCATCAGTGCTTCCACACAAGGCCAACATAATTTTAAGTGCTATGACAGTCATATGTTTTAATGTTATTCATAAAAGAAAAATGGCATTTCCGTTGACCAGAGAACTCAACAAACCTTCAAAGAAAAATTTTTGCATTGCTGTTTGAGTTTTGTTTCATTTTAATTTTTATTTTACCATTCTCTGTGAACTCAACATGATTTGTAAAGTAAGAGCCTCAGGTTATATTTACCTTCACAGCTGAGTCTTTGATTCAGCACTCAGGTATATAAAATAAGTTCAAAACAAGGCAAACAAACTTGTTTTCGTCCTTCCTTGCTGAAACAATACCTCCCTACTTGCCAAGGACAGTAAAAGTGGTCAGGTCCCTGACCTGCTCTCAGCGACCTAGACCCCTGCAGGCATTTTCCAGAAAAAAATGTTGGAGGTTTTGAATTATGTCTCTAGACAACCTGTTCCAGGACACTATCCCTGCAGTAATAAACTTTTTTTGCATGTTTAAATGGAATTTCCTGTATTTCCATTTGTGCTCATTGTTTGTTCTCCTTTTACCGAACACCAGTGAAAAAACTCTCTCTGACACCCTCTTGTTTATATCCTTCCATCAGGTTTATATATCCCACCATATTGATGAGATTCCTCTTCTTCAGAGTTTTCTTCTCCAAACAATCCCATCTCTTTAGATATTAGATGTTTCTGTCTCTTAACCATATTCATGGTCCTGAACTGGACCTGTTCCAATATGACCATGTCTTTCTTGTACTGGAGAGCCCAGGACTGGACACAATACTTTAGATTTGACCTCAGCAGAGCTGGCTTGATGAGAGACCACTGTTTCCCATCATCCAGGTGACTAATGACAGTGTTGACCAATACTGGCTCTCACACTGACCCCTCCAGTACAGGTGATGGCCTTGAGCTGGACCTCATGCTGCTGATCAAACCACTTTGAGGCAAACTGTTCATTTTGGTTATGTAGTCCAAACTTCACCAGTTTGTTGAGAAGGATGTTATGGAAGTGTGGGATATCTTAACAAGATAAACAACAAACACTGGTCTTTCCCCAGCTACTAAGCTGGACATTTCATTGCAGAAGGCTATCAGGAGTGTCAGGAGGGATTTCTCTGTTAGTCCATGCTGACTAGATTTAATCAACTTCTTGTAAAATATTTGTTTGAAAATGTCTGCTGTGCCATATTCCCAAGGAATTGAGGTGAAACTGCCTGGCCTGTAATTCTCCAAATATTTCTTCTTGTCCTTTTTGGAGATAGGAATTATATTTGGTCCATTCTAGCTCTCAGTAGTTTCTCTTGATTGACCTTTCAAGGGCAACTGACAGTGGCCTTGCAATAACATTGGCCAACTTCCAAGTAATCATTGTTGTATCACATGAGACCCCTCAGACTCATGGATATCTACTTTGTTTAAATATTCCATAACCTGTCTTCCTCCTTCAAGGAAAAGTCCTTCTTGCTCCAGGTTTTCCCACTGGTCTTAATGACCTGGGAGAATCAAAGGTCAGTCTTATCAGTAGAGACTGATACAGCCAGTAGTCCTTCTCAGATTCAGCCCCCCGGTTTCATATGCTTACAGACTGATTTTCTAGAGCGCTAAATATTGGCAGTTCCAGAAATTTTGAACTGAAATTTTGCTGCCTATTCATTTTTTCACTATCCAAATAGGCTTCTAAAATTCAGTAATCACTGCCAAAAGTGTTAATATTCCTGCCTGCTGTTCTCAGTTGAACGTCTCATATGCCTCCAAGACTGTGGTGCTTTGCACCCCATCCTGAAGTGCTAAAGAGCTGTGCTGAAGAACCCAACCATCAATCACATACCCCTGATTACTTTTCAAGTGACAGTCCTTGCATACCAAAAAGGTGTACTCTGCACCTGTGCATCTGTAATTAGTAATAAATTAAGAATTTTATTGGGAATTTAATTAAGAAACACATAACAGAAGACAAGATTAATATATTTATTTCAAGATCAACAGCTGAAGGCTTGGTCCCATAGTTCATCCCACATCAGTGCGCTGCACTCTGAAAAGAATGCCAGTTGGAGGTGATTGCTGCATTCTGTACATCTCCTCTCACCTGGATTTTAATTGGGCGTTACATGATTGTACAGCAAGTTTAGTATTCCAAAATGAGAGGCTCAAGGTTTAGTAGGATGAATGTAGGACTTTCTCTTCCATTCTTTAAATACTGTAGCATAAAGTGGCTCAGGACACTAAGGAAGGTAACTATCATGACACCTGTTAGGGTTTTTTTTCTGGTGTATTGCTTCTGGACACCTGGAAAATATTTCTCTGATATTAAAGTAGAAGTGAATGAGAAAGAGTAAAAAGTAAGTTTCTGTGTGATCATTTAATCTATGTAATGATTCCTGGCAGGAATGTATTAATGAAACCAGAAACAATGAAACAGTGAATGAATCTCATAAAATGTAGGAACTTAACGTTTCCTATTCTATTTTGGTGACAATTTCTTACTATAACTCTTCAGTATACAGTATATTGAGGGAATATTTATTTTAGATTAAACAAGCGTGTTGGAATTTGAGCCCAACATGAACTTAATTGAAGGTTGACATTTCCATTTTCCATAAAAGCTTTCTGTAATTAGATCTATTGTAGAAATAATTACTTTTTCTTATGTATGTAAAACTCTATAATTATTCCTAAATATAAAAATTATGTGAACTAATGTTTCTTGGAAATGTTAAATACCTTTTCAAAAAGTCATTTTGGATACACATAAGTTAGAGAGTACCTTAATATTGATTTTTTTTCTCAAATAACTTCCAAAAAGAGGGTAATTATTTTCATAGACTAGCAGAAGATTTAAAGATGAAAAATTTGTACTATAAAATTGACTGTGGTTATTGCTAAGAGTTGTTAGTAGTAGCTCCCACCTCCAGCCGGTCTGTTCCAAGACCTTCTCCTGCCTGACCTCGGGAGCCCAACCTGGTGCCCCATAGACCTGGGGTTTCTGCCCAGGCTGTGAGATACGGCTGCCCCTTTTCCTTTTCAGGTTCATCCCCTAGGGAAGCTGAACACTTGTCCCAGACACACAGGACACTTACAGGACATGGACACGGTTGGCTGCACAAAGATGCTGTGCCTACACAGGACTCACATCACATCAGAGAAGCACAGAGAGCACCATCCCCTCCTCCCCTGGGGCTGGCAGAGACAAAAGGTCTACTGTGTGGGCATACACATCAGTGTCCAGGCTCACAAGCACACACACAGTCACAGATTCCTTGAGTACAGCATGACCCTTCTGTCCATTTGACAGTCCTGCCAGGACTCCAGATCCTCTTACCCACCCCTTGGGTTCCCAATTTTCCAGCTGATCTAGCTCAGGGCTTGCTGCAAAATGACATACAGACTCACATTCTCATTGCACAGCTACCCCATGGCCCCCCATCCCCATGGACTCTACCTGCCTGAAGTTCTTGCTCCAACGTGGGGCATCTGACTGCTGCAGAGTCCAGCTTGGAGTTTGCTGTTGAATGACAGAGGCACACTCCATGCACACCCGTCTTGAGAATGATACAGACGCCCACCCCCAAACTGGCACCAGGCATGTGAGCTGTGAGCCATGGTTGTGCTTCAGCAGCCACTGCTGAACTGCAGTGTCTCGCCCACACCAGAACCCCAGTAGGTAGCACTCAGACCCTGCCCTCATCCATGTGGAACAGAGGGTGAGATCGTGCAGATCTAGTTACTACAGTATGTAATAAAAAGATAGAATGAATTGTGATGATCAGCTGCAGGGCTCTATCAGGCAAGTGTGTTAATGGCTCCATTATACATGCAACCAGCCCCTCTTATACCCCTTTCTATCAGTTTCCCCCTTCATTCCTCCCTGCTTCCCCATCCACTGCATATTCTCTCATCAGCATGCATAACTCCATTGACCCCTTCCATCTTTATTCACCCTAGGGTTTGCAAAGCCCAGGCTTGTTTGCAGCTTCTTGATAGCCCACAAACCAGTGTGACTGGACAGGCTTATTTCTTGTCTTTGTCTCCATTATGCTTGTCTGTCAGATTTGTGCCTCTGCATCTTGTTTAGGTCTTCCATCTATTCTTATTGTCCCTTTTTTGCATTGAAAAGGTCCTTGACCACACATCCTTAAAGAACAAAATGCTCTCTCCTCCCATACACACTTGAAGTTTATTCCATGAGTTGACTGGATCACATGTCTGTTCCTTACAGGCTTCAACACAGAAGAGTTCAGAATATTGAGTGAGAGTTTAATTCTGCCACAAGGTATCATATTAATTATAATATCTAAATACGTATTTAATCTACTACAGCCAAGTGGTTTTGGCATTTATAGATGAGAAAGGAAGCCCCTGACTTGAAGAGCTTATGATATTTCAGTAGAAGGTAATTAGAAGAAAGGCTCACTTCACTGAAGTGGAGTTAATCTTTCTAGAGGCATTCTACCCTCAGTGAATGAAAAAGTGCCTTCAGAAAGCTATTCAGACTTACTCTTAACTCCCCTGTGGAAAATCCTTTCTCTTTCTGGAGAAGGAGCCTTTTAATATTAACCTTCCAAGAGATGTTGTCAAAACTACAAGACCAGTGTCAGTCACCTTTGGAAAAAAATAGCTGCATGTGAAGGGTCAAACAATGCACCACAAAGAAGGTGAGAAAGAGGAAAATTATGGGACGAGAAGTTAAATCAAGTAATAGAGACTTTGCCCACTGTTTGAAGTATCAAAAAATGCAGAGTACCAGGGACCAAATCTGGGCTCAGGAAAGGTCTGTTTAGACTGATTGTAAAGCATGCATCCTCCCACAAACCTAGCTAGATCCTTCGTCAGCAGATACTTCCATACCTGTCAGTCTCCATGGCCTGGTTTCTCTCCTGAGGAAAGCAGGATTAGGAAACAGAAGCATACTTGTGTATGCTTCACTCTAATCAGCAGAGACACAACTTGGGGGTAAAAATATATTTTGTATTTGACTTTTTTTAAAGCAGATATTCTGCTGTGGTTATAAGTTCATATTCACCATACTGTTGATTCTGCAGTATTTGCTCTCTGTTAGTCCTGGAGTCTTGAAATAATTCACACTTCTGATGATATTGCAGAGATTAGATCACAGGTTTAAGGTGAACTGATGGCTGAGCTACAGAAGTTATACTTGTCTGCATATCTTGCTGGTAAAAAATATTAGTGAAAAAATCAATCGTACCTCCCTGCTATATTTGTCAATAAAAGTTCTAATATCAAGGAAAGAATATTGCTTGTTATAAATTAATATTTTGGTGGGTTTTGTACTAGTTATTACATTATATATAATGTGTATATATATATATAATGTATATATTATACATTTAAATTAAAAACCCTTTTCAGAATTAACCTTTAAGTTCCTGTGTCTAAAGTCAAAATTAAAGCCCAAACTGTTGCTTAGAGTACCCAAATCTGACAGTACCTGAACTTATCAGGAGCCTCTGCCACTTTGGCTATGTAAGTGTCTAGTTTGTTCAAGTTGGGGCGTGCTGCTAATTGTTTCAATCTTAGACACTCAGTGCCACCTTTTCGTGAGGACCCATCTAGAAAAATGATCAATGAAAGCTTGTATCTACCGAGGGAATTCATATGGCATGCAATGAATATTCCTTACAGCAGGTCTACAGGGTCCAGATTCTCCAATAATAAATTTCCTGATGTTTTCTCTTTAGTTGGGACTGAGGATCTGCTTTTACTCACCAAGGAACTGGGAGCTTTTGCCCTCTTTAGAATGAAAGTTTATAATTCTGAGCTTCTTTTTTGCCAGGATATATTCTTAGAGGAGGATTTTGTTTCCCCACAGTAAAGCAGGGCCACTGTGGCAAGATAACTCATATCTTTTATATCAGAGAGCAAAAGAGCAGATGAGATGATAGAGGTGCATGATGATGTGGCCTAGTGCTTCCTGTTATCTAAGATATGGAAACCATACCCTTTATCACCAGCACCATCCATGCAGCTCTTCAAGAACTCTTCAAAGAGTCTAGACTGTCATTCCTTAGTACCTGAAGGAACTAAGTCATCCTACTCCTAGGAAAAGCCCTCTGAAACACTTACAGGGTGAATGTCAGATCCTCAGCACCAACTGTTTTTCTTATTGAGTTTGGGTCTTACAGAATTCACTAGTTGCAATATAGATAGATAGATAAAAAAATATTTTCTGGCTCAATTGTCAAAATTCTAAGAGGGGTTGGTTTTAAAACCATTTCATTTCAGTGAGTTTCTTCTTCGCTAGCTTTAGACACCTCCTCAATTTGAGTGTAGCTTTTTATCAGCTATCCAGAGGCACAGAGATGAGGCTTTGAACTTTAGGTTTATTGTGATGGGCTTAGAATTCAAATAATGGCTCCTTAAAATGTATTTCTCCATTTTAAATATAAATACAGATTTCGAGAACTAATAGATAAATAGATTTCCTAGTTGATCTCAGTAGCACAGGAAGACTCTTAAATGCTATTCAAAATAATTTCTAGATATGTTGCATACCTTCAAAAAAAATCTGTAAATTATTTTCTGTAAGTTAATATGCTAATAGATACAACAAAAAATCAGTTGAACTGAGATATTAAGAACCCTACATAATATTCAGTCTGTTATTTTAATTGCCACATTTTGAAGAAAACTTCACACAACAGCAAAAGACTGGGTTTTTTGATTGAACATCTGAGTAAGGTCAGTGTATTTCTGTCAGAGCCTCTGCAATGATTCATCCATCTGTTGTCTCATTGCTTTCTTGTTCAGAGGTTTCTCCCTTGTATCTATTTTGATATTAAACCAAAAGCAAAAAGCAGCCCATTTCTTCGATTTTCCCAATCATGTTACGTTAATGAAGGATGATTTCAAAAGTTCTGATTCCTAAGTATTCATAATTTAGCATGGACTTCTATATACACTGATTAAATATACAAAACAAAACCACAGAATTTTCTATGTCAATTTCCATTCACTAGTTATTTGAGGAGTCAATTTGAGAAGTTACCTTTTAAGCAATTGGATTATATTCTCTTTTTGTTACATAAATCTGATCCATAAAACTCAAATTAAATGACTGATTTTCTCTCTGATCTGCTGGTACATTGGATTTCTATACCTTCATAACCTTTGAACACCACTTTCCAGAACATTCTCCTGGAGAAGCTGGCTGGTCATGGCTTGGTTTGGGATATGGTTGCTGGGTAAAATCTGGGTGGATGGCCAGGCACAGAGAGTGGTGATAAATGGTGTGGCCAATCCTACATGGTGTTCCCCAGGGCTCACAGTCCTGTTTAACATCTTTGTCGATGATCTGGATGAGGTGACCAAGTGCACCCTCCGTCAGTTTGTGGTTGACACCAAGTTAGCTGTGAGTGTTGATCTTTTGGGGCGTAGGAAGGCTCTGCAGAGGGATCTGGATGGGCTGGATCAGCAATAATCTGGCCAGCAGGACAGGAGCTGTGATTGTGCTTGGCACTGGTGAGGGCACACCTCAAGTGCTGTGTCCAGTTTCGGGCCCCTCACCAAAGGAAAGTCATTGAGGTGCTGGAGAGAAGAGTAACAGAGCTGGTGAAGGGTCTGCAGCACAAGTCTTAGGAGGAGTGTCTGAGGGAGCTGAGGGTAGCCTGGAGAAAACCAAGCTGAAGGGAGACCTTATTGCTCTCTGCAACTACCTGAGAGGAGGATGTAGAGAGGTGAGAGTCAGCCTCATCTTACAAGTGACAAGCAACAGGACAAGAGAAAATAACTTCAAACTGTACCAGAGAAGGTTTAGATTTGGATATTAGGAAGAAACATCTTTAAGAAAACGGTTGTCAAGTATTGGAACAGGCTGCCCAGGGAAGTGGTTGATTCACTGTTCCCAGAAGTGTTCAAAAGATGTGTTGATGTGTCACTCAGGGAAATGGTTTAGTGGTACACTTGGCAGCGCTGGGTTAATGGTAGTACTCAACAATCTTAAAGATCTTATCCAACTTGAATGATTTTACCAAACAAGAAACAACAAACCTTCATGAAATAAGAATTTTGCCCGAAAGAATTCTCTTTCAAGGAAGTAAAGTCTTTAATTCTTTACACATATTCCTTCTACATTTTAATTATAAATTTCCACTACCAGGAAATGTCCCCCCAGCTGTATTTATGTATGTCTATCTACATCTATATCTACATCTATCTGTAGGTATGTGTGTAAATACATATAAAATAATTCTTTTTATGGTGTGTCACCTACACATACTGCACAATCATTTATTTAATTATCAGTAAACTAAAATGTAATGCCATTTTACCACTAAAGACACAAAGTCCAATCTCAGGTAGGCTATAATGTTCTTAACACATATAAATCTTTGGAATTATGCTGTATGCAGAATTTTGTAAAATGAATGTCTAAAAAGTCAGTTTTAAACAAGTTTCCAATGTTTGGTACCTGTAATGAAATGCACTTCCCCTGCTCAAAGAGAGGCATGGTTTAGGCTGGAAGAAGACTTGCAGAGTATAACAGTGGATATTTCTGTGGTCTGCAGCCTCCTTTAAAACACTAATAACTATCAGATCATTTTTGTGGATGTTGCAAACTCTACCTGCAAATAGTTACATTTCAACATTTCTGATTTATAGATCATTTAATCATTGAAAAATACAAATCCTTGTTTTCTTCAGATCTGTAATTTTTAATACTGTTTTTTTCATTTCCTTATAAATACAGCACAGCAATATGTCCAGCACAATATATTTGAAGAGCACTATATATTTTTCATTGATTTTATATTACATTGGAGTTGTGTTTGGAGTTTTACAGTTGCTAAATTTGTTGATGTGAAAGGATCTGTTAGTTGTTTTCTAAAATGCAAAATCATGCTGTCATGCATATCCATGTATTAACTTGTATTAAACAAAGATGTATTAAATAACATGTATAAACAGAAGTCTGAGTTTCAGACTTTGAATTCATCAATCTACCTCATAATTTGAAAATCTGAATAATCCAATATTTAAAATGACAAATGTGTACTTTGATTATTCAGCATTAAAATCTGATTAAATTCATACTGGCAACCTACCATTTTGGCATAACTGCATGGACAATTCTGCAACCATGAAGGCAAGAGTTGTCTCTGTTACCCTGGGGGTAAGAAGGGAAATTCACAGAGGCACAAAATTGTTGAGCCTGGAAGAGACCTCTGGAGTTCATCTAGTCCCATCCTCTGCTCAAAGGAGGGTGAGGTAGAGCAGGTTGCCTGGAACCATATCAAATCAGGATTTCAATATCTCCAAGAACAGAGACTTCAAAACATCTTTCCTATATTTGAATTTATGCCCCTTGCCTCCTGTTCTTTCCCCTGATGCCACTGAGAAGGGTCTGGCTCCAAATTATCACCCCTGACCTACACATTGATACATGTGTATAAATCTTCTCCAGACTTTAACAATCCCATCTCTCTCTGCCTTTTCTTGTACAACAGATGTTCCAATCCCTTAGTCATATCTGTGTCATTCACTGAACCCACAGCATTGTCCCCATGTCTCTCCTGTACTGGGAATCCTAGGACTGGAAATAGCACTCCAGATGTGTCTCATGAGATCTGAGCAGAGGGGTGGGATCATCTCCCTAAAACTAATGGCAGCAATCTTCCTAAAGTAGTTAGGATGCCACTGGGTTGCTTTGCCACAAGAGAGCCTCATGGAACTATTCTTTTCCAAGTGCATTTGACTTTTTGACATCCTTTTCCAACTACTACCACCTCTACCATGGTCCTCCTTTCATTTCCCGTAGTAGAGAATAAAGCACTTGCCACTGAACACTGTCACTCAGTTTCTGACTCAAGCTTTTTGTGTTCTGCCTGCAGATCCAAGCCCATATAAGAGATCTGAGGCTTTTCCAAACTCTTGGGAGACAACTTGAGATACAATTTTCTTCCTTCTCTTGATACTTCTTTCAGAGCAGGAATTTCTTGCCCACCCTTACCTGGGAAAAGGTGGAGCCTTCCTTCTTCTAGCACCAGGAAAAAAAACCCACAGAGATTTCATATGGTAAATGCATAAGCAATGGATAAATATACTAAATTTAATGTCTTAAATCAAGTAGAATTTGCAGTTGCTTCAGTATGGAATTAATTTTGAAGCCTATGTAGGGGAGGTAGCTTGACACAGCTCATACCTTTTTGTCCACTGCTGTACCATTGACTTTGATCTATCATGTTTTGTCTTTCTCAAACCTGGTTTACCCCTATCTTACCCTTGAGGTCCTTTTTCCCAATCAACTTTGCCTACTGCCATTGCAGAAGTGAGGATATGCCATTACTGAATTACAGTGTAGGAGGTGCTGAAGTTCACAAAGTACGTGCCCTGAAGGCTACAAGGTCAGAAAGAGTTCCTGTGGTGTCCTAAATCCCATTGCCTTCCCATTTCCTGTTATGACATTTATAGTCCGAGTGAAACAACTAATGCAAGGGCACCTCACTATTTTGTTGGTAATTTTTAAAAGGCTTCAGTCTTCTCTGTGGAGCAAGAACATGCCTTCCCAGGACATTCTTAATGGGGGTGTAGGCAGCCCCATTGAAATTCCCCAGACTCAAAGAGACAGAATGGTTTAAATGCTGATGACTGCAACAAAACAGAGACACTTTATATTTCATCTGAATGTAGAATTCTCATAAGATTTGGAAAGACAATTCTAATTCTCAGCTAATTTGGAGAAAAAGTTTTGACAAAAAGCACTTGTCTCTGAAAGACAGTTGCTCCACAGCAATGCAAGAATACTGAATGTACTCATTGATCAATATTGTGAGATCAGTGTTTTGAACAATAAAACAGCGATCATGTACATTTTAAAACTTCCCTGTGCCAATTATGCACTTGAGGAGTAGGGAGTGGGAGATGTTAAGACATTCTGAAAGCTAAAAAGAAACCAAAAGCCTTCCTAAATAGAGCATCCACAAATATCCTGTCTGTACTGTAGAATACTAACCAATGTTGCCAGCATTCAGGGTCTCATAGTCTTATGATAGATAAATAATATCTATCATTTAGTCTTCCCCTCATCACTAGGATTCATGTTTGCTCCTGCAGAGACACATTTTCTTTGGTGTATTTTCACATTTGTCTATCAAACTCTGAGCTTATCTGCCAAAGAGACAATATGACTGTCAAGGATTAATGTGGGTCTTCATTATTCTAGGCAAGTCTCAAAACAGTACAGTACCTTGAAATGTAAATATGAATGTTTCCTTGTTGAAATATCAGATCAAAAGCTCTTCTTAAAAAGAAAATACCCTTGTCACAAGATGAAGAGAAAGAGAAAGACAGAAGAAAGTCATGTTCTTTCTCTGCAGTTTGGTCAGTTATGTTACACTGGGCTTTTTAACTTAACTTTGTGCAAAAGAAATGCACACTTTATGAATCACAGCCAAAAAATTAGTGAAAATACCATACTGCAGTCATTTTCTTTCCCTCATATTTTTGAATACATCACTATATGAGAGGGCATTTATTTTTATTCACTCAAATCAAACTAAGCCTCCCAGAATGGTGTTTATAGTGACTTTATCCCTCTCTACCACTACCAGTTGTTATAGCCAGATGGGGTCAGCCTCCTCTCCCAGGCAACCACTGACAGAACGAGAGGACACAGTCTCAAGCTGTGACAGGGGAAGTTTAGGTTAGACATCAGAAAAAAAATTTTCACTGAAAGAGTGATTGAGCCCTGGAATCATCTGCCCAGGGAGGTGGTGGAGTCACCGTCCCTGGAAGTGTTTAAAAAAAGAGTGGATGTGGCACTCAGTGCCATGGATTAGTTGATGAGGAGGTGTTAAGCCATAGATTGGACTTTGACACTGATCTCAAAGGTCTTTTCCAACCTAGTTCATTCTGTGATTCTGTGATTCCAAGTGTGATGTGGATTTATAAAGCAGTTTGTAAGAGGCAGTGTGAGCAAATAGTACATGTGTGTCCCTCCATTGAGTAAGTTTTGTTATCAGAAGAGATGCTATATTTTTTAGGTTTTAGTCACATACTTCTAATTGATAAAATTTTGTGTACAGAGAAGAATATAAAATCAGACTGTAAGGGATCTTCAGAGATTTCCTGGTCCAATACTATCCATGATCTATCTATCTATACTGCTCAGATAAGGTTGTTAATCTTTTTTTAATAAGCATTCTGAGATGGAGATTTCATACCCCATTAAAATACCTATTCTGGTTCTTGTCTAGCCTTACTGTAAGAACATTTCCCTGTATCTGAATCTTCCTGTCTATAACTAAAGGTCAGTTTTCCTTGTTCTATCCTGAGTATGAAAGAGCAGAAGAACTTTTCTTTTCCTTGCCGTGGATTTTTGTGTACTTGAATGCTGTCATAAAGTTTTCTCTAATCTAGTTTTCTTCAGCAAAAATAACTTATTCAATCTTCCTTCAGAGGGCACATATTCTAGCCCTTTTAATTATTTGTGGTTCTTGTTTGGCTCTTCCCAAGCTGATCCACTGTTTCCTAAACCTCTCCAGCTGGCATCTTGCCCATAACTAATGGAACAGGTCAATTATTCTCCATGTTGCTTGTGTTTGTAATACTACACTAAAATTTTGACTTTTCTCACTGTTGGGTTGGTGCATTTACTTACTTTTTGTTCATAAATTCCAGGCCCTGTTTTCAAGACCTGAGGCCCAGTCATTGTGCTTTTTATTATTCCTTTTCTGTCATTTAAATTCACTGAATTGTATCCTATTTATTTTGTGTCATTTCTTTAATTTGTTGAAGTTATTTTAAATTTTGATCCTCATTGCCAAAACATCTGAATCTATTCCAGCTTGACATGACCTAAAACACTGACTTTCACAGGTTTTTAGGGATGCACAGTTTATTCCCAAATGGTATGAGCAACAATTATAGTCTAAAATTGCTGATGCTGAAAAATCTCCATCTCCCTGGAAATATTTTGGAAGTTCACCAGCTGACTGAAAATTTTTAGAATAAACATAGCTTATAGATGCATCACATGAATCAGCCTAATGTAGTAGCCTAATTCAGAAACTCTTTCTGTTCCAAGAACTGATGGTAAGTCTATAAACTCAAGAGGTTTCAAAATTAGTAGTGCTGGTTATCCTAAAGAATGATTGTAATAGTAAGAGTAAATATAGAATCAAAAAGGTATGTACATATATATATATACATATATTTGTGGGGTTTTCAGGTATGTTTAAATAGAAGACTTTATGATTCACCTATATGACCCTGAAATTTGCTCTACATGTGACTGAGCTAGAGATCACAAAAATGTTGTTTTCTAAAGGCAATCTGTAGCTATACATGAATAAATTTCAAAGTGCACAATAAATTTTTGTAATTTTAAAAATCATATGCAAAATATTCCATTGTATTTGTTAGATATATTTGGGCTATTTCTGTTGAAAAATGGTAGAAGCTTTTAGTAGAAATATATTTGACATATTTATCCAGCTCTGTTGGCTGCTGACATTAGCGGCAATGTGGGTTCAACCAGCTTTAAAACCGATTGTAGGACAGGTAGTTTCCTGAGCTGCTGGAATCTGTCAGTGGGGCTGGAGGGCCAGATGGTAGGCTGGCAAAGTGAGAAATTCACTTCCAGTTTCTGAATGTCCCAAGGTAGTTCAAGTCTACATATCTGAACACAAATCTACTTCCAGGGAATTCTTAAATTATCTGCTTCCATAACCTACAGAAATTGGATTAGCAAGCAGCCAAGAGCATTGGTACTAGAATAGGTACAGAAAGAAGGAAGCTGACTGTAACTCACCAGTTAACTAAGGGTATGTAGGAGCCTAAGGTCAAGTCCTATCGCTCTAATTTTTCTAGAGAGTCTTCAGTATAAAATGCAGAAATTGTCCTAACAGCAAGAAAACAGAATGAGAGGTTTCTCCTTTGCTTCCTCCATCTGAAGAATCTTGCTTTCTCAGATCAACAGAGCTGGTCTCCTAGTCTGTCAAGCTTTTTAGACCACTAATCATGTCTCTGTCCTAAGAATTAAGTAGTGGTGGAAACCCCTTTAAACAGAGAGATGCCTGCAGTTCAAGTTTACCATTAAATATTAATCACGATTTAATTAGGCTGGCTCTACTCTTGCCTCCTTTTCAAACAATGGGCTTTTTTTTTGCCTTTACTTAAAGGCACCTAGAATCAGGAGAAGACTTGCTATGTTTGTTTCGGTTTTATTTTAAAATGAACCTCAGAGCTCCAGTGAGGTAATTGACCCCAAGGAGAGACAAATTTCAGAAGCAAATACATGCTGGGTTTGGCCGACATAATTTTCTTCATGTCTAGTATGGGCTGTGTCTTGGATTTGTGCTGAAAACAATGTTGATAACACAGGGATGTTTTTGTTACTGCTGAGCAGCACTTACACAATATCAAGGCCTTCTCTGCCCCTCACACCACCCCAGCAGCGAGGAGGCTGGGGGAGCAGAGTACTTTGGGAGGAGTGGAATCCTCCCTCAGATTTTGTTCTTAGAAAATCATCAGAGCTTCAGTGATGATTTGATTATAGACACTAAACCTAAACTGCGTCATCACAATCTAATTCAATTAAATGGAAAACAAAAAACCAGAAAGCTAAAGCTTTTTTTTTTTTTCAAGAGGGAACCTGCAGTTTGAGTATATGTTTTGAACCTTCAAGAATTTATAAAGTGCTTTAAGCTCCATCCTTCCTTCTCCTGCTTTCAGCTATAGGCTTCTATCTCTTACCTCTTCACCTCTTCATAGAAACTGGAGACACCATTTCTTGTGCCTCTAAGCTGGTAATTTATTTTGCTTTAAACTGGATCTGTAAAATGACACTACTAAAAAAAAGATATTTTTCTTGTTGTTAGAAGACTCATTGAAGTCAGCTGGGGTCATTGATTAGAGGCTTAGCTATAACATGGTACAGGGAATTTCTTTTGAGCTGAATATAAAACTTTGTGATGCTTGCAACTCATGTCAAGAGGAAAGCACATTGAGGCTTCATGTCTCCACAAAAGAAAAGCTATTTTATACAGAATATTGGGAATAAATAACAACCTAAAAGAACTAAGGAGAAAATAGAATGTACTGAAGACAGCTGAGCAACATCTGACAAACTGCAGTGAACCACGGAATGTTCATTCAAAACCCATTAAAAAATCAAGCAAGAAAGGAGTAGAGAATAGGTCCTACACCAAGAATGAGGAAGATAATCCAGTATGATGCTCCAACAAAGGAATATTTTATTTATTTTCAGCAATGGTGGTCTTTTTAAAGTATCGGTCTGTTACTGGGAATAAGGCTACAGAAATAGAAATACTGAATTTGAGGAGAAAATACAAGAGCACTGCATTCTGTAATCTCTCAACCTTGAAGAAACATAACAAGTGAAATTAATACTCTCCTAGTTATGGTTTAGCAAATCACTCATTCTGGGATTTATGATGCATAAACAAATTATAAGGCATAATCATCCATTGTCAAGCTTTTAGATCAAGGTTTAAAGGAGAGACAAGCTTCAGCAGATATAGTTAAACAAGTCCCTAAGCCACAAAACTGAACATAAACTCTAAAATTTGCCTACTCAAGATCCTGACCAGAATTCTATGTCATGAACCCATCTTTAATTGAAATTGATCTCAACAAGGGTGTAAGGAGGAAAGGACATGGAAGGCCAATGTGGCTAATTAAGGGGTACAAAGAAATAAATCACTAGCACAAAATGCTCATAAACCAAAATCTGCTCAGTGGGAAAAGGAGAAAGTGTGACTACATTGAAGATTTAAGCAATCTTCAGAACAGACAAGTAAAAAATAATCTCTTAAAAGGGACAGGCTAAACAATATTTCAAAATTTTAAAACATGTTGGCTATGATTACTGTCCTCTGGGACAATGGTTTAAAGCCCATTATCCTGCATTTGTTTGAAGTTAAAAAACATTTTCTAAATAATGTGAGTTTTTGTTTGTGCCTGTTGATTTGTTTTTCAGTATTTTAGATTCCAGGCTTCTGGAGCTATTAGGCCTTTTTCTGACCACTTTTCAGCTAGTCACACAAGAGGTTAAAGGTGAGAGGAATACCTAGCTCTCTACCCCACTGTATTTCTGAGCATGCACTGGTATCTAATTTTGATCCTTTGAGAAAACTGACTGACTAGGAATATGCCAAGTGAAGCTGGGGAACTCCAAACTGCAAGATTTCTAGGCTGGTTTTTTTTTGATATGAACTTCGACAGTCTACACTTGAGTTATACAGCAAGGATATAAAATGTAATTTGTAGTGTTAAACACAGAGTTTGGTTTTAAAATAGTGAGCATCAAATGCTCGCTGTCAGTTGCTCAGGGATATGTAGCAAAAAACATCAGAGCTAGTGAATATATTGAGATAAGAAAACACTGAGTAATGTCAAGGTTTTCAGACATGAATATATATCTGTCTCACTGTTCAATGTCTAAATTCCCCAGGAACTCCTATAATCTCTCAGATCATTCTTTTCAGCCTAGTTCAGTAAACCTTAGATGTCTAAAAAGGACTTTGAAGCAGTTACTTTATCAAATTATTTTTATTTAATGATAGCTGACCGTATAATGTGTTTCACAGGATAATTCAAAGCAGTTCACTAGCAATAATGATAGATTAAGCATGTGCTAAACTGTAATGATGTGTGTTGGATATTGTGCCAGCATTGAATAGTCAAGCTCTAACTGCTCTTCCTCTTAAACCATGCTTTCTTTTTAATGTATTGAAAAAGCCTGCTACGAAGTAGTCTAGTTTAGTCAAAGTTAACATTTTTCTATGAAATCATCTGTTAGTCAAATTTCCATTTTTACCTCATGCATACGCCAGACATGCTGATCATCCATTCCTTTATTTTCTAAAATAAAATTCTTTTTAAAACTAAGGTTTTAGGCCAGAATGCCAGAAATGGCAGATCTTCCATTTCTTCAGAAAAACCACCTTATTTACAGACATTGTATTTTTGTATATGCAGATCACTTTTTTAAATGTATGGGCTATTTCTTTACTTTTTCTAATTCCTGTTTTTATGATTTTTAACTTCAGTAATTTATTTCATTAAGGATAGGTGAGAGAAACATTATAGAAATTAGTTGAAAATGTCCATACCATAGTTTTCTACATATTCTCAGATTTTTTCCAATGTCATCCTTTAGTAATAGTTATTGCTGTGAGATTTTAATATCTTTGGCAGTCACACTGTATTTCTTCTACAAGGCAGCACTGACAGTATTCCTGTAAGGAAATACAGACAAGACCTTTCATAGACACAGCTCCTCTGTTCTCACTTATGTCTCTCTATACACATGAGGACATCTGAGAGACCTAAGCAGGATATAAATGGGGCATTTACAGACAATCTTTCACAGAGTAACTTCAACAATTTTACAATATAGCTATATAGAAAGGAAATCCTTCTCAAAGCAGACAGCGCATATTGAAAATACAATAGGATCAAATTACAATATTATGGAACAAACCCCAATGTGCTATTGAATACAAATAACCCAGAACAAGAATCACTAGAAGCTGGGAGATTATGTGTGAGAAGTATCATTATAAGCTTGTTGTATGCTAATACTCTTCCTGGGCTGCCAGCAGCTGAGGAGGAGCAGCACAGCTGGGGACCTTGCCTCAGCACTGCTGTTTTGCTCCCACTGCGCTGAGCAGACCCCGGCTGTGGCACTCAGCCACAAATACATAACGTAGCGTAGAGGTGATGTGAGGTCACTTTATTACAGACAACCCTGCTGCTTCCTGCAAGGATCAGCTCTGGAACTTCAGAAAATCCATGAGCTCTGTTGACAGAGTTAGATGATCCATCAGTGCTAGCTGTATCCAAGGAGGGACCAGCTGTAATCCGGTGAGATCAGAATGCCATCCTAAAGCAATTTGCTACTGATAAAATTTCACTCATGTAATTCATTCTGTTGGCTTTTCTGGGGTGTCTGGATGTAAAAGAAAACAGAATTTGATTCTTGCTTGAATGTTGTGAGCTGGGTTCCACATCTGTGCTCTTTGAGATAGCGCACCACAAAAGACAAGCACAAAGTCAAAGTTCTACACACCAGAGAATTATTACAATCGCACAAATGGATTTTACCCTAAGGAGAGCTGATGTATTATGAATGGATAAGATGTGCCAGGCTAGAGATTAAAAAAATAGAGGTACTTGCATAACAATACCTTTTAAGTATGAAAAAGCCCAGGAAAATTAAACGGGAAAGATAGTGGTAATCTTTCTCTTTTGTTTCCATTAAACATACACTTAGCCACTTTGCCAACTAAAAAGTTACAAACAGCATAGCATGTGTCAGCAAATGTTGGCTAGTTCTCAGAAAATGTCAGATATTTACTAAGTTTGTATTATATACCCTGCTTCTGAAAACATCAAAGAAAGCAAATGTATATATATTGATGGTATTGATTTTTTGGAGTATTTTTGGGGGTTTTTTTTTCAGGGNTTTTTTTTTTTTTTGGTCGTTGTTGCTGTTGTGGAGTTCTTTTGTTTTATTTTTAAATTATATGGGCATAATTCCCCTCCACATACTTCTCAGGGTTACCTTTAATTCACTCTGTTAATGACACACTTTGAGGAAGTACACCCCAAAACAAACAGCAGAGAACTGGTTATTTTTAACTCCAGTTTGAACAGCATCTGTTTCTTGAGATGAAAATCTGCAGGGCTAAATCATTGTGTCTACTGATAAGCCAAGCAGATATCCAAATAATAGAAAAAATCAGAGTTTTTCAGGCATGTAATTTTCCTAATATTTACCCAACTATTCATTCTGCACCCGTCTTATTTTCTTTTCCATGCATTTAATTCTTTTTTTTTAAGGGAGAATTTTTCATTGTAGACAATGCCTTACCTTCAGGGAACTGGCAGATCACAGAACCTGTCAAATCTGTCATCAATTACAGATATATTTAAATTTTTACAACACATTCATAATATTGACCATTTTCCTCACCTTCTTATAGTGAAAGTGATCTCACGATTCAGGATTAATGCAAGTTAACTACAGGCAACAAAGAGAATGATGCAAATATCTCAGATGTTGATACTTCTATATTTGTTCTGGGTAATTCTGCATTTAGGTTTGCTCAGCTACCATTTTTTTTCTATCAATTAACTTTTTTGGTAAACTGATAAATAAAACCTAGACAAAATACTGAGAAGAACAAACTGCAAATTCTTATACCAATATTAAAAATAGCAGTAAACTAATAAGGAAGTAAGACCAGGAAATACCTTATAACCTATCAAAACAATTTTTAGCCCCCATTTACTAACAATGGAATTTCAAGGAACAAGTTACCAGACTTGGGGTAAGCTGTACACATTTTGCATTTTTAAGAATTAATTGATGTAAAATCATCACAGTCTATTAAGTTGGTTTATTAATGATAAGACATCCACTTATCTTGTACAATATTTTGTCTTGCATGCTAATTAAAATTGTCTGAAATAGCAGACTTCACCACATCTAAGAAGTAGAATAGCCTTGCAGTAAACAAGAATGTCTAATGCTATTTTATCAACTATACCTGGCCAAATTAAAAATGTGAGTCACAGTGGAAGGAAAAAGTTAGGAGAAAGAGATATTTGCTGTAAGTAGTTTAGAATCTTATTTTAAAAATATAAAAGTAAAATTAAACCTGATTGCAAAGATTAAATTTGTGTTCAATTATATTTAATTTTCAACTTGTAGCACTTTAACTCAAATATGCAAATCTCACAAACAGACTTATATAAAAGGTAAATCTTTTAAACATAAAAAATTAACAGAAGAAAAGGGGAAATCTTACATTAGTGTCTCTGGATTAAACTGAAGGGTTTCTGCACAGGATAGAAAAACAAGATATTTCTAAAATAGATTCAGAGGTACATTCTCTTCCATATTTTAATTTAGTAAGAATTGGCTTGGTAACATTAGAAAGTTCCACCTTTATTTTTGAGAATGATCTGAGTTACATGTGTCAAGTTCAGGCTGGGGTCTAATGACTACAGTTCATAAAGTTCCAGAAAGCAGGCACACAACAAACCTTAATTCTTACTTGGCACGTATTCAAGCTTTATACTAGGGTGAAACCTTGGTGCCTACCTTTAAGGAATTGAAAGACAATAAAGTTCAAAACACAGGTTCTTCAAGTTCCTTCTGTGGCCAGGGAAGGCTTCCAGAGACATGTCTGTAAGATTTCAGTTCTCTAGAGCCTTGCCTGCCCTGCTTTCTCTCTCCACTCTGACCCTAGAACAATAACAATCCTGACTTGGATGTTCCAGTTCAGCACCTAAATTATTTTGCCATGCCATAGATAAAGCATATGCCAAGAGGAGGCCCTGTATTAAATAGAATCTGGTATCTGTGTTCTATCTTTAGAAGCATATAGCTTAACTAATTTTGCCACACTTTGAATGCTTCCTGCAGGTGTCCGGCATTCAGTGTGGAGCCAAAGGACTTGCTGACCTATTTGCCCAGAGAACCTCCTTTTATTCCTTCCAAAATTGTGACTGTGTAAGCAATGAGCCATTCAATTTCTGATTACAGACAATGCTAGTGTTATTAACTTTTAAGGCAAACAGAAATCAGGAGATTTTCATGATAAAGAACTCTTCCAATTGCTATGCATGCTCCAGGTTCTTACTCTTATTTCTCAAATGGCAAGTGCCTACTTGGCCTCCAGGGTCACACAGCTTTCCCAGGGTTTTTCTGCTGACAGTTCGTGAAGCTGGTTCATAGCTAAAAATTTGTGGGCATGGCAACCACAAAATGATGGGGTTTTCAAGTTTGGGTCAAGTGGCTGGTATGCCAGCAGGGCTGCCACGTTGGAATTCCAGCCGGTAGGATTGAATTTAACTATCACCAAACTTGCAGTGATTTTCTTGCACCATGAATATTCACAGGAAATAATGAGATCAATATAGATACTTGTTCTGGAAGGTGTTACTGGTTTCTGTGAATGGGTCAACAGACAATAGCAAACTCAGTTTAAACAAAACGTCTAGTTCAGCCTTCTTTACAGATTGACAGCTATAAAAATTAACAAGAAAACTCCTAAAAAACTTAGCCAAATATCAGAGCCAGGATAAAAATGAGCTACACTTTGTGAGAAGTTTCTGTCTGACTGGGTGCAACTGAGGAGGCCTGAAGACTCTTGGAAGAATGCACACCCATGAGGAGAAAATGGGTAAAAAGCAGCCATGCATCTGGTTCAAAGAAGGGTGCTCTATGGGTGCAAAACTGACTGAGAAGATGACCAGAGAATCTAAAAGAAAGGTCCTTTCCCTCTTGTACTGAGGGAAAACAGGCTTTGTGTGTAGGACACAGAAAAATCCCACTTTTATCATTCATTTATTCTCAAACTGAAGACAGCCATGGGAGCTTCTGTCTACTATCAGCTCAAAAAAGTAATGAATAATGGAAATCACACAACTCTCACTAGGTTGTCTAGGAAATAATTCGGTGAAAGTATGTGATTTTCAGTCACTGGAAAAGGCAAATTATTTATCATATACTATCAAACGTGCTACAGTCTGAACCTTATTTTTTGAAATATAATTCTGCTGAAGGGGAGAATTACAAGGGTTGTTTTTAATCATACTAAATGACGTTATCCTAATTATAAAGTTAGATCACTTGAGATCAGATATTTTTTCCTCCAACAGAAGCATCTTAACTATCAACAACTTTTAACTGCTATTTTCACATGCTACTTACATATTCACAGAGGATCTGAAAAGTAATTTTTCTGTGTATCAGTACAAATGGAGGATAGGACCAGTTCCTAGATGGATAAGTCTAAAATAAATCTACATTGGTGATATGTTCAAAGTTTTGTCAGGTTGCATCTCTGTCAGCAAAGTAAAAATGTCCAGGTTCATTTTCCAGTCCCAAACAGAACTGACAGGACTAGGCTTCCTTAGTATAGTTAAGCTGACTGCAGGGCAGGAGGATTCTTTATTCATAGTCTCTACTGGGAATATTTCTTTGCCTGTGCTACCTGCTGAACAATTCCCCAGAATTTTTTAGCAGTGGAATTTTTTAGCAAAAAACAGTTCCAGAACAATTTTAACCATTTTGAATTGTGGACATTGAAGTCCCAGTGGACTGGACTCAGACATTGGCATAGATAACTGTCTGAATAGTTTTTGTCATGGAGAGCTTAGGTGAGATCTTTCTTTAATTTTTTAACCAACAGATTGTTTTTCTAAGCCTGTATCCCAATGTATAGAAGAGCTTTTATTTTCAAATGAAACGGAGTAATGTTGGGTCTGAAATATGTCTGCCATCAGCATGCTGGAAACCTTTCAAATTCTTCTCAAGTAGAAACAGGTTGTAAGCTTCCCAGGAGTTGATGGCACTCTTTTTTAATCTTCATCTGTACTCTATCCATGTATCTATAACCCAGGAAACATTATTGCCTCCTGTGTTATTGCCTAACACAGAAACTCTGTGGGCTGTGAATTTTTGCTGTCAGCTCAATACATAATCACTTTGGATTCCTTGCCCTTTTTGTGTTTAGACCTCTGTTGCTTCTTTTATGCATAATCACTCACAAAATAAAAAGAAAATCAGGGGGTATATATTCTTATTCACTCCAGAAAATATAAGCTTGTCACTTGCACCCATGCAAGTATGCTCATTTTTTTTAAGGTTCTATTGGCTAATCCTTAAGGGAGGATGAAGGGAGGGAAAAGTAAATCTTAGTGTGCTAAATGTAGTATGCACACCCTTCTATGCCTAGAGCTATCTGTTTTATGTTGAAGGTGTGACTCAACTCTGATACCTTTCTAGAAGTGAAGAATTATTGAGGATTTTACTGAGTGATTTCTTTCCCTTAAGGCATCCTCTATCAATTTTATCACCTGACCTTTTATATCCCAGAAGGAAATACATTACTGGAATCAGCACCTTCTCCATCTTGCCAGTACTTGATAAGGTAAGACCTCCCATGGTTGATTTATCTAGCTCACATCTTTGTAAGAAGTTATAATCCTTCAAAGAATTTGATAACAGTCCTTTGTTTCCTGGGAGCAATATAAATGTGAGAAATACATGGATTAACACAGATTATAGTACTCCTTCCTTATAGTTGAAGCTATGGACTAAATAATTTTTTTTAAGTTGCTCCCTAGGAACTTTGTGCCATCTCTTGTGTCACTGAAGAAAAATTTCCAGAATGCTTGGATAGGAACCAAAAAAAATTGGCTTTAAGTCAGAACATTGAGAATGTTTCCTGATTTTTTAAAGAAATATATTTATAAATGTCAATTCCTTGTGCTTTACTAGACCCACTGACACATTCCTGACAATTCTAGTTTCTGGTATTGAACAAGCCTTGAGGCTATGAGCAACTGGAAGAATTTAAAATGGCCCTAAGTTATCTCGTGCTCTCAGAACTTTGCTGAACTACTCTGTAACAGAAATCTGTGAGTTATAGCAGTTGGTCTGTCTAGTCATGCTCAGGCATCGATGGAAATATTCATGTGATGCCACACTGCACACCTTCCTTCAAACAAAAATGATTCTCTGTGTTTCATTCAGAATTACATCAAACTTCCAGGGACCTCTAACTGACAGAAGCTGTACACATTCAGACTATACTTGGGCTTATATTAGTGAATTGAAATACAGTTTGGACATAGTGTCCTGATTGAAGAGTAAAATAGTCAAGTAGTATCAATGCAATTTCTGGAGAATTGTGTCCAGAATACTAATTTATTAGTATAGGCATAGCCTCACTTTCATGATAAATACCGCTTGTTTACACAGATGGAAGCTCCCACAAAGGGCTGTGAGCTGCTGGCGATGGTACTTGGCTGCCTGCCTTGAAGCACAGTGGTTTTCTGTACCAGCACTTATGATGTCTTACATTTAAACATCACCCCTGGGAGCACCTGACCTAGACACAGCTAAGTGACTCCTCCGTGTTCCAAGGAGCCAAACTGAGATCAGGAGAAAACTTAATAGGTGCTGATGAAGAGCAGCATCTGTTCAAGCCTTTGCAGCAGCCTCCCTTGTGTGTAACCCTCAACAGGTATCCCTCAACAGGGAATGGAGGCTTTGATTAACAGCTGAAATAACACAGCACACACAGTCATAGCTCTGCTGTGATCCACTACTCGAAGGAAAGAATTTACTTTCAGAAGCAAAGAATACATTGAAATGCTCAGTCTTGTGTATGCATTTTTTTTTTAATGGGCCATATTACCACACTGGTCACAGTCCTGTAGTTCTGAGATGTGAAGGTCTGGTGTATAAAATACAAGGTTTGAAACTGGGAGACATGACTTTGATTTCCAACAGTGTGAGAGACTCTGGGTCATTAGATAGATCTGCACATCTCTATTTTCCTGTTTGCCCTCCCATATTTTTCTTTTGTGTCTGTTCCCATGATAACTTCTTCAGAGATGACTAGTTTTCTTTTAATTCTGGTTCTTTAGGTTTTCTAGGCTACTGTGGTTTTCTTTTAAGTGCTGCATTTTGGAATAAGAACAAGGCAGTTTGTTCTAATTTTCAAGGGCTATGATTTATTACCTGCACTGCTTAATTTCATTTAACTGAAAACTCAGTCCAAACACAATGCATATAGTACTTGTCACAGAAAACATCAAAGGCACTTCTCTTCCAAGTAAAAACCATCCTAAGTAAATAAACAGTATGTATTCCAGCAGGAAATAAATATTGACATAGCAACCTGTCATATGGATGACAGGACCTGCAGCTGGAATCGACAGGAGAGGCAGCCAGCAGCTCCCTGCTTACTTCTCAGGTCATTGTAGGCCATGGCTCAACCATTATCAACACAAGATCTGAGTGCTGCTGGGTCACCTGGCAGTACTAGCTGTACACAGATGAAAAATAAGGACATGAATGCAGTTCTGATGGTTCTGTGATTCTATGTAGTGGGTTATTTATTAATGTTTTATGCTAACTCTGAAAAATTGATGATTCCTGACCTAACTTAAAACTTCTCAAAAAATTACGAGCACATTTGAAGCAGAAATGTTTTTACATCTTGAGCTTTTCACATCAGGTGACAGAAGATTTTTATCATGTCCAGTTCTGAAAGCAGATTTACCATTGTGTCGAGCCAAAAAAAGAAGGAAATATAAAGAAGGTGAAAATTCAGATGGGCTTCTTGGGGAACTCTAGAGATATTGCCTAAACATCTAGGGCTGGAGTTAGCCAAGCCAGATATTAGCTGGAGCTGAAACTAGTGAAATCCATGAATGCAAATAAGAGTTTCTTAATGTATAGCAAAAGGAAAACTAAGAAAAATTTAGGTTTGCTGCTCAGTGTGCTCATCTAATGGCAAAGAACACAGAAAAGGCAAAAGTATCCAATTACATTTTTCTCATAGTCTTTTCTGGCAAGGTCTGCTCTCAGGTCTTTTGTGTCTAGTTGGAGAGAGTGTGAAAATGACACTATTTACACCAGAGGAAGATACAGCTGAGGAAGTCTTACACAAATTCAATTATTTGGGAATGGGATGAATCCAGTGATACTAAAGGAACCAGCTAATTTCATTGACATTGACTGGAAAATTTAATTTCTCTATCATCTTAAAAAAGTCGCGACAATCAAGGAGGATTTCTGCTGACTGTAAAAATAAAAAATGTTACACCCATCTTCAAGCAGAGCAGCAAAGAAGATGCAGGGACAAATCCACAAGCCAGGAACCTGGCATGGCTCATGTCAGCAGAGGTAAACACTTCTCTTGGAAAATGTGTGGTGTCCTGAAAACTGTATGTTGGAAATGGCTCCTGCCCTAGTTTAACCTCCAAACCCTGCTCAGGCACTGCAAAGGTTTTGCTTAGTTTACTGTATAGATACAGCCAGTACCAGTGGAGAGGCCATCAAAAGACCCAAAGCTGAGAGCAAAGTAGTGTTGATGTATCTAGCCTGTGATCCACTCACTCAGGACCAGAGAACAGCCCCTGGCCCTGTTTAAATAAATTACAGATGCATTCATTGCTTCACTTGTTAAACACATGCATAGGAGCTGCAGAGGCAAGCCCATTGACAAGCAGGCTGTAAATGCTCTACTCATATGAGATCAACTTCTACCCTAAGCAGCAGAACTTCCCTCAAACTGGTTAACAACAATTTAGCAGAACCTGTGGAGCAGAGGCAAACAACTGAAAGGTGCAACCTTTGATCTGTGGTACATCCCTGCGTGTGATATATTTTCCATATGTCTGTTCAAACCATTAATTCTAAAATGAAAATGCGATTATTTGAGTACTGCAGTTTTGAGTACTTAGTTAATCTTTAATAACTCATGTTTGATTTGTTTATTAAATGCTAAAAAATGTTTGCTTTAAAATAAAAGTACAAACAGAAATCAGCAGAAATAACTAAGTTTTTCAAAAATTATATAAATTCTGATAAAAAGTGAAACTTCCTCAACATTCAATTTTTGTATTTTTGCTGAAATGCAAATGATTTTTTAATTTTATTTTTTTAACTGAGTATGAATGACTTTCCAGCAAAACATTATTCAGAGCAAAGCTAAAATTTAGATTAAAAAACTGGTCACCAGGAGAGCTGTAGGATAATAATTTAGTATATAGCAACAGAAAATGCTGCATCTTGTAGACCAGCAAAGAAGCTGTTTTTCTTAGGGCACTGAGAACAACAATATTTAAAGAAAAGAAATAATCAATATGTAGGAAATGCACATCCTCAACTATAAACAGAAAGAAGAAGTATTGGAAGTCACAAGTAGTACAGTTCAATACTACTTCAATGAAGTACAACCCAACATTGTAATGCTGCTTGCAATGGCATTGATAGCAAAAGGAAGCATTTGGCCTCTAGGTAAAGCACGTTCCCTCTTAACTGTACTCCTTTCCACAGAGTGGAGAAATATTATCTGACTACTCTGTCTCTAGCAGAGTGAGGGAACAGTTTCTGGGTAATGAATTAAATACTAGTTTCCTAGGAGATGGATTGATGTACAGGAGGCGGTGTGAGCCCTTTTTCTTTCTGTGCAGTATGCTCTCAGCCTACAATATCAAGCTCTGTCAATGGGTCTAGGAGGAGAAAACTTTTTCTTTGCAAATATCTTGAATTACTGAAGAGCAATTTAGGACAGTTTCCAGGTAACTTATATTTCCAGTCTCTCATATTCTCTGTAGAAGGAGAGCTGAGTAAGACCGAATTACAGACTTTAAGAACATATTATTACTACAATTCTGCGAGGTTGTTTTGCCTACCACACAGGTACATATTTGGCGGTGTTAAACAGCATATCTGAGTTGAAATTTTTATGTTCTTGTTGCCTGATAGCCCCTAAAATCAAGAGCCAAACATGATTAAGATGATAAAATGCACACGTGATACAGGGCTTCAACACTTTTATAAGTTCAGCAAAGAAGAGTAATTGACAAGAATCGCCAATCAGAAGTACAGTTAATGAAATAATTCCCCTCTTGGTCAGCCCCCTACTGAAGCCTCCCCCTTGCTTCTAGCCCTAAATTTTTTATGTCTAAATAAATGGGAGAGGGAAACAGCCTTGGTTCACTGAAGAAGATTAGAAAAGGATTCCAATAATTTGTTTGTTTAACAGGGTAGAAAAAGTACTGGAGTTAGCTAAGAAACTATATAATTACACAATAATAGTCTACAGAGCTAAAAATATATTAAAAATATATAAAAAGCAAAAATTTTTGCATCATTCTGATGTGCACATTTTTTCATCTTTAACCGAAAGTGAAGCCTGTTTTCTTAATTATTCACAGATGTTGCAATCTTATATTCAAGATGGAATATACTTTTCTTAAATTTTTTTGAAGATAATAATGTAACTTGAAAAACACTCAGTTCAGCTCTAATCATCCATGTTTACTGGGATTTTGTGACAACAGGAGATATATCGTTTATCTGGGTATAATTGGCTTACTTATAGTAAGTTGGATTTGTGAAGAAAAGGAATTTAGCTCATTCTAAGGCGCATTTTATTACATTATTAGTGGATTCCACATTGTGTTAATTTATGGGCAATAGGATTTCCACAGGAAAACCACTCACCACATTTTTACAAAGGCCTTCAAAACCTGCAACGTGCTCTTTACACTTCCAACAGTGTTACTGGTGGGACGCACCAATCTGTGTAATTATACCATACTCTTGTATTTTCCCTCCTAATTGTCCTTTCTCCCTGTATATACATATTAGACACCTTCAGTAAACTTTAACAACAAAGTAAAAAATAATTTGGGGTGCATTTACAACAGCTTGTTTCCAAGTGTAGATTCTCCATCTCATGATCCAGCTCAGTCTTTTTCTCTGGGAAGAACAATGGAAAGTGAAGAAGCGGTTTATAAGTCCTGTAAAAAATACATAAATATTTACACAGGCTATAAATCAACTCTAATTAGGTAATTGTAGATTTGAGTAGATATATTGAAGCCAGAATCATTTGTGGAGTTTTTTAAACAAATTGAAAGACTAAGCAAATTTACAGAAAGGAAACACAACGGCTAAAGGAAGGGACAGATTTCTCATGTTCTGACATTTAGTTTGGACTTAGTGGACTCAGTCTGGGTATTGTCAATGCACCAGTATCAGGATTTATGTAACTTCCTTTAGGTTACACAAATTTAGGTGTTAAACTTGCCATCCTTTACCCCCTTCATTTATAGCACCTAAAATTTATGTTTTTGCAGACATTCACACCAAGGAAATTCTGTGAACTCAGTTTGTAGATGAGTAACTAGAAGATGAGGTTAATGATGACAGAGTTTTCTACAGGTGTTTGCAAGCAACAGACTATGATGTGGATAAACATACAGAATCCTCATAAAGTTGAAAATTCTAAGGGTTCAGCTGTGCTTCACAAGAAATGGTTTTCACACCTAAAGTTTTGAAGAAGTCAGAAGAAAAAATGATTAAAGAACAGTGAAAACCACCTGAGAAGGTCTAAACATTTAAACAGGCAGCAAACTTGGAAGGAAAAAAGTGAATCATGCTTTTACAAATTATACTTTTCCAGACTCTGCTCATGCTTTGCCATGAGATATTTAGATCTTTAGTTGAATATCTTGGTTAATCTGATCCAGCTGAAATTAAACTGAGACAAGGATGCCTTGTTTGCAAGCTTTTCTATATCAGTAAATGAAAAACGTGCAGCCAATACAGTTACATTTTAGAAGAGGAAAGAATGAAAACTATCACAGACTCAGTCTTGTTTATAGTCTTGAATACCACAGAAGTGGATTATTTATCTTCACAATCACTGGAAGAATTGCAGAGACTGAGACATCCTCATCCCCAAAGCCTTCCTGGAAAAAATGTAAAGGTGCAGGTATGCTACAGTCTCCCAGCCCATGATCATGACTCAAAGCATATTAAGCACTGCCTCACATTTTCAACTTCACAGGAAAAAAAGTCTTTCTCTTTTTCAGGGTTGGCACCTCAATGTGTAACAATATTGTGGGAGATTATAACAGTGTTTTTTTAATAATATGACTCTGAGCTGGCAGTTTGCTTATAAACACAAGGAAAAGCAAGGAAAGTTCTTGTGTTGATGGGTTTCTATCTGATGGCCCTAATCAACAGTGATGTGTGTATTGTCACACATCTGAGCCCATTCAGGCCCCTGCCAGCCCCAGTGTGGTGCTGCACAATAGGTGGGTGAGTCTGTGTGGGCTTAGTCACAGGTCTAACTCTTCCACACTTGCCTTTACCAGTAGCAAAGATGATACCTAAGTGACTTCCTCCTTCACCTCTCCATAGATAATAGGCTCCTCCTGCAAAGCATGCACACATCTTTACAGTAGGAAAGGCAGAACTATAATTATCTGAGGCTCAAATACTGTCAAGTGGCAAAGGGAAGAGAAAAATCTGCCCATAATAATAAGTATTGGTATTTTCTCTCAGGCATGAGAACTGAAGGTAGATTTGACTTCTAAAATGCAAGGTGACTTGACTGAGATGAAAAAATATGGGTTTAATTCCCTAAAAGGCTCATCTGCTATTCAGGCTAGGCTAATTTCTGTAGAATAGTGTTGATCTTTATGCAGAAATTTTAACATTTCCTTTTCTTTTTGACATTTTGGGGCATTTTATTTTCTTCTTTTTTTCAAGCAGCATTGTTGGCTTACAGTGTTTAGCAGAGTAAAAAACTGAGTCAGCCACTGTCTAATAAGATACTGGGTAACAATAATATTCTTTAATGCACAGGCAGTCAAGGTAAGACTTACAGGAACATGAAACTGACAGTAAGAGAGGAAAAGAGAAAGCAATGACCAATATTTGGGGAGCAGGAGACCACTAAAGGTTCCAGTTTTAGTCATTCTGTAGCACAGGCAACTTCTTTTATTTATATATTTATTTATTGGCCCAGCATATCTTACAGCCTGAACAATCAAGTCCTTCACACTGATTTGATGTTGAGTTTCAGACTTCTCTTTAACAATGTCCTTAGTAAATATACATTTAATGTATGCAGCAGCAAGGTGCAGAAGAGAAACAAATCAGTGCAGTCCATGGTGGCATAACAGTGCAGTTTGGCCCCATAGACTGAAAGATCTTGGAGAACGAGACTAATGAGGAGCAGCTGAGGGAGCTGGGGTGGTTTAGTCCAGACAAAAGGAGGTTCATGAGGGATGTTACTGCTCTTTACAACTAACTGAAAGGACACTGTAGACTGGTGAGAGCTAGTTTCTTCTCCCAGGTAACAAGTGATAGGACAAGAGGAAACGGCCTCACCTTGCGCCAGGGGATGTTTCGATCTGATATTAGAAAAAATTCTTCACTGAAAGGGTGAGGAGCATTGGAACAGGCTGCCCAGGGAAGTGGTGGAATCTCCATCCCCGGAAGTGTTCAAAAAACATGTAGATGTGGTGCTTGGGACATGGTGAAGTGGTGGACTTGGCAGTGCTGGATTAATGGCTGGGTTTGATTATCTTGGAGGTCTCCTCAAACCTGAACAATCCTATGATTCTATAAAAAATGTATAAGAAATTCTGTATTTTTCTTTTGAAATTGAATGCCAGTATGACTTCAATTTCTGATATGCAAAACATGTTTTTCTATCACAAGAAACCTTGCCATAATAAGAGAAATTGTTGCAAAGCTCTGCATGTTGCAGTCCAAAGTAATGTATAGCAACATACAAGCTCATTGAATGAATGAGAAAAATATTCCTGCAACGGTTCATTGAAAATAGGAGGAAATTAAGCTCTTCCCTGTTATCTAACTGAAATATTTTATTAAGCTAGGAAAAAGAAAAAGAATGCAGGCATGGAATAAACTATCAAGGCAGCATTAAAATCTTTAAATGCCATGTGAAAATATACATGCTAAACAGAATATTAAAACACACCTTAAGAAACAAAATAGCAAGAGATGAACAATGACATGGACACAAATGCTTTTGATGCTTTGTGAACTTTCCTCATGACAAAACACTTCTCTTTTGTTCTCTGTAAACTTAACTTTAAAATGGAAATCTCAAGAGGTCATCTCTTAGAATAGTAGCAACAGATTATAGAAAATCTTTGAGTGAAGATGACCTGAGAAGTGTTCTCAGTACCATGAACAGGGCTAGACAGAATGCAGTGTCAGTATGTCTGAGAAACGGCATAAAGAGCAGAGTCAGTTTGTTAAGAACAGGAGAAACTTTAATAAAAGACCAAATTGCTATTAGGGACACAGTCTATCCAAGGAAAAATAAATCTCTTGATGAAACTTAAAATAAAAATGGGTAAGTTTTAAAAATTACTATCTCAAAGCCAATGTGCCAAAAAGTGTGTCATTTTGAGATGATTCATCTGGTAGTGAAGTTACAGAACGCTGTCCTCAAACAAAGCATAGTGTATAGGACAAACCAAACAAAATTCAAACAAGTGACAGAAAAAAAAACCCACTGAGTTAATTAGACCTTATTTAAACAGATCAGAGATGATTCAGGGCATGAATATAAATGGTAACAAAGTTTTCTGTTATGCTAAGTTAATTAGAAAAAATAAAATGATTGCTGAAATGGAGATAGTTTCAAAGAGGACTTGATTGAAGAAAAGCATGTCACAAATGGTATGGAAAAACTGGAAAGGGAAATACTCCATTTTTACACTGTATGAGCAACAAGCCAAATAACATAAAATTATTTAGGAACACTTTTAAAGGTAGCAAAGGAAGAGCACTGTAACAAACTGTGGAAATCATTGCTTCTAGTTTCAGTGGAAGCCAGAGGTTCAGATGGGCTCAGAAAACAATCAAGTAAAATTGTTGGCAAAAAACCATGTAAAGACCTGTTCGTTAGCCAGACATGATGACTTGCCTCAGGAAGCTGCTAACTTGCAGTTGGCTCAAAGATAGAAAGATGGGAAATATCACTGCAAACTTGCCTTACCCTTATGTTCTCCTCTATGCATCTATTCCTGACCACTGCCAGAGAAGTAACCACAACTGGAGGGTTCGTTGGCCTTATGCAACAGGAGGGGTGAGAGAACAAAGTTAGAATCAGTTTGATAAAAGCAATAGCACGACGTAGTTCTTCTCTTCCAGGCTTCTGTCAGGAGGCCAGTGAACCCAAATAGGAAAAATACAGGTCACAGGCCTGTAATACATGTAGGTGTCACTTGGCTTTGACAATACTGAAAGGGATAAATCACTTAAAGCCATCTTTGTCACTCTTCAATTCCCATTCCTAATTTAACTCATCTGCTTAAAATGTACATTCTGCAGAATAGAGACTGTTCCTTGCATCATGTTGCTATGGGCAGATCCAATGCTCTAATCACCATGAAAACTTTGCAATAAATCATACCTTTTTTATGCTGAATTCATTTGAAAGGCCTTTATTTCCTTTAAAATAACCAAAATATTTATTTTAAAAAAGCCTTGTTCCTCTTTGTTCCTCAAAATACTTAATACAAAAGCATCTAACTTGTCTCAGATCACACCACAGATCCTCTGCTATTTCCAAATGGAAATAGCAAAATGGAATTTTCAGAAGAAGATTCCAGGTAAAATAGTTTTAAGGAAAAAGTTCTATTTCAGGTTATATTTTCTCTGGCTTCAGAGCTCTTTACTGCAATGTAGCATTCAAACTGCTTAATTTAACAGCTTTGATGGACTGGTAATAAATTTGTCTTAGCTTCTACAAAAATGACTTTCAGTGCTTACATATATTTATGAAGTTAAGAAGAGATTTTTTTTATTTTTTACATATTTAAACTTGCTGACTGAAATTATCATTGGGCATGCATTGACTTAATTAAAAAACAAAAGGGTAAACAGACACCCCTTTTTCAGCTTCCATATACAGTTCAGAGACATTTTCAGGAAAGGTGTCTTATAATTTGTTCTATCTATGTTTGGATTTGTACCCTGATCATTAAATGTGTTTGCTTTTAAATATTTGTAGACTTGGTGGAGGAGAGAATACTGCAGATGGTACACATTAATTTTCATATATCAAAACCACTTTTTTTCCAAAAGAAGTAAAAAGAAGTTTTAAAACCCCTTTTAGTACTTGGCTGTTAATAAGCACATGGAGCCAGGAAAACATGGTGCAGCAGTGTACTTTTATATATATCCATTGCACACCCTTGGAAATTATATCTTTAACATATAGGAATGATGTTTGGCAATTCTGTTCCCAGCTGGACAACAGTTTTCACCAAGAATCAGATTCTCATGTTGCTTTCAGTTCATCTGAATTTGAACAACTATGCATTCTATTATTCTAATTTGTATTATAGCAGCATAACTCTATTGACATGAATGAAGATACTTCTAATTTACAGGAGAGTGAATGAGACTAGAATCAGAATTTTTCACTTCAAATATGTTCTGCATTGGTGGATATTAACAATGAAGATGGTATGAGCTAACCAACAGCAATTTTTCTTATCTGATCACTACTAGAAACAGAGCAAATTATCTTAGCTTTGACTTATTTTAATGGTGCTAGTCAGTTAATAAATCAATGGAGTCTTGCTCATACTCTTGTTATATTGGGGTAATAGTACCTTTGCAAGTTTTTGCATTCTTTAAAACAAGATCCTGCTTAACAAGATCCTGCTCTCTACATTCAAAGAGAAAATGCCTGAGGTTTCCCAAGAAAGGCTAATCACTGGATGCTTCTCATATCCGCAGTTCAAAAACTTTAGCAGCAGGTTTGAGGACTATCTCTTATGTTAAAATTAGTTTTGAATCTTTAACCTACAATTCATGACTGAATTGATGCTAAGACAAGGACAGACCTAAAGGAAACATGGTGCTGCAAATGCATTGTGTGATGGAACATCATAAAATTTACGTATAAGGGTAACTGATTAATGCATTCTGTTCACAAAAAAATACAGTAAAGTATCGGTTTTTCTCTTGTGGTCCTTTTCACCTCACTGCCTGATGCCCACTATCCTTATCACCCCAATGAAACTAATGGCTGTATAGATTTCTAACCCTGGCTTTTTCCATCAGTCCTCCTTTTTTGCTCTTGGCTTGTTTCTACTTGCTCATTTATCGTCCTCACTATTTAGCTGATAATAATCCATCTGCTTCTCAGAAACTACTTAGTACTGCTGCCAGACAGCAGAACTTCCACCTTGAAATATCATTATAAGAGGAAAGATACCAGAGGATCTTCATGGGCAAAATCTGGAATTTGACTGGCCAGAATGACTAAAGTAAATAAACATTAATGCTAATAGTTTTCGACTCTCAGGGACGTATTTCATGAGAGAGACAAAGGAACAGAAAAAAGCTGTTACATGAGAAGGAAGGAAGGAAGGAAGGAAGACATTCACACTGTCTCTACTGCCAGCACAGCTGTTTCTCATAAGTGCTTGTGTTCCTGTGGTTTGCTTCCCAACAACAAAATCACCTCCTAAAATGTTCAAAAAAGGCAGAATAGAAGATCCCCAGCTGAGCTGACTCTTAAACCAAGTTGCAAAAAATTCAAAATTAATTCTGACCTGAGAAAAGGGCTCCTAATTTAATACGGTATTTGACCACTATGGAGGTAATCCTCTGAATCAAATAGATTTTTAAATGAATGGGCTAGTCTCTGACAGAAGAAAAAAATGCTGTCTATTTGTGTGATTAATAAAAATGTAGGTCTGCAATAAAATTTTTGTTATGGAGGGGGAGATGTGTTTGACAAAGCAATAAACTTGGATGCTGAAGTAAGGATTGTTTATTCTCTATGAATGTCAGTTTCTGTGAGCTATCAGACGCAATAAAGCATAAAATTCTGTTTGATTTATATTCACATGGTCTAATATCATATAATAAGTGATACTGAAAGCCACAAGACATATCTTCTCAGGCTAGTAATTTAATTTCAGTATTTTTGGATTAGTGATGGAAAGTTATGGATTAGAAGAGATATCAATGTATGTGAACCTTTTAGCTAAATAAAGTACGAGATGGTACTCTCCTGAGATAAGAAGGTTAATAGATATACCCTTGAATTTAAGCTTCTTTTAAGTGTTGCGTTACCAGTATATTCGTCAGTTATAGAAGTTTGTAAAACCACATGTTAAGCAGGCTTTGAACTGAAAAAAAACTATTTAAAATAAGAATTACATAATTTTGAACATTTGCTGTACGTTTCCATATGAAAGGAACAGATTTAAACTATTGCAGCAGGCTTTATGCAGATAGTATAATTAAAAGAAAAGATAAATCAGAACCAAAATTCATCAGGGGAATTGATTTAGGTAACACACTTTCACAAATTAGAAAGCCAGAGGGGGACAACCATAATCATCTAGTCTGACCTCTTGCATTCCACATCATGTGATTTTTCTGAATTAATTCTCATCTCATCTAGCACTTATCTTTTAGAAAGACATTTGATCTTGATATTAAAATGCATAGCAAAAATGGCTCCATTTGAAAACCATTTCCTTGGTAGCAGAGTTTTGTATGGGGTGAATATTTTCACTAAGTTAAGTTTCACTCATATTTTAAAACTTAATCTATTTTCACAGGTATACTCATTTACACAACCAAGGATCAAATGAAGCTTTCTGGCTACAGATTCATGATGAGCATGTATGTTTAGCTGATTACACCTGATCTTTGGGTCACCCAACAGCTTCTTCAAGGTCATTGAAGAATGAGCATAACAGAGCCAAGAACTGACAGTAGGAATGCATAGGCTCAGCAATGATTCTTTGTCTATCTTTTCATTCTGTAATCTGTCACTTAAACCATTTTTAATCTTTATAATGTGTGCTACATTGATTTTTTTTACTCATCTGCTCCCTAATCAGAATGTGTGGTATCAATCAAAGCAAATGTCTTCTTATTCTCTAGGAATACCAAATTTAGGCAGCTAATTAATCTGCATAATCTATTATTTATGTATTTATCAATGAAATATGTAATCTTGTTGAAAAAAAAGAATGAGTCTTATGACAAGCTTTTCACAGATTCATGTTGTTTCCAAATATTTATGCCTTTTTAATTCTATTCCTTACTATTCATAGGAATCATAGAAAGGCTTGGGTTAGAATGGAAGGGATTTAAAGATCATCTAGTCCCAACCCCTCTACTATAGGCAAGGAACCTTACAGCAGACAAGGTTGCTCAAAGCTCCATCCAACCTTGAAGACTTCCAGGGATGGGATATCCACAACTTCTCTGGGCAGCCTGTTTCAGTTTCTCACCATCTTCACTTCTTCCTAATGTCTGGTAAAAACCTACTCTCTTTCAGGTTAAATCCATCCTCTACCTTGTCTTATCACTGCATACTTTTGTAAAAAGTCTCTCTCCATCTTTCTCGTGGGCTCTTTTCAGGTACTGGGAAGCTACAATTAAGTCACCCCTAAGCCATCTCTTTTCCAACCTGAACAATCCCAATTCTCTTAACCTTTCCTGATAGGAGAGCTGTTTCATCTCTCTGATCACCTCGATGGCCCTCCTCTAGACTAGCTCCAAAAGGTTGATGTCCTTCCTGTGCTAGGGACCTCAAAGCTGCATGCAGCATTGCAGTAGGGTCACTACTGGTGATGGAGGAAGAAACTCTATGTCAAAAAAGACATTACTTGATTTTTTGGCAACTTGGAAGCAAATAGTGGAATTACAGACATTTTAGCAGAGGAAACAAGCTGGAGCATGAGTGTGATTGTTTGTTATTGATTACCAAATGGTCATTCTCGAAATCTCTTCACCACTAGCAAAGACCATGACTAGCTCCTTAAATGGGTCTCTTTTTGTGTACCAAGAATTCCTGCATTCCCACATTGTCAGGAGAATTTAAATCACTTAACTAATATAACCTTGGGTGTTTTCGTTAGCTGCAGAGTATCTAATCTTTATGATATTTTCAAACTCTACCCTTCTAATTCCTGTAGGACAGATGCAGATCCTACCTGCATATCTGAGCATATTTCACTCTATAACATATTTAGACTAAAAGGTTCACTCAAGTTCCCTGTGGAACAGGATAGAAATTTTTTCTTAGTTTCACAAGGAGCTAAATCAAAGTGGGTAGGTCTGTAGAAATAAGAGGAGGCATTCCAGGTGTAGGTATGCTGCATTGAACTTTGAAGGCAGTAGAGAAGGCTGCACACTGATAAAAAACTGTTGGGTAGACTAAAGTGCTGTCTAGAGCTAAGCGCTCTATGCACGGTGTTAATGAATGAATATTATGCTTGTGTTGGAAGTAGTTGCATCATAATACTGCCTCCATTTCTATGGAGGTGCAGACCCTGCACTGAAATGTTTAACTGAGCTAGTTGTGCCATGTCACAATAGAAATGGCGTTTTATTAGACTCATTAAATCATTCAGATATGAACAGACTGCCTGAATAAGAGGGGATTTTATCAGTCATGGAGGAACAAGTCCCGACCCATCCCTTCTCTTTCAGATATTGTACACTTGGCAAAGTATGAAAATATTTCAAGAAGTAATGACCACAAGCCAGGAAACCTATCATGCTGTTTAACTAGCACTTCTGGGTTCTCTTGAACTGCTTTCTGCCAGCTGAGCCCGTTTCAGAATAGCTGAGGGGTAGTTGCTGTATTGAGAGCCCAAGCTGGATGCTTGAAACAATCTCAGTGCAGTGAATGCATGCTAAACTCAAGCTACAGTGAGGTCGCACAATCTTCAAATCCAATGAAACCTCACATTTATCTGCTCAGCTCTCTTAGGGATTTTCCCACCAGTGTTGGGAAACCCACAGGGTTCCCGATTTAGCCTAACTTTCAAAGCAGCACAGAAATGAGACAGCCTCATTAGCCACTGTTTTTTAATGGCTCCTTTAACCCTGCGCTTCCTCCCACCGCAGCCTTCCACACAGCCTTTAATTTAGAAATATCTTGAACACATCTGGAATCTAATGTAGAAAGGTCTAAAGGCGAGTGCTTGTGCAAGAGAGGGTGAGAAACCAAAGAGAAGCAGAGTCAGAAGAGGGATGGGCAAGCTGGAAGTAGGGTTGGAGGGAGAGATGAGGAGCTGGGGATGAGCTGAAGCGGGGGGAGGAAGAGGGGGGAGGCATTCAGAGAAGCGGGAGCGTGTGAGGGTGCGTGTGCATGGTTTGGGGAACAAAAATCGACATCGTCTGAAACGGACGTGACTTTTTCCAGCGGGGGCGGGTGCACTCTGGCACCTGAGGCATGCAATCTATCCCGACCAGCCTTTTACACGACGGTGCAGAGGGTGCAGCCTCCGCGGGAGAGGCTGCACCCCTTGCCCGGTCGGGGAAAAGGCTCGTCAGGGCGGGTTGGGGACCGACGCGGCTCCCCAGCCTGTTCCCGCATTGGTTCCCGTAAGTTCCCGCGTCATTTTTCTCCCCACACCCCGCTTTTCGCACTGGCAACCACAAGCCTCGATGGACGGGCGGGAGAAAGCTCGGATGCTCTGAGAGGGTCTGGGTTTGGGTTTGTTGGTTGTCCTTTTTTTTCCCCAGCCTCCGGAACAACCACTAGGGATGTCCGGGATTCAACCAGAGGATGGTTCCCCTCCATACAGGAATTGGACGAGTGGGTCGGAACTAAACGAAACGCGGGAGGCTCTTTTAACCCCTTCCTCCGACTACGATGATGAGGAGTTCCTGCGGTATCTCTGGAAGGAGTATTTGCATCCCAAGGAATATGAATGGGCGCTGATCGCCGGCTACATCGTCGTCTTCATTGTGGCTCTCGTAGGGAACGTCTTGGGTGAGTCGAGCTCCCCAAAACTTCCCGTTCTCCCTTCCCGACATGGGTTTTGCACGGAGGGTGGCTGGAAACCGGGGTGGGTTCGGCACACCCCGCTGGAAAGGCGGCAGTCCCCAGCCGAGGGGGAAAGTTCAGGCTGCGCGGAAGGGGTCGTAAAAAGCGCTCCCCATACGCGGGCGAGGGGCTGCGGCGGCGGCCGCTCGCGTCCATGGCCGGGCACGGGGAGCGGGGCGGCGGAGCGCACAGCCGCGGCCGCGGGCC